>CM030359.1:257617328-258053271 GCA_017893485.1 Hemerocallis citrina
TTCATTCTTTATTGGTTTCGGGTTTAGGCAACATGTTAGGGTCAAATTCTCATATATAAAAGTTGGTTGTAAAATCATTTAAAAATCTCATAAAAATCATAATTTAGTTCCTAATAGTGTTTAGCAACAACACGATTAATCTTAGGTCTAAGTTCTTAATTTAATCTACTGTTTTAATTAGTTAAACATGATAAAGTATTTTCAGATTGTATTATGGAATACAGACGTTACACCACGAGAATTTGAATATCTTGCAATTTGAATGTTGGATTGTAAAATTGTCAGACAGTCTAGATTCCAGACACAGAGGGCTACAACTCTCATTTAATAAGTTCTAAATAATATTATCTGCAAAGGTCAAAAGTCTAGTTCTTTACTGAACTAGTGCTCTGGCAGCAACCTAGGGTCATGTTCTCATATGTACAACGGGTCTGGAAATTCATCTGTTAATCTTATAAAAAATTTCAAGTGACTCCTAATCATGTCTAGTAACGACCTAGTTAATGTCAAGTTTTAATTTTACTGTTAACATTTTATTTTAATTAACAATTCATGTTGATATGTTTGTAAACCACATTTTAAAAATTTAAGCCTAGCAGTGTTAAAAATATGATAACTTGCAGTTTATAAATCGGAATTTAGATCCGTCAAATGTTCTAGAAACTAGATTCAAAGGGCTAGTCGTTTACAAGGTTCCACTTAATTATAACAGCAACTGGGTAAAACAATCAAAACACGTGGAATAAACAGCAGGCCAGCAAGTTGATTATTATTAATTAGCAACAAATGAGATACACAAGCATATAACTTCATGGTAATTAATTAACAAGAAATTATACTCAATCATTGGGGTGGAATTTTATTGTTAACAAGACAGGATTATCATTAACATAGCGTTAAATTCATAAATCTAGTTATAACATCATATCCAATCGAAAAGCATTCGAATCATCATTTTTCTATATAACATGTTTCTAGTTTGTATTCATGTAGTGTATGCATATGATGATATATAAAAAGGCTTGTGTTTGAGTCAAGGGGATGACACGAAAATAAAACTACTACTTGGTTTTGTAGATGCATCCGTAATAGCTTCTTTGGAAGGTATCAAGCAAATAAAATACTATAATTGAAATAGGAACTACTTGTGGAGATCAAATGATTCTTGAACTAGAGTAAAAAGTTGGTTCAAAATGACTTGCCTTATGATGATTATACGACGTCTATGACGGAAAAAAGAGCAGCTAGAACACACAAGCGACGGAGGCAGTGAACGCAGGTTGTGGCAACAGCAAAAAAAAGGCAGCGAGCGACAGGAAGAGGGGGTTTGGAGAAGATTATGAAGGGGATTAGAATATACTGGGTAGTTAGCACATAATAGGAGGATTAGTGGGGATTGATCTGGTCATGGGGAAAATTTGTTAGGGTGGAATTGGGTTGAGCTTCAATAGTTGGGCTCAACATAAAATAAAATAAAATAATCAGTGAATTTTAATAGTATGAGTTTTGGGTTGAACTGGGTTAAAAAATTGGGTTTAAAATTCAATAAGAAACAATCAAGATTATAGTAGATTAATTAGAATAGTCCACATACCAAAATTAAACAGGATGTATAATAATTTGTAGGGCTAAAAAAAATAAAAAATTGATCGACTGAAAGAATACAATTGGATTGAAGAACACAATGAGATTATTATTAAATAAAATAGATTACATAAATTGAAGAGAAAAAAAGAATTACAAAAGAAATTCGAAAACTCGGAACAACGTTATCAATAGATTTGACTAATCATCCACACGTACATTTAAGTCTACTATCAAACTTGTTGCCTAGGTGATCAAATAACTCATTAGGATATTTTTATTTCACATTGTAGAGTTACCCTTAAAATACAACTAATTCAGTAGATTTTATATCTCTAAAAGCCTCGTACATAAAAGACAATGCCACAAAATCTCTATAAAATAAGCAGAGTATCTTTATTTTCACTCCAATCTTGAGTTTCTTGGAAGCAATTAAAGTTAAGCCTAGAGCGAACCAAAAATTTGAAAAAAAAAGACCAGGCTTCATGGAAAAAACTTAATACTACCTCTCCCATCTTCTTTTTCCTAATATCTTTTTTATTTTTCTTCCTCCATTTAGCAGCTTTTATTTTTCTTCCTCCATTTAGCAGCATTAATCTTCCTAACATCACCGTAGTGGCAAAAAAGCCAATGAGCTTGCATGAAATTCGAAGTTAAAAACAGTTGTTTATCTTTATATTCTCATGTCATAGTAGTTCTTTAATTGCCATGGGATACAGATGAGAAGTGATGAGAAGTCAGCACACCTTCCCTTATGGGGTTATGTCAAAGAACAACAAAAACTGTGATCATTCTAATACACAAGATATGCATGACGCATCCATTCCAATACTTGTACTGCGTTCGTGCCTAAGATACCATCTAAAACCTAATAACCATTTTGGAAATATTTTGTATTAGCTTTAAAAAAAATGAGCGTGATGCATCCATCCATAAACTTGTAATGCTTGCATGCATGACATACCATCTAAATCCTAACAACCATCTTATATGAAATATTTTGTATTAGCATTAAAGATAAGTTTACACATTGCCAGAGAGAAATGACACACCAAAGGAAAGTACACTTGCCTCCTTCCTTCAGGGAGCTTCTTCAAGAGAATTTTCTACAAAATTCCGATTGGGGCGTATGACCTGTTGCTTCAAAGGGAACTCGAAGGCCCATGAGTTCTATTCAGGAGTCGATTAAAGAACCGTCCGTCTTCAGGGTCAAAACTGGTCTGCACTGTCTCTGTCTTCAAGGAGCTTGAGAAGATGAGCTTCGCCATTGGGGAGCAACAAGGAGGAAGTTTATGGTGCTGATGCGAGTTGTGGGAGCAGCTCTAGGTATGGACTGGATTCCATCTCGCCTATTGAAAGTTTAACGAGTTTAAGGAGTAGTTCAAATGGTCATTTCGCGCCCCGAACTCACATGTTTGCGAGTTGTGGGGGCAATTCCAAGCCATGATTATGAACTCAAAACCTATTTTTAGAGTTTTTAACGAGTTGTATGAGCAATTTCAAATGGTGGGCCCTGCTCCACACCTGCTCGTTCACAAGCGACTAAAGCAGCGCTGAACCAACTGTTGGACTCTGAACTTGTTATTTGACGAGTCGTAGATGTGACTCAGGTGGATAGATATGAGGCCAGTGCAATGATCCATATAAGAAAAAAAAACTAACTTTTATTGAAATAAAAACTAAGTTGCTGCCCCGATGGTGCTAACATTTATTACATGCTTTGGCCATATCGTAAGTGTCGGCCTTATAGAAAATTGATAAACCTACTTCTACTAAAGGATGTTAAGCAACCTCGTGGTACTTCATCAGATGTTTGGCATTCCAGGTTATTTATATCCCTCCCCCCCCCCCCCCCCCACGGATCTTCGTCAGTATGCCCCTAGGTAGGCAGACTACTTTGGAGATTTTGTAAGTGTCTACCCCGATCATGCTAACCTTTATTACATGCTTTGACCGTATCGCAGGTGTCGACCTTATTGGAAATTGATAAACCTACTTCTACTAGAGGATGTTAAGCACCCTCGTGATACTTCATCAGTTTTTTGGCGTTCCAGGTTATTGATATCCTCTTGCCCCCCGGATCTTCAAGTCAGTACGCCCTTAGGCCGACTACTTTGGAGATTTTGTATGGTCCCTCCCAGTTGGGAGAAAGCATGCCCTTCTTACGGGGATCGGAGATTTCTAGTTTTCGGAAGACTATGTCTGCTTATTTTAGGTTGGCTTGACAGACTTCCTTGTTATCGAACTTCTATACTCTTTGCTGATAAATGTGTCCCCTTAAGGCAGATTTCTCTCGGACTTTCTTAATGAGGTCGAGGTTGCCCCGGAGATCAGTGGAAAACTGTTCTTCATCGAAGGAGAGCAGGCGGGGAGATGGTAGTTCGACCTCGAGGGGGGGTTGAGCTTCGGAGCCGTAAGTGAGGTTGAAAGGTCAGTTCTCTTAGTGGTCATGTAAGACCATAGTACACTTTGGAGCTCTTCGACCCATAACCCCTTAGGTGATTCGGTGAGTCTCTTCTTGAGGCCGTCAAGGATCTGCCTATTTGTATGCTCTACATGACAGTTGGACTGAGGGTAGGAGATGGATGAGAATCATTGCTGGATCCCTAGGTCGGCACAGAATTTACAGAACGCCTTAGTGGTAAACTGAATTCCATTGTCTACTACTAGGATCTTAGGGATGCCGAACTGCCAAATGATGTTCCTCCAAAAGAATTGATGAACTCTATGCTCCGTGATAGTTGCTACTAGTTCGGCTTTGATCCATTTTGAAAAGTAATCAAAGGCTACCATAAGGAAACTTCTTTGCCCAGTTATTAGGGGGAACGGTCCGGGTAAATCCATCCCCCACATAGCGAAGGGGATTGGGCTCAGCCCGGGGCATTCACTTGATTGATGAGAATCTCTGGAAGGAGGCACACCGATGGACGTACTCGTGCGCATCGTTGATGAGTGCGGCCAAAAATATCCTATATGACTGCCTCTGATCCCTTCATGTACTTATTTCGGGGCATGCTAGGCCTCCTCAAGGGAGAGCCAACACAGGTAAGGTATGCCGTCTACCGTAGTGTAAGAGAATTTATACTTGACTCCTTCGACGAGTGTGTATCGCTCTACCCTCACTCAAATCTTTCTGGCCTCTTTAGGATCAGGGGGGAGGATTCTCTTGCCGAGGAAGTCTTCCAACAGTTTCATCCAACTGTTTTCATGTACATAAAGAGTAATTACCATGAGCTCGGAGGCTTCCTCTTCGATGCTTGGCTAGAGCAGGAGCTCAATAAGAACAGTGTGGTTAAGACCTTTGAAGGAGAAGGAAGCTACCTTGGAGGGGAAATCTTCTTGTCCATTTTCTTCGCGGGGGATGTGAGTGACCTCTGTCTCGTGGAATGCGGCTAGGAGTCTCCTGAGATATTTGATCATATGGTCGTCCCTGGCTTCATAGTCTCCCTGGACATGGTTCACTAACAGCTGAGAGTCGCTGAACACTTTGATGCACATGGCTCCTGCTTTGCAGGATAAGAGGCCGGCAATTAGTGCTTCATACTTTGCTTCATTGTTGGAGACTCAGAAGTTGAGGCAAAGTGAATACTGGAGGCTAAACTCATCCGGGTCTGTCATGATAACTCCAGCCCTGCTTCCCTCGATTCATGAGGATCCATCGACATAGACGCTTCAGAGTGAAGAGTCCTCGCCTTCCATAGGGAGGTTAGGGGTGGTGCTCTATACAATGAACTCAGCTAGAGCCTAGGCTTTGATGGCCATCCTCGTCCGGTAGCTGATGTCGTGCTGACTTAATTCAACAAACCATTTCATAAGCCTCCCAGAGCTTTCCGACTTGTGTAGCACCTATTTGAGGGGTTGGATAGTGAAAACTACCACTATGTGCACTTGGAAGTATGGGCGGAGCTTGCGAGCGACCATGATCAGGATGTATGCCATCTTCTCAATCTTTGAGTAATGGAGCTCAGCATCATGGAGGACTTCACTTACATAATAGATCGGCTTTTGGGTCCTGTCATCTTCTCTCACCAAGACGACACTGAGAGTCTGATATGAAGTAGTCAGGTAAAGGAGAGCGTTTCTCTGACTCCGGCTTGCTTAGGAGTGGGGGATTGACGTGATAAGCCTTGAGTTGCTCAAAGACTCCTTGTTGTGCTTGTCCCTACTCGAAGCCCTTTGTTCCCTTGAGTGCTTTGAAGAATGAAGACAGTTCTCCACCGATTTGGAGAGGAATTTTTCAATGGCGGCAAGGTGCCCTATGAGTCTTTGGACTTCCTTAATGCTGGATGGGGGAGCCATGTCTAGTATGGCTAGGATCTTCTCTGGGTTGACTTTGATTCTTCTGTGGCGGACCATGAACCCTAAGTATTTGCTCGAGAACACTCTGAAGGCACATTTGGAGGGACTTAGCCTCGTATTGTGCTTACACAAGACGTCGAAGACTTCTTAGAGGTCGACCACATGGTCTTTTTTGCTTAGGCTCTTCACCAATATGTCATCTACATTGAATTCCATGTTCTTACCGATTTTTTCCTTAAAGACTTTGTTGACGAGGCATTGATAAGTGGCTCCGACGTTCTTCAGCCTGAAGGGTGTGACCAGGTAGAAATAAAGGCCTTGGTCAGGGATGAAGGATTTCTTCAGAATGTCGGGAGAGAACATACTGATCTGGTTATATCCTGAGAAGGCATACATGAAACTCAAGAGTTCATGACCGGGCGTGGCATCAATCAGGGTGTCGATGCTTGGAAAAGGAAATGGGTCCTTCGGGCATGCTTTGTTCAAGTCGATGAAGTTGATGCAGATTCTCCATTTGCCCTTGGTTTTCTTTACCATCACTATGTTCACTAGCCACTCGAGGTAGCTGAATTCTTGGATGAAGCGGGCGGCTAGAAGCTTGTCAACTTCTTCCTCGATGGCATGTTGTCTATCAGGGATGAACTTGCGGTGTTTCTACTGGATCGACTTGGCTTCGAGATTGACACTGAGACAGTGCATGATTAACTCCTCCGAGATGTCAGGCATGTCGGCAACAGACCAGGAGAATAGGTCTTGGTTCCCTCTAATGCACTCAATTGACTTGGTGAAGGAAATCTTTTCCTACTCGGAAGCTCTTGGTTGGATCCTTTTTGGAGAAAATGATGTCCTCAAGTTCATCAACTTGCTCAAAAACGACTTGACTACTCCTTTGGGGGAGTTTTAATACCTCGAGCGGGAGGACTGAGCCGCCATTATAGTTGTGTAGCACCTTTGAGCTGTCTCTTAGCTTCCTTTGGCTTCTCTTACCATGCTGGCATCTAGAACTTCATTTTCATATTAAAAGCTGAAGGTACGACATGAAGTGCGGCTAAGCCGGGTCGGCCAATGATGGAGTTGTAAGTTGCCTTCACGTCAAAAACCATAAAATCCATTGCATTGGTTCGGGTTGTTGGAGCCTTCCCTGTGATCACATCAAGAGAGCCTATTCCTTTGATTGGGACTGGAACCCCGGAGGAGAGTATACCCAACAGCTTGATACAATCCCAAGAGAGCTTGAGGCCTTCAAAGGCTTCAAGAAAGAGAATGTTGACAGAACTGCCATTGTCGACCAGGATGCAGCGTACCGCATGGTTGACCATATAGAGACTCATTACAAGTGCTTCGTAGTGGGGTGTTAGAATGCCTTCTAGGTCTTGATTTGAAAATGTCACCACGGCTCCCAGACTTTTGGCAAGGGGAAAGTTCTGCACTAAATTCACTTCTCGGATGAAGGTCTTCTGGGAGGAGTTTGATTCTCCCCCATTGGTCTTTCGTAGATGGAGTGGAGAACTGCTCATGGCTCCGAGTCTTGGGACTCAGAGGGCTTCTATGCTCGCTTGTTAGCTCCTCAGGGTGGTGGAGGATCAGGCATTTCCTTCCGAATGAACTTGGATAGGTGCCCTCGCTGGATAAGCTCTTCGATTTCTTCCTTAAGTGCGTGACAGTCATCTATGTCGTGGTTGTGACTTTTATAAAAAACGACACCACTTATCTATGTTCATTCTCTTCCTTGGAGTATTCATTCTAGGGGAAGGGTGAAGTAGACCGTCCTTGTCCACTTCCATGAGGACTACCGATAGACTTGCATTAAGAGGGGTGAACTTCTCGAAACGAGGAAGAGGAGGACGGTGCTGACGATTGCCATCTTTCTGGTGCTTCTTGGATCCCTTTTTGTTTGCACTCCTCTGTTTGTTCTCCAAGGAGAGCTCCTTTTGACCATGGGGTTGGAGAGCCTCTTTAGCCTGGATGTACTTCTCACTCCTCAGCAAGAGTTCTGAGAAGTCCCGAGGAGGCTTTTTGGCCAGAGAAGTGATCAGATCAACATGGTTGACATTGTGTCTGAATGCGGTAGTTGCTACTGCTAAGACGAGGGAGGCAATAGACCGGGATTCGATCGTGAAGCGCTGGATAAAATCCTTAAGTCGTTCTCCTTTCCTTTGACTCGGGTACAATATATAGGAACTGGTCTTCTCGGTTCGGCACCTGCTTATGAATTGTGTAATGAAGAGCTCCTCAAACTGGTTGAAGGAGAAGATGGAGCTGGATACAGGCGGGAGAACCACTCCCTTGTTGGCCCCTTCAGTGTGGCATGGAATGACTTGCAAAGAAGTGCTTCTGAGGCCTGGTGGATCATCATGAAGGTTTTGAAACTCTAAATATGATTACTCGGGTCAGATTCTCCATTATAGGACTCGAAGTGAGGCGGCTTGAAGGTCTCAGGGACATGGGTCTCCATGATTGACTTGGAGAATGGAGGTCTGCAAGAGCAGAAGGTTTTGGCTTGACGGACTTCCTCTTGGTTGATCCTGTTTAGGTTGTCCTCCATCTCTTGGAGGCAGCAAAAAACTAGGTATTCTCTATGTTCGGATCTGGTTGACCCACAAGACTCTTCCTCATATATGGTTGTGAGGTGGTGCCTGTTTGTTTGTCGGCCCCTGACTGGGGCGACGTTGAGGGATTAGAGGATATCTTTTTTAAAATCTTGAAATTCTGCCTTAGTGATGAGCACCTCTTCTTCTTTATTGGTCCTGTGAACTGGTCAACTTGTTGTAGTTTGGAATCTTCGATCCCGAAAGGGACAAAACCTTCTTCGTTTCTTAGGAGAGGGGGATCTTCTTCGCCCCTAGGAGGGGGTCTCCTAGACCTCGTCTTCGAGGAGAGGAGGTACCGCTTGCTTCACTGGCGTTCTAGAGGGGGATTTCATCATGGGCCCACCTTTAATTCAGGCGAACTCGGAGGTTAGACCCATGTTGTCGGTTGATGATGACTTGACAAAGGTCTAGCTGCGGCTGGGGCACAATAGAATGGGTCGAGGTACAAACCTCTGTTTTGACTTGTTTCGCCTGGTGCTGTTCGGGATGACCCCCCCCCCCCCCTCGTGCAGCTCCTTTGGAAGGAGGCTGAATCTGCTAGAGAGGGGGCTGAACTGGTTGAAGTTGTTGATCCAATCGAGGTTGTTGATCCGATCAAGGTTGTTGAACCGGCTGAGGTTGTTGAACAGGGTCCTCCATATGAGAAGGAGGTGAAGCAAGATGGTCAAAAACTAGCCTCTTAGCCATCCTTTTCCCTTTCAGAGGCATGACTGAGAAGCTAGTTTTTGACCAACGAAGTTGGATCAATGATCTTTTCTGTTTCTCACAGACTGTAACGCCCCGAATTCCAAACACAGGCAATTCGTAGTAAATAAAGGATCTTTTACTCCAAATTCATACAAAAATACAAGGAATTTAAAACTTTTATTTACAATATGTTCTTTACAACAACACAGTGGAATTAAATGAATACAATACAATCTACATAATGAAAATTCTTCAATCTCATAACAACTCATCACGGTAACTTCAAGTCCATGCCAAGTCCAATCATGCAATTAGAGAACTATGGGAACGCCAGTTGCATACAACTGACGCAATATTATAATACAGCAATTCTTCTACTTTAGCAAACACAAACTTGAATGCAAACAGGAAAAGTGACTATCCTAATCGTGGTAGTGTATGATATGAACTAATGCCTAATGCAGACATTCACACTACGGTGACACTAATACATACTTGTTCGGATTCTATGCATCCCATACTATATAGGTCTGAGGGCAAGCCCTTATGTACTTCACATTATAGGGTTCAATCCCTCGCCATGTAAAACCTACTACGGTAACAAAAAAAAGGTTTAGACATTCCACGAGTACGGATTTCAGTCCCGGAGTCCACCATCAAACTATACAGAATCCTCATCATGCGAACATCCCGCAAGTACCCTTCTAGCTCCGGTATATACATATACATTGGAGATCTGCCTCCCATCCGCCTGACTATTCATGATCCTAGAGTCCACCGTCAGATCAATCGTAGTCCAGGATTTAGTTAAGGCTCGTCTCACCTCTCAAGCAACTACAGTCCCGAAGTCCACCGTCAAACTGGGTCTATTGTCATGTAGTCCACCATCAGACTATATAGAAGCGCCCCACTTACGTTTGCCCAAGTTTTATCACATCTCCTTCTAGTTCCTACCCTTAAATTTAAACATAAATAATAATACCACCTAGAGCTAGCTTAGCCTTTTACCATTCTAAAACAATATACCGAGAACGATAGCCCATATTGGCCACTTCTCAAATCTTAATAATCACTTTCATCACTTGCCGATACTTTGGGTCTCACTTAGCCTCTAGAATCAACATAATTCATGTTCCCTCTTTATTCACATTTTGGATTTCATTCATTCACATCTTTTAACTTCTTTTATCCATTCTCTTTGTTATTATCAAATATGAAGCAACCAACTTCTTACAGCAACAATCAATAACACTTGATGAGTTAAAACCCTTATAAACATCACATTATTAATATTCTAAATTCATCCTTTAATTACCTCTTAATTCCTCATAAGGTATATCTTACTAACATTCCAAATTTAAATCCAATTTTAAACGATGTAAAAAATTTAGAACAACTAGCTAAAAGACATCAACCCAATGGTATTGTAAAAATCATACAAATTTCAATACTAATCCAAAAATAGATTTCTTAGTTTCATTGGAAACATAAATGAGTCTACTACAACTTTATAGTTAAGATCATCTAAAATCATCCTCAATTACTTCGTCTAAATTCATTTGCAAAACATTAGGTTCAAAAATCCGAAAACTGTAGCTCATGCTACTTGTAAAATCATCGAAAGTTCTATACTTCATGAAACTTTGTGTTCTAAATTTAAAGGTATACAAGTCTACTATAACTTTGTAGTTATAAGTTTACCCAAAATATTATGTCTATAACCCTGAATTTTTCGAAATCTTCAGTAGGGTCGAAATGTTATACAAACTGCCATTGCTCGATCTTGTAAAATTCATTTTAAATTTAGTTCTTTATAAAAAAAATGATTTCTTAGACTCTAAAGAAAGGTTAACGAGTCTACTTAAACTTCTTAGTTGTGACCTTCCTCAAAATGCTTCATCTAAGAAGCTGAAATGATCAAAATCCGAAATATATACAAAATTCCAGCAGCTAGCCACCTGCCAACCAGTCCTAAGTTTGGATTTTATTAAAATGGTAAACGACATTCAAATATTATGAAATTTTAAGGAGAATTTCTTGACATATACAAGATTCTCATATAAAAATTTTAGCTCTAGATTCCATCTAGTTTAATAGTTATGGTTTTTTGAAGTGCAACTAGAACTCAAAACAGATGCTTATTATACAGCTTCGGCTCAAAAATGTTTTGATAGATTGGTCGTCTTCAGCATACACTTGACCTTCTCTAGAATGGTGTGATTCATCCTTTCAGCTACACCATTATGTTGTGGGGTGCAATAATTATTTTCTCATGCCTAATGCCATGCTTCGAACAATATTCTATGAACTCATTTGAAGTTACTCTCCGCCATTGTCACTACGGATACCTTTGAGGGCTCTCCCTCTCTCCCTCTCCACCATGGCATGGAACTGCTTGAAGGTTTGGAACACCTGTCATTTTGATTTCAACAAATATACTCAAACCTTTCGCGAAACATCATCAATATAAGTAACAAAATATTTCTTACTACCTAGTGATTCAAATTTCATTGGGACACAAACATCAGAGTGTACTATATATGTCTAATATATTTTGTTTTCTTGTGAAGGTGCCAGAAAAACTAGCTTTGTGTTGCTTACCAAACAAATAATAACCACAAGAGTCTAGTGAGGTACCTTTGACAAAGGGATTGAGAGACTTCTTTGCTAGAACTTGCAATCCCTTCTCCCTCATGTGGCCTAACCTCTTGTGTCATAGGCTTGGAGAAGAATCATCCACGACATTCAATTCTCCTTTGCAAATTTTACCATATGTCTTGTAGATGGTGCAACATAAGGCTGGCAACGGGCTGGGTTTGGGCCGGACCCATATAGGCTCGGGCCCGAGCCCGAAATTTAATACATAGGCCCGAACCCGACCCGAATTTACCTCGGGCCTAAAAATTTGAGCCCGAGCCCGGCCCGAAATGAAAATTTTTAGCCCAAGCCCGCTAATTATCGGGTCGGACCTAAGCGGGCCCAGATCGGGTTCGGGCCAATTGCCACCCTTAATCATATGTAGTCAACAAATGACTTCACCGAATTCCACATTTCAGTCTTAAAATCCTAAGCGAAACTGCATAAGCATTATTGCATCTTCTAGGGATATTATAGTGCAAAAACTAAATACTTGGAAAAGACAAATCCAATCAAACAGGATAACATGAATGATGCAACAAAAACTTGAGCAAACAATTGAGGGGTTATCATTTTCATAGTTTAACCACTCAAAAACTGTACTAAGTCTCACTGGATTTATATCCTAACTTGTAGAAAAAACTCCAATTACCTAAACTTTAACTTCATTCCCAAACAGGGCCACAATCAACAAAATTCAATGTATAAAATTTTATAAAAATAACTAATCTCTCATAACATAAATCAACAACTCTTTCAATATCAGTAAATCTCAATCGATATCCTATCCAATTTTTCTCTTAATCGTACTCCTATTCGTTTTATACATTATTAGTCTCAACGCATTTCTAATCTACATTCATCCCACTGCTCGACCACCATCTCTAGCATTCTCATCAGAAAGAAATTTCCAAATCACCATGGCATCTGGTTCATTCGCTCAAAGCTCTATACATCCCACAGGCAACTTCCTTGTCGTTTGCTTATGGGGATATGGCAATTTGTTCGAGCTTAGATCTTTCGACAACCACAATGGATCTGAGGTCTTGAGGCATGGCTTGCCACTTTCAAAAAGTCCCACTAGTGAAGTTCTTGTCTTCAACAATATATCGGTTATCTATCAGACTTCAAATGATTCGGGCCCATCGGGCCTAAAACACTTGGGCCCGAGCCCAGCCCGAATTTACCTCGGGCCTAAAAATTTGAGCCCGAGCCCGGCCCGAAATGAAAATTTTTAGCCCAAGCCCACTAATTATCGGGTCGGACCTAGGCGGGCCCGGATCGGGTTCGGGCCAATTGCCACCCTTAGTGCAACATAACTTCTCTCTCACCACCACTAGCAATCCCTTGGTAAACCTTCATTTTCTGTCACCTCCATGATGATTAAATCCTTGTTGATCAAGCACACCAGTTGACAATAGATTGATACGTAGATCAGGAATATGTCTCACATTTTTTAACAACAGCTTATATCCTAAATCGATCTCAAACCAAACATCACCGATTCCTGCAATCTTGGAATAGCTATCATTGCTCATCTTCACTATACCAAAGTCTCCGGCTTTGTATGTGGTGAGAAATTTTGAGTGCTCCGTGGCATGGAAATATGCTCCAGAATTAGCTACCCATGAATCACCCTTATCTTCATCGACATGTAGGCATTCACCTTTAAGAGCCAACAGCTCATATACTTGCTCAGACATGGTAGCGACAGTACCACTTGTTTCCTCCTACTTTTGGTAGGTTGAGCAATCTTTTCCATCATTCTTTTTATTCTTCAATATGTTGCAATTTTTTATCATTTGACCACAGAAACCACAATGATGACACTTCCCATTGAAATGTGTCCTCGAATGGCTTGCACTTCTTCCACGATCTCAACTGGGACCTTTACTCTTGCTCCTTCTTCGATTCTCCGCCACAAACACTTGAATACTATCAGAACTTGTAGACTTTCTCATGGTCTCTTCATTCATCATATTATCTTTAACATTATCCATAGAGAATACACCATTAGAAGCATAGTTACTTACGGTGATGACAAAGGTCTTCTAGTTGTCGGGCAACGATACAAGATGCAACAACGCTTGTAACTCATCCTCGATTTTCATGTCCATCATGACCAATTGATTAATGGTGCTCTGAAAGTTGTTTAGATGATCGGTCACCTTTATGCTTTCCTTATACTTCATGTTGACCAAGGAATGCTTTCTTGGAGGCGGTATTTTGTTCGAACAACGACTCCATCTTCAACCAAAGGGCATGTGCGTCGGTTTCATTGGATACATGGTGGAACATGCTATCATCCACCCATTCATGAATATGACCAATAGCCTTGCGGTTCAACTTCTTCCATTTGGCATTGGTAGTGTTCTTCGTCTTGCCTTCGACTCCTTCAATAGGTTCATGCAAATCCTTGCAATAAAGAATGTCCTCCATTTTTGGCTTCCATATGATTCAATTGGAGTGGTTGAGGCGAACCATAGTGCTCCTTGAGCCTTTCATTCTAATGCTAGCACCACAAACCTTGTAACGCCCCTACCCCTAGCTCAGACAATTTATATAATTTATAAGACAAATTAGATACTATGTAGTACAACTGCCCACCACAGGCTGCCTCTCAAAAGGTGGTTAACCGATTAGGTGACTCTTGATCATGGGCTATTATATTTATATATTATTATATTATTTAAAATCTCTGATATGGAACATTTCCCATACACTAATCCTTTTCTCCTTTCATCTGCCATGAGAAGACAACGGTGGGCCCCATTCCCCAAAGCCTCATCATCTTCAAATGATGTCAACAGCATGGGAGCAACAGCATGTATACTTTGCTGTTTTAAACCAACGTGGGCCCCCCACTATACCATACACTATTCTTTTTCATGTTTATTACAATATTGCCATCATGCAATAATCCCAAATCAAACAGTATATATACATTCTTTCAACATATATATATACTCTAGTGCAGGATCTTCTTTCTAGCCGATGTGGAGCATCTGCTCTCCTATCCGCCCGACTAATCATGTTCCCGGAATCTACCGTCCGATCAATCATAATCCAGGATTTAATGAGATGACTCCTATCTGCCCGATTAATCATGATCTCAGAATCCACCGTCCGATCAATCATAATCCTGGATTTAATTAAGGCACCACAGTCCTGGAATCCACCACCCGACTGGGTCTACATGCCCTACACTCGGTGTCGAAAGTCGGCTCTGATACCATTTGTAATGCCCCTGCCCCTAGCTCAGACAATTTATACAATTTATAAGACAAAATATATACTATGTAGTACAACTGCCCACCACAGGCTGCCTCTAAAAAAGTGATTAACCGATTATGTGACTCTTGATCATAGGCTATTATATTTATATATTATTATATTATTTGAAATCTCCGATATGGGACATTTCCCATACACTAATCCTTTTCTCCTCTCATCTGCCGTGAGAAGACAACGGTGGGCCCCCAGTATATATACATTCTTTATATATATATATATATATATATATATTATTATATATATATATATATATATATATATTATTATATATATATATATATTATTATTATTATTATATATATATATATTATTATATTTTTTTAACACGGGGTGTTACAAACCTGGTGCTCTGATATCACTGTTGGGAAAAATATAGAATCGATAATAGTATAATAAAAATCTCAACTCAAATTACAAATTGAAATATACAAGAAAATAAAAGAGCAAGGGATAGAGAATACCAAATATAACGTGGTTCAGCAAGGTGCCTACGTCCACGGGACAACAAGAACTTCTACTATAAATAAAAATCTCAACTCAAATTACAAATTGAAATATACAAGAAAATAAAAGAGCAAGGGATAGAGAATATCAAATATAACGTGGTTCAGCAAGGTGCCTACGTCCACGGGACAACAAGAACTTCTACTATAAAAGTAATGGGTACAAAGAGATCTAACTTCAAGAACACCACTTGAAGGAAACACTCTCTCACAATTGCTTTTGTTACTATAACACTCAACACTCTCAACTTGGAGTGGATATTTTTTTCTCTCTACTTGGATGAAGATGATTCTCTCACAATGTGTTATTGGAATAAGCAAATGACATCTCCTTATATAGCCATATGAGGAAACATCTAAATACATAGATTAATGCTCATTCATGAATCTTCCTATTTTCTTCATGAACCTTCCACATTGATCTAAGTTTATGCACTTGATTATAAATCTAGAACCACTAGCATGTTCTAGAAAACCCAATATTTATGAAAGCCTAATATTATTTATAAATTAATTGATGTTGGGCCTGAATATTTTACGGTACACTATGAGTACAATTGCCACTGAATATTTTGCAGTACACTATGAGTACAATTGCCACTTTCTATTACTAAGATTAGATCGTGATCATGTGCAATATATGTGAGAAAGGACACCACGCGTACATATTCATTTAAAAATGATACTAGTTAAAGAGACAGAAATACTATGAATCTGTAAATTTTCCAAGTAGTCGGCTAATTAGCATCAGTGCATACAAAAGTTTAAAATTTGTCTTATTGTATACATTTGCAACCTTCCAAAAGGGTATTATTATCCTTCGCATTTTCAACCACGCCAATTATTCCACTTGTACACAATGACTAAGATACCAAATTTGAACAGAAAAAGTTGATGAATGATCCGTACAAAAAGAAAGGAGCAATTTTATAATTACAATCACTACAAAAACCATGAAAATGGTGGAATGTATAATGACTTATAAACTGAACATGGAGGCTCTCCAATTTTTTGAGAGTTCCAAAATCAATACCACCGATCAAAATACCAAAGTAGTCCTGTCTAGCAAATCCAATTGAACTAAGTGAACCCAAATTATGCCTATTTACTAAAATATAACTGCCACTTAAATGAAAACTACAGGTTTTATCCATTTAACTAGCTAAGAAACACTGGGGGCACTCCAAAGAGAAGATTGGTTACCATTGATCGAAAAGATAGATAAGAAGTTAGCCGGATGGAAGGGACGTTTTCTCACGTTAGGTGGTAGATTCACATTGTTAAATTCGGTGCTTAGCAGCCTACCGACGTACCTAATGTCGATCTATGAGATACCGCAGTGGGTAATCCAGAGGATAGATAAAAGTAGAAGAAGGTTTTTATGGAGAGGAGCGGACGAATCGAACAAAGGAATGTCGGGTAGAGTATGCAAAAGAAAAGAATTCGGTGGGCCAGGGATTCTCAACTTGAGGGACATGAACAAGGCACTACTTTGCAAGTGGTGGTGGAAGATGAGTAGGAAACGCAATTATTGGTGGTGCAAATCCTTTGCACGGTATAGAGGGAGGAAAATGTACCGTTTTGGAGGAAAAAGCGGTTTCGAAAAATATTCCGCGTTATGGAAAGGAGTAGCTAAGGTAGGTGATGTAAAACCAACCCTAAAATAGAGAATTTCCAAGAATTTTAATGGGTTAATTTTACCAACATGAAAGTTCTGATCTAAGTTAGAAATTTAAAACAGTTAATGGGTTTGATGGGTTTTCAAGAATTGAAACAAATG
Organism: Hemerocallis citrina; assembly: GCA_017893485.1. Lineage (NCBI taxonomy): Eukaryota > Viridiplantae > Streptophyta > Magnoliopsida > Asparagales > Asphodelaceae > Hemerocallis > Hemerocallis citrina. The sequence goes on from CM030359.1 coordinate 257,634,704, forward strand.
CTAACAATCCCAATTAATAATTCAATCCTAATCAATAAGTAAATCCCTACGTATTTCAGCAAGTAAAAAGAGCAATACCAATTCGTACCCTAATCTAGCATGTGGATCACTCAATCTCAGTATTTTGTGGTCGACAGTCAAATCAGATAATATACTAGATGATAAGGCAGTAAAACATAAATACGGAAGAGATGGAAAGAGTATACCGAATCCGAAGAAACCAGCGTAGATCTTGGAGTGGACAGCAACAAGAACACAGCAACTCAAGAGCAGCAAGAGCAAGAGGAGAGAGGTGCAGCAGGGAGATCTGACCGCTGCCGTCGGAGCTGGTGTTGGCACAGGGCAGCTGGGGCGTGGTCGTCTTCTGTGCTCGGGAGGAGCGGGAGGTTAGGGTTTCGACGAGGGGGAGGGAGGAGGAGATGGGTGGAGGCTGTAGTGGTGGAGGTTATGGGTCAACGGGGTTTGGGGTTGAGGGGCGTGGTCGAGGATGAGGGGAGAGAGGCTGTGGGTTGAGGGCAATGGCGATGGATGGTCAGGGGTTATTGGCGATCGGGAGGCAGGGGTGATGGTGAGGTGGCGGTGTGGGTCTCTGGCGACGTTTGGGACGACGGTGAAGAAGGAGGGAGAAGAAGAAGTCGACTGTGAGTGGGTTTGGTGGGGATCGGGGTAGAGAAGAAGAAGGTGAAGAAGGAGAAAGAGTGGCGGCTGGGTATGGGATATAGGATTAGGGTTTGATTAGGGGATTAGGGTTTGGATTAGGGGATTATGATTTGTATTGGGGATTTTTAAGTGGGGATAAATTTTAGAATTAATCACTAATTCTAAAACTAGATTAGGATTTATCACAAACCCTAATTTGATCTCAATTGTATCACACAAAGGAGAAAAAAATGAAGAGCAAAACTCAACACAGCTTTTTTTGATCAATAATGGCATGCCTTTCTCATCCATCTCAGGGCCTTTAAATAGGCTCAATTATATCTTGAAACACATCTCCAAAATATTCTCAGAATCTAAAAATTACAAAAAGATTACATATGGCTATAATTGCCAGAAACAAAAATGGAAATAAAATAAAAATCCTAAACTGAAAAAAACAGCTGATGAAGACGATGCCTGCGCTGATAGAAACGCCCAAATCGTCTGGAACCGATGTCCTCATCATTCTCCCCGGGCGGGAGAAGGCTCGACCCAGTCGAGTCAAAACCAGTCCTCCTGTCATAGTGCTCCAAGAGGTCTGGATCCAAGCGCTGGAGCTCTCCGCGTTCTATCCAAGTGTTCTCCGACTCCGGCTTGTTTTTCCAACTTACCAAATATCTATGAATACCACCATCTCTAGTAGAGATTATCTGATCATCTAAAATATTATCTAACTCTTCTGTCGATGGGTAAGTAGTATCTGGTAGTGGAGGTAATGGGGGAATCTCACCAGTAGGCTGCAGGGTAGGCTCATCTATAAGAGGATTTCTATGGTTAAATTCTGGGCCTTCATAGGGTACTAAATCCTCAATATTGAAAGTTTTACTGATGCCAAAGCCTTCGGGGAGGTCAACAACATAGGCATTGTCATTGATTTTATGAAGAATTTTAAATGGACCTGCAGCACGTGCATTCAATTTCTTAACGGATCCCGCTGGGAACCGTTCCGGACGAATCCGAACCATCACTTCGTTACCCACATTAAAAGTTTTGAATTTCTTTCTAATATCAGCTCTTAACTTGTAGTTAAAATTATTTTCATTAATTTTCTTGGAAATTTCTCTATGTAAGTCATGAATGCAGGATGCAAATGCAGATGCAGACTCAGAGACTCGGTGATGTTCTAACATGGGGGCAAGATCTATAAGCTGCCTAGGACGATAACCGTGTACAACTTCGTGTGGACTCATGCCAGTGGTTCTATTCCTAGATGTGTTATATGCAAATTCAGCAACCGTTAATTTCAAATCCCATGTTCCCAAGTTCTCTCCCACAAGAGTACGTAAGAGATTGCCAAGACTCCGATTGACAACCTCAGTCTGTCCATCTGTCTGTGGGTGGAATGCTGACGAAAACTTTAATTTTGTACCTAACTTGTGCCATAGGGTCTTCCAAAAATAACTCGTGAATTTCACATCCCTATCAGACACAATGGTTTTTGGCAACCCATGTAGCTTCACAATATTATCAAAGAAGATCTGAGCCACACGGGATGCATCCAAAGTTTTCGAGCACGGGAGGAAGTGGGCCATTTTAGAAAAACGGTCCACGACGATAAGAATGGAGTCGTGTTTCTTTTGTGTCTTCGGTAAGCCTAACACGAAATCCATACTCACGTCTTCCCAAAGGCGGCTGGGAACAGGTAATGGAGTATACAGGCCTGTGTTCTGTTTTTGTTGCTTGGCAAGTTGACAGGTGTGACATCTGTTAACAAGTCTCACAACGTCTCTCTTTAGCTTCGGCCAGTAAAACCTATGTTCCACAGCATCAATGGTCTTGCTATGCCCAAAATGTCCAGCAAGGCCACCAGCGTGCAATTCCCAAACAAGATACTCTCGTAAGGATGTACTAGGAATGCACAGTTTGGAGCGATAGAAGAGATAATCATCTTTCAAGAAATAATCATCTATCACTCGAGTTATGCCTTCCTTCAAAGAGGTGTAGATCTCGTGAAAATCTGGGCAGGAGGCATACTCATCTCTCAATCTCTCAAAACCAATAATTTCGGTACGCAGAGCAGATAAGATCATGTAACAACGACTTAGCGCATCTGCGGCCTTATTATCAATCCCTTTTGTATGCCTAATGGTATATGAATATTCTTGTAGGAACTCTACCCATCTAGCATGTCTCGGATTCAACTTTTGTTGAGAATTAAGGAATCTTAAGGCCTCATGGTCTGAGAAGATAACGAATTCTTGCGGCAGGAGATAATGTCGCCAATAGCGAAGTGACTGAATGACCGCATAGAACTCCTTGTCATAGGTGGAGTATTTTTGTCTTGCTTCATTCAGCTTTTCACTGAAATAAGCAACAGGATGACTCTCTTGACTGAGGACTCCACCTATACCAATACCAGAAGCATCACATGTTACTTCGAAGACTTTAGTGAAATCAGGCAACCTCATGACAGGTATCTGAGTCATTCTCTTCTTGATCTCTTCGAAGGCATTCGTGGCTTCTTTCGACCAGACAAACTCACCTTTCTTCAAACAGTCGGTTATCGGAGCCATGATCGTGCTAAATCCTCGCACGAACCGACGATAAAAGGTGGCAAGGCCGTGAAAACTCCGCACATCAGGAATATTGCGGGGCTCAGGCCACTCTGTAATAGCTCGTATCTTTTCTGGGTCAGCGGATACTCCTCTGGCAGACACAATAAATCCCAGAAAGATAGTCTGATCGGAGAGGAAGGTACATTTGGTAGGATTAGCATAAAGCTGTTCCTTCCTCAAAACACCGCAGACCTGTCTCAAATGGTCAAGATGTTGCCCAACGGATCGGCTGTAAATGAGAATATCATCAAAGTACACCACAAGGAACTTGCCCATAAAGGGACGGAGTACTTGCGTCATGATTCTCATAAACGTGCTCGGGGCATTTGTCATTCCAAATGGCATGACCATCCACTCGTACAGGCCATCCTTCGTCTTGAAGGCGGTCTTCCACTCATCACCAAGACGAACACGTATTTGGTGGTAGCCACTTTTAAGATCAATCTTGGAAAAGATTGTGGCACCAGACATCATGTCCAACATGTCATCCAAACGAGGAATGGGAAAACGGTACTTCACCGTGATCTTGTTTATGGCACGGCTGTCCACACACATACGCCAAGTTCCATCTTTCTTTGGCGTCAATAAAGCAGGAACAGCGCAAGGACTTAAACTTTCTCTGATGAAGCCCTTTGCCAATAACTCATCAACTTGCCGTTTCAACTCAGCATGCTCTGTCGGATTCATCCGATAATGTGGCAAGTTGGGAAGACTCGCTCCCGGAACCAGATCAATAGCATGTTGGATGTCACGCAATGGGGGCTACCATTCTTTTACTCACAGCGAGAGAAGTCCCTAAAGATCCTAAGTCACGCAATGGAGCTCTGATACCATTTTTTTTTTTTTTTTAAATGATTCTGAACTAAACTAAAATAAAATAAAATAAAATACTACACGATACTAAATGAATGCAAAAATGATGCCTACGATGCAAGAACTAAGGTTTTAAGAACCTTCGCTCTGATACCAAAATGATATAAAACCAACCCTAAAATAGAGAATTTCCAAGAATTTTAATGGGTTAATTTTACCAACATGAAAGTTCTGATCTAAGTTAGAAATTTAAAACAGTTAATGGGTTTGATGGGTTTTCAAGAATTGAAACAAATGCTAACAATCCCAATTAATAATTCAATCCTAATCAATAAGTAAATCCCTACGTATTTCAGCAAGTAAAAAGAGCAATACCAATTCGTACCCTAATCTAGCATGTGGATCACTCAATCTCAGTATTTTGTGGTCGACAGTCAAATCAGATAATATACTAGATGATAAGGCAGTAAAACATAAATACGGAAGAGATGGAAAGAGTATACCGAATCCGAAGAAACCAGCGTAGATCTTGGAGTGGATAGCAACAAGAACACAGCAACTCAAGAGCAGCAAGAGCAAGAGGAGAGAGGTGCAGCAGGGAGATCTGACCGCTGCCGTCGGAGCTGGTGTTGGCACAGGGCAGCTGGGGCGTGGTCGTCTTCTGTGCTCGGGAGGAGCGGGAGGTCAGGGTTTCGACGAGGGGGAGGGAGGAGGAGATGGGGGGAGGCTGTAGTGGTGGAGGTTATAGGTCAACGGGGTTTGGGGTTGAGGGGCGTGGTCGAGGATGAGGGGAGAGAGGCTGTGGGTTGAGGGCAATGGCGATGGATGGTCAGGGGTTATTGGCGATCGGGAGGCAGGGGTGATGGTGAGGTGGCGGTGTGGGTCTCTGGCGACGTTTGGGACGACGGTGAAGAAGGAGGGAGAAGAAGAAGTCGACTGTGAGTGGGTTTGGTGGGGATCGGGGTAGAGAAGAAGAAGGTGAAGAAGGAGAAAGAGTGGCGGCTGGGTATGGGATATAGGATTAGGGTTTGATTAGGGGATTAGGGTTTGGATTAGGGGATTATGATTTGTATTGGGAATTTTTAAGTGGGGATAAATTTTAGAATTAATCACTAATTCTAAAACTAGATTAGGATTTATCACAAACCCTAATTTGATCTCAATTGTATCACACAAAGGAGAAAAAAATGAAGAGCAAAACTCAACACAGCTTTTTTTGATCAATAATGGCATGCCTTTCTCATCCATCTCAGGGCCTTTAAATAGGCTCAATTACATCTTGAAACACATCTCCAAAATATTCTCAGAATCTAAAAATTACAAAAAGATTACATATGGCTATAATTGCCAGAAACAAAAATGGAAATAAAATAAAAATCCTAAACTGAAAAAAACAGCTGATGAAGACGATGCCTGCGCTGATAGAAACGCCCAAATCGTCTGGAACCGATGTCCTCATCAGTAGGCTTGATGTACCACGCACATACTAGATGCAGGATCGGGAAGGAGAAGGACACAAGATTTTGGCGGGACAGGTAGTGCGGTGACACAAGTCTGAGGAGCCTATTCCCCGAAGCAGCAGAGGCCACGATTAATATTGACACGATAGTGTCGGATGTGCGGCGCAACAAAAGACTGAAGCTGGACATTAGGGGACAGGTATCGTAGAGAGAACTACTACACTTCACTAACCTGAATAAGTTCATCACAGAAGAAGGACGATATAACAATGAGATCGAAGACAGCAGAAAGTGGATATTGGAGACATCGGGGGATTTTACGGTATCTTCGATGTATAAGCGCATTAACGACGGAGGCCTGCGATGTAAGGACGCAAAGATAATTTGGAAGCTGTCCATTCCGCTGAGGGTAAAAAATTTTACATGGCTAGTTATGCACGACGCTATCTTAACGAAGACCAGTCTGCAGAAAAGAAAGGTGCAAGTCGAAGTGAAATGTGGGGATTGTGAGTGCGATGATGAAGATATCAAACATCTATTTTTCAAGTGTACTAAGGCAAAACTAGCTTGGGAGACTATATGTCTACGGTTTGAGAGTCTACAGTGTCCTAGGTTCAGCGCAGAGGTCTGGGGCCGCTGTTGGGTAGAACTAGCTAGTAAGAAAGAGAGGGATGATTGGGGGATAGTAGCTTCAGCAACTATGTGGTGTATATGACTGATCCGGAATGATTTATGCTTTCGTAATATCAAATGCACTTTTTCGGAATTAATGCACAAAATTCTGACTATAACACATGAATGGACAGGTAACAGGGGAGCTATGAAACGCCTGCGGATGGAAGAAGAGGAGTAAGAGCCATGGGTGGACATGTTGTTAACAGATCATCTCCGCTGATCGGATCCATTTTTTTGGCATAGCGATGGCGTCACTTTGGGTAGTGACAAGGGCAGTGCACCATCGTCTTTCTTCTATCCTATCGCTCTACTAGTTTATGAGCAGTTTGTATCTTATCGCTTTACTTGTTTGTGAGCAGTTTGTATCTTACTTTTCTAGGTGGTAGTTCGTCGTTGTTACCTTCTTTTGACTAGTCTACCGGATAGACGTTGTATTGTGGGAATTATGTAAGTAGTACTACTTTGTTTCTTTAATATTGCATTAATGAAACGATGACTGGGTCATCTTTTATTATAAAAAAAAAAAAAAAAAAAAAAAAAAAAAAAAAAAAAAAAAAAAAAAAAAAAAAACTAGCTAAGAAACTCAAATATGAAGAGGTATATTTAAATCTCAAGAACTTGGTATTAGTTTACTCAACTTTTCAGAATAAGATCTAATAGTAATCTTGACGTGAGAATCAAGCTAGCAGTAGCAGTCTATCTAGTGTGTGTTTTTTCATCATGGCTGTTGTTCCCTAAAAGTACATAAATTTATATGTTCTTTTGCTGTGCACAATGACTCAATGAGTAGATTAATTATCTCCTAGCCTGCTTTAAAAAAGTTACAGGTAGCAGGGCATAAACTTAACAATTAAATAGATCTACCATGGGACCTTCCTAGTTTACTTTTTATTCTTGCACTATACATGAAGTGCTAATAATTTGTTATCTTGAAACTTGAAAGATTAGGTGCACATGAAATTTCGGTATGCAAGAAACATGATATTGTGTCAATTTGATATTATACTCTACAGTTCGTAGAAATTATTTCAATTTACAAGGATGTCACTTAGATTAAGATTTATGAGACACAAACTACGACAGAAGTTCGCTCAACTATTAAAGCTAAGAGCTGAGTACATTCAGAGTATTAAAACATGCTCTGACTTCGGAATGGATGATGAACCATCCAAGTAGAAAATCTGAACTTTCACATGCGATCTAAATGATGAAGCTAACTAAAAAAATGAAATTCCGGAAAGTTTCAATGAGTTTTACTCATCTATCAAATTACCGGAGAACTGAGGTTCATAATGATCCATAAATAGTTTTGGTTTTATAGAATCGAGTTCATGATTAATTGATAAATGGGTATAACTTCTTGAAATATCCTAAATAAGTAATTTTTTTTTATTTAGATCACAATCAAAAGTAAATTATCCATTTGGATCAACCATCCATTCTCAAGTGAGTATCCAATGTCCACATTTTCAATACTATGACATTAGCGGAGCTCAACTCAATACTGGCAGTATTTACTATCAAGTCTTCAGAAATGGACTGATCCGTGTTTCTGAAATAAGTCTATACAAAAAACCAACCAAATTGATCTAATCAAGATCCAAGCTGCCCTAAATACTTCCTCTTCCAGTTGCCTTTAATTAAGCGCAAGCTGATCAAAACTACTTCTACAGAAATGATCAATCCCAAGCATCTCCTCTGATGACGACAGTAGCACAATGGCTTAGCAACAGACACTGTTAGTAATAGTTCATGAGAAATTATTGGTGTACAAGCGAATATACCCATCTTGAATTCTACATTTCTAAACCAACTCAGGTTTTCTACTTTCTAACAGAAAATTTTAGCTCAGAGAGTCCGTATTATGTCATTTAGTTAGAAGTCATTGGTGCTTTGGCATCATGATGTATTCTGCAGGAAACTGAATATGGAAGCAAATGTAAAAATAGAGTATTGACACGGGATTAGTGCATTAGTACCTCAATTAGATAATTAGATCTATACCACAGTTATGTAACAATAGAACAGGAGCCTATATTGGTATTGTACATAGCATTGGTATAAATACTCGAAACCCAAATCCGACCCGGACCAGACCCGGACCTGGCATTGGACCGGAACCGACCCAGCCTATCCGGGTCCGGGTCCCGGTCCTAAAATGGGACCCGTTGTACTTTCGGGTCCGGGTCCGGGTCCGGGTCCGCTCAAAAGAAACCCGACCCGGACCCGTTAAAAAAATCCAAAAAATCAACATAAAAATAAATATTATATCCTCATCCCTTTCCTCCTTCATATTCAATTCTAAATCTTCTTCTTCCAAACAAAACTCATGCCTTTTTCTTCTCTCCTCTATTCTAAATCCTCTACTCGCCGCCTCCGCTTGCCGCTCACATTCCCGCTTTTATCCGAACGGGTAAGAATATTTTAATAGGACCCGGACCTGGTCCTCACGGGTCCGGGTCCGGGTCTAATTTTTGGACCCGTAGGGAACCGGGTCCGGGTCCGGATAGGGAAGGACCCGACCCGATACCAATGCTAATTGTACATGGATACTTGCGCACCATTGACATAATATATGTGTGTGTGTGTGTGTGTGTGTGTGTGTGTGTGTATATATATATATATATATATATATATATATATATATTATAATTTTTTTATATTAAAGTTATTACAATAATTTCAATCCATTTGCCCGCCCTATATATATATTAGAGATAATGAGAGATAATAACAATGAGAAATTAAGGTTTGGGTTAATATCCTAGTGCTTGAGATATTATATCCTGATTATCAGAATTGGAATAACCTCAGGCATTACCACAAGACCAGTATATATAAGATTAAACTGAGTTTAGGGTACCGAACTTTCATGCCCAGTCAACCCGGTCCAACAATTAACAGATAACACGTGAAAGCACGTGTTGCCCTATAGAACATTATATACAATAATATTCTATTATATTGAGAATAAACCTATATATCCAACAAAATATATATATATATATATATATATATATGGCAATTTTCTCTTTGCAAACACACTGTAGAGTGTAAACGCATGCAAACCACTGAAGCAGCTATTCCCAGTAGCGGCTTCAGGCATAATGAAGCCGCTATCCACAGTAGCGGCTTCATACTTTAGGCCACTATTAGAGATAGCGGCTTCAGTGATTTGTACGCGTTTACACGCTACAATGTGTTTGCAATGGAAGATCTCCTATATATATATATATATATATATATATATATATATATATATATATATATATATTAAAATATTTAGTGTTGTAGTATATATATATTAAAATATTTAGTGTTGTAGGAAAGAACTGCTCGACTCGCGCGCGCGCGTGTATATATATATACACGCGCGCGCGAGTCGAGCAGTTCTTTCCTACAACACTAAATATTTTAATATTTCATGGATTTTTTTCAGACAGTGCTCTTTATTGAGAAAAAGAATTCATCACAGCGCTTCCATAGTTTTCCACAAACAATGTATATATCGCTGCAAAAGGTATTTTAAAAATGAAATCTGGGTTTTCCCTCACGGCAGTGTTTGTTGTACTTTAGATATTTTTCTCAAAATGTTCATAAGATTTTGTATTATTAAGTAGTTTTAAGTATAATTATTTTTTCCCAATATTAATCCCACCATGAAGAAAATATTTGGCACTGACACTGAATAGAAAGCTATCTAATAAATATCTGACACATTAACATGACATAATCAAGCTCAGCATGTTTGCTTCACCTTCCGGGTCTGAGTATCCTATATGTCCTCGGTTCAGTAAGATCCACTATAGTTGAACTGGCACACCCACAAGGAAGCACGCCCCCATCATAAACAAATGCACAGTGATGCCATATGCTCTCAAAATCCGTTATGCTAACGCTACTAGGCTTTCCAGTCAGGTTGGCACTTGTAAGAGCCAGCACACTTCTGGATCCACCGGCAATAACCCGAATCAAGTCAGAATTGGACACCCGTGTTGGGTTTATGTCTTGCATACTATGTTGGATAAGAATATGATGAGACGATGGAGGAATCGAGACGATTGGAAACGGAATGGATGTGAGAAACAGTCAGCGGCAGCAACAGCAGAAGTTGCAGTCGACCGATCCCCGCGCGAAGTCTTCTAGAGAGGGGGACAGTTGACCGGCTTGTTGGTGTGGTCGACCGTTAGCGTGCGCTGATGGATTTCGGGCTTGAGTCTGGCTGATTCGTGAAAAGCCCAACTTGCTCTTCAAGTAAGATCGTGTGGCTTTTATCGTAGGGTTATCTCTTCAGTAACATCTAACGGCTATTGTATCAAGATATCAAACTAGGTTTTCTCTAGATCTCTATATATTGTTGTTACTGGCCTCTATTAAGAGCCAGGAGAGATTGAGTGATTCTCTAATTATAAACAACTAGTACTTGCTGGTGAGGCTTGAGAGAGAGTCGTTGTGAGAATTGTAATATTCTTGTATCTTCTCTAGTTGAATAACATTTTGGGTTTCTTCTCCCCCGGATTAAGGCGAAAGCCCCAACCGGGACAAATTTGTGTTTGTTTTAGTGTGTTTGGTAAGATCTCATATGTGCTTGGTGGTTTGTGTTGATTGCATCGAATAACTCAACAAGATCCTAAGGGGAGGCTTCGGTAGAAACCCCTAACAATTGGAATCAGAGCTTCGGGTTCAAGGGTTTGTTTGAGTTCCTTGGAGAAGATGGCAGATCAGATCACGAAGATCAAGTGGTTTAAAGGAAAGATCAACTTTGATCTCTTGAAGGTGGACATGCATGAAGTACCGGTTCAACAGGACTTGGATCTAGTCCTAGAAGGAGATTAAGGGAGACCAATCGGCACAATATAAGAGAATTGGAAAAAGATATGTTCAGAAGCCTTGGGTTTAATCCGGTTGTCATCGACGAACGAAGTCATGTATAGGAGAAGCGCAGCGAGTCTTTGGGCAAGATTCAGAACTGACTACTCGGGATCGTCATCACAGGGTCGGATGTACCAGCGAAGAAAGTTGTGGAGTTTCTCAATAAAGAAAAGTACCGCTCTTTTAGATCATGTAGTGGAGTTCAATATGGAGTTATCTGAACTGAGGGCATTCAACACAGATGATCTAAATGTTTCCAACTCGATATATTCATCACCAAATCCATCCAACATGATAACCGTGCTAGATGAGAAATCTACCAAGGAGAAGTTTTTCATAGCACGTATAATCGAGGGGTTGGAGGAGGATGCACTTAGGAAGGAGAGTCAGAAATCGGCGTCAACTTCTGTGAGTTGCTTGGAGGTGGATTGTACTTTGATTGGAATGGCAAGTGTATGTAGGAGTAAGGTCCGTGGCCACCAGTACAAAGGGATTGAGCATTACATGAGAGACTGTTGCAAGCGGTTGAGCCAGAGAGGTGCCAAATCAAGTGCCGCTAAACAGTGAGTTTGTTTCAAGTTCTTTAGATGTAAATTTCGGTTGTTCTTTTGATTCGGTTAGTTCTTCTTAAATTTGCTTCGAGAGGGAGATGGTTTCTACTTACAAATTTGCATCATGTCGTCGTGTGAGAACGAAGGTTGATAAGATTTATGAAGTAATGGCCTACTTACAAGTTTGCCTCATGTCGTTGTGTGAGAACGAAGATTGACAAGACTTGTGAAGTAAGGGGTGAGAAAACAAATGAGTCGAAGATGATAAACGGAAGGAGATGCACACTAGAGAAGGGAATGTATATTCCTTTGATGAAACGGAGCCTTACATCCATAAAAACTCTAGAAGCTCGGGACTGCAGGTACACAAATCCAGGTGGAGTTCGTTCAGTTTGGAAAAGTTATCGTGAGGTGATGAAGGGTGAGAGAGGGGGATTGAGCAGGGTCAGCACAACCTCTACCAGCTTTGGAGGAACAGAAAAACTTGTGCAAGTGTTTCGAAGCCCATTGTTCCTAAAGCACCATCTAGTATGCCGTCACTAGAATCATCCGAGCGAGACTGCGATGTTCGAATATCGTCAGAAGGTGGAGAGAGCTTTAAGGTAGGTGGAGTTCGTGTGGAGGGTGGCACTTCCATTATTACATCTACTGGGGTGTGCCCTTGAGGTGGGCATACAGCGGGAGAAAAACAGGTGGAGATAGATTCAACTAGCAGAGGAAGCCATTAAAACGAGTTGTTTGCAAGAAGAGAAGGAAAAGAGTCTAGAAGGTTTTTTTAATCACACAGGTGTGGATTCATGAGTATGCAATCCAAGGTGGAGATTGTTAGGTTTTTGTCTTGCATACTATGTTGGATAAGAAGACAATGAGACAATGGAGGAATCGAGACGATTGAAAACGGAGTGGAGGAGAGAAACAGTCAGCGACAACAACAGCAAAAGTTACGGTCGACCGTCCCCTGCGCGAAGTCTTCCAGAGAGGGGGACAGTCGACTGACTTGTTGGTGCAGTCGACTTTTAGCGGTGCTGATGGGTTGGGGGCTTGAGTCTGGCTGATTTGTGAAAAGCTCAACTTTCTCTTCATGTTAGATCGTGTGGCTCTTATCGTATGGTTATCTCTTCAGTAACATCTAACGGCTATTGTATTAAGATATCAAACTAGGTTTTCACTAGATCTCTATATATTGTTGTTATTGGCCTCCATTGAGAGCCAAGAGAGAGAGAGTACTTCATTGAAGGAGAGATTGAGTGATTCTCTAATTATAAATAACTAGTACTTGCTGGTGATGCTTGAAAGAGGGTCGTGGTGAGAATTGTAATATTTTTGTATCTTCTTTAATTGAATAACATCTTGTATTTCTTCTCCCCCGGATTAAAGCGAAAGCCCCAATCGGGACAAATTTGTGTGTGTTTTGGGGTGTTTGGTATGTTCTCATATGTGCTTGGTGTTTTGTGTTGATTGCATTGAATAACTCAATAAGATCCTAAGGGGGGGTTTCGGTAGAAATCCCTAACAACCCGAACTCCAATGCTATCCAATCCTGGATTGAGGGACATCTCCAAAATACTAGAATTAATCGCCTAAGAAACAAATTGATTTGTTAGAAGTTAGTATGGAAATGTAAAGTTAAGTATTATTTCTTAATGCATGGGAAATGTATCTATCTCTGTAACTCCTATTTCCCGTATCTGTATTTTTTTCTACTGTATTTTCATTTGTTGGTATTCTTGTATTCAAGTTGAGATCCTATATGTTACTCCAGTTCGAATAAAACATTCTTTGGTTTCAACTCAATTTTTGGTGTCAATATCTATTTCAATTGTAATGTCCGTCTTGCTCTTTTGTGTCGTTCTTCATGAAGAGATGAGCTTTTTTATGTCATCTATCTCTTTATTCCCCTTTTTATTGATTTTTTTGACTAGGTCTCTTGTTGGATCCCCCTCAAACCCGCTACCCAAATACCCAATAACCCGAACCCCTACTATTTAACCCTAAACAACCCTAATCCTAGCTTACTGTTAAACCCCCTAACAAACCTGCTGCTCCTTCTCTCCCGTCTCCTTCTCCTTTGCATCTTCGAACTCGATCCCCAGCACCTCCATTCACCTCGCCTTCGCTCCCACCCTCGCGTCGACTCCCTCTCCTCGTGAAGCCGATCACCTCCGTTCACCCTCGCCTCCATCGTCGTCACCTCATCCCAACCCATCGAACCCACTCCGACACCGCACCATCGCCAATCACCACCCCATCGCCTCGTCATCTCCTCGCCGCCTTGCATCACCTAATACCTCACCACCACCATCGCCACCCTAGCCTCCATCGTCTTCGTCGCCAACACCCAAACCCATTTCCCAATCTCCTCCCCTGTTTCGAACCCAAAAACAGGGCTCATCACCGTCGAAGCCAATGCCTGCCACCAGTCACCGCCGCAACCTCCTTCCACTGTTTCGCCGCAGACGCACCGCCGGTCGCCGGCTGCCGTCGCCGTCCTTTCTCTCATTCTCTCTCCTTGTCACCGTAAAGAAGGAAGGAAGAAGGAGAAGTGTGGGATTTGATCTCAGCCGTTAGATTTGACCAAGATCTGATCTTGATCAGATCTGATCTCTTCAGCCAGATCATATCTCAGCCGTCCATCCGATCGTGATCTTTAGCTCAAATCTAAGCAGATCCAGCCGTCCAATCGCCTTGATCTTGATCTTCCATCAAGATCCGCACCGATCCGATCCATCTGATCTCGATCGTCGATCCACGCCCTCATCCAATCAAGGCAAGTATTCATCTTGTACAAATTTTTGTTCTAGTACAAGCATTTAATTTGAAAATACCGCAAATAGTTAGTAGTTGTGACTCCTCCTTGACTAGTCGTTGTTGATCAAATATTAATCCTCATCAATTCCATAATCTTAAGAGTCACAACACATTCGTTGTTATATTTACAATTATATATTTGGATTCATTTTATCTCCTAATCACATGAACACCTGAAATTAAGAAACCCTAGATTTGTAGATTTGTGTAGTATCTTGGATGTGATGATCTTGCACCCATTTGAGTAGAGAAATAGATGTTGTTTGCTGATTTGATAACCACTACACACGCATTTGTATCACGCATTAATCTAGACTCATAACAACCAATTATCATGCAACTTTTACAAGAAAGACATTCACACTTGTTGCTGTCCTGGACCTTACTATGCTGTTTCGACCCCTTTAAAGTCAAAATCTGAACCTGAGCCCTGAACAGTAGATGTAGCTCTAGATGTCTAGATATCGATAGCATCCAGAATTTCCTAATTCCAAGTTACGGTCTAGGAGATATTGCAGTTTTACTGTAGCTGTGTCGGTAGTCGCAGATTCACAAAACTGCTGCACTTCTTTTGTTTGCAAATTAGTTTAACTATGTTAACAGTAAGTGATTGACTTGAAATTTTATATGCTGTTGATGAACACCTTAGAGAACATCCCCAAATTATCTCAGAATTAATTAGTAATGTTCCAACCCTGTTTTACATGTATAAATTTAGAATCACAAATTCTGCCTGAACACAATAGCTGTGTAGTTTGCTATTTTGACACATGTTACCACAACTTTCTTGTACCTTAATTATATGCGTTGGAACCGGGCATGAGTCTAGTTTCTAGATCTTCTGACAGATCTATATTTGTTATCTCGTAGCAACGGGAATCACAGTTTTGGTACAGCAACATCGTGCTGTCCAGATTTGAGATTTTCGTTGTTTGTGATATTTTTACTCGTGTTGACCCTCGAATATGATATATAAATATCTCAAACTTGTTCCATATCCATGATTATGATTTCTTGACTTGTTTCGTACACTTGCATGCTTGCTTGATAAAAATTAATAAAAGTAACAAGCCGGGGTTTAAGGGAAAGACCATAGTAGTGGACAATATAGGTAAGTGTACTCGGAAGGGGGCCCGTGCTTCCCAGTACTCGGTTCATGAACTTGTTGCACCTTGATGTATTCATGGAGCCAGTTACTTGGCTCATGAACTTGTTGTATTCATGAACTCACTGTGTGGTTCTTGAACTTGTTAGTATTCACGGACTCGCTTCGTGAACTTGTTATTTATTTTCATATTCATGAACCGTGCTTGCTTGATACTTGATACCTGAGTACGCCGCCCTATAAAATCTATTACTAGGCCTAAACAAAATTGCATTGACTGTAGCAACCATGTAGTAAAAAGATGGATGCATGAAGTGCTACCTAGATAGCAATAACTATAAGACTTGATACATGAAACTCGAACTTAATACATGCTTACTTGATACTTGATGACATGATACTTGAGACTTGATACTTGATACTTGAATATAATACTTGACACTGGCAACTTGATACTTGTACTTGATAACTTGACACTAGACTTGAGACTTGTTGCCTAACACTTGTACTTGATACTTGTCACTTGAAGTTGGATACTCTTATATGTCACTAGTCACTTGATCTACTATTAGTACTTATTACCCAACCTGATCTCTTGAGTTGTCCTTCATGCTAGTTAGCTCTTGATTCCCACTACTTGTTGCATCCCTATTATATTCTTGATTCTAAATCTTGTTTCACTTTACTTGTACTCGTTTTTACTATTTGTGGCCCTAACTTGCACTAAGGGCATTTTCTCTTGTTTTTCTCCATTTTTTCCTTTTTATAATTATTAAGCAGACTTTGGAGACGAACTGCCTGCTGGAATCGGTGAGAAGAGATTTTAAGCTTCAACTGGTGGAAGGACATGTTTTAATTAATTGTTTTTCTTGAATTATTCATTTCTGCTACTTAAGACTTGTAACGGGCTTATGTTCCCGAGTTTTAACTTTGATCTAGACTTGAAAACTATTTGGATATTATTATTATTTCATTGTTTTCTGTTGCTAATAAATTATCCATGCATGTTTGGTTATATATATCTCTTGTTATATTCTTGTTGTGATGCTGAGTCGATCCTACAGCTTATGAATGATGTCAAAATCATTCGCTGGGCTTCGTCACGCACTCGTATTTCGTGTTTTGGGAAGCGGGGCTGACAATCTCCAATCTCACTTCAGAACTACACATTGACGGTTCCTGGGAGGAGGCTATCCAGCAACCCGTGAAGTAAATGGTTCACACTGGCAAAGCATGATATATCTGACACATCAGACACACATATTGCTAGGGGTTTTGTCTGTTCACACCCCTTTGATCTCATAGATTTGGTTAATTGCTAGAGCTAAACTGTCATAGTGCAATTGAAGTTTAGAAATTTTGGTTGTACCTTAAATGGGGCTTATATGATACAAACACATCTATACTATATGCATTATTATCTTATTACTATATAACGGTAGTAGTATGTGTTTGGAATTCAGACGAACTCTCTTCAGAGCTTTAACACGTGTATTGAATGTGTTTGTTCAGCTCCATTTGTCATACAATAATAAGCAACATTATAATTTAGAAATCTATGATAACCATTACACATTGCAGGAATTAATGAGGCTCTTGATGGCGAAGATGATAAAGAGAAACACTGCATTTGCTATTATATAACTGGAAAGGTGGGGTGTGTGGTTGAACTCCCCTCTTTCATGAGTTTGTCAGTAAAAAAAAAATTTGAGCCAGTCATATTACTTTTTAACGCATTGTAAGTATGGGACTTTTACCACTATATGTAATGTCACTATTAAAATACTATAAAGAATTCAGCCAGTGATATTACTTCTGGTTGAACGCCCCTCTTTCATGTGTTTATTAGTAAAAAATTTGAGCCAATCATATTTCTTTTAACGCATTGTAAGAATGAGGACATTCAAAGAAGTGAAGGTATCCTCTCAACGGCTCTTTCTTAGAGCGTGGTTTTTGGCGGGATGAGCGAGATAGCTGTTTGGTAAGAAATCGCCTGAGATAGCACAATCGTGAGAGAGGTGAAGGTATCCTCTTCACGGCTATCTCTTTGGTAGCGGTTGTAGGAGCTGTTGGTGCGTTTGTAGGCAGGGATCGGCGAGTGTTAAAATTCTGCCAGACTAGTTTCAGGTGGGTGTGCATGTGCCATGGAGCCAATGGACGAAGCTAAACTGACGTACATACAATTTTGCTAGACCGAGCTTGTTTGTCGGCCCACCCTCCAGGGTTGTTGGAGGGATTTGTTGTTTGTATGGGTCATGTTGCTTCATGTGTGTTTTATTTCCAGTCTATATGTTATATTCTGGCCCAGTTCTCTGGGTTTGTATCATTAATTTCTTATTAATGAAACAGGATGGTCATATTCCACCTTTTCCCTTAAAAAAAACACTATACGTAATGTAACTTTTAAAATATTGTAAGAAACTGAGCCAGTCATATTACTTTTTAACGCATTGAATTATTTTTCATTTGTACGGTATCAGGGGCGGAGCGAAGAGTGTGCAGCTGCACCCACTGGATTTCGGGAGGTCTTTAGGGATTAGGGACTAATAGCCTTTTCCTGCACCTGTATTAAAAAGTAAACTAGGTCTCGCAGAAAATATGAGACTTTATCTAGTTGAGTAATGCTTTAGCCACTACCAATTTCACTACCATTTCCTTCACTACCTTAAGTGGTATACTCCTATTGGAGAGTTCTCCCACCTACTCTATCATTCCCTACCTATTGGAGTGTGCCACCTAAGGTAGTGAAGAGAAATGTAGTGAAATTGGTAGTGGCTCTAGCATTACTCTTATCTAGTTTGGTTAGTTCGTTAAATATTAATGTCGAGGACAATGGTTTCGAGTCCGGGTCAGCTCACCCTTTTTTTTTGGCAAAGAAAAAAAAAATCAGGGTTTCTTGTTTGCAAAGGATAGGCTTATTTACAAATTGCAGTCTCAGCTCTTTTTTTTTCCTTCTTTTTTTTCTTCTTTGTTGCAAAAGAAAAAAAATCAGTTTGTTTGAAATAAAAGATTTAGGATAGGGTTATTTACAAATTGCAGTCCCAACCTTTCATTCAAGTGAAATTTATTCTTATATAAATTCTCAAGCTTACTAATTTCAAATTACTCAACCTAAAGAGAGAACAAAAAAAAAACAAGCAAATTCCTTGGTTTATTTTATTCATTTATTTATTTTCCTAGATATTAAATTTTGTTGAAAGTTAATCCACATAGTATTATGCATACTATCATGTATTGAGGAACATCTTTAAGACCATCTCCAACGGCCTCGCCAAATCCCCCCAATTTATTTATATATATCTTAAACTAATAGGTCTACCCCATCTCTTCTTCCTCCATTTTAAAATAGATAAAGAAAAACAAAAGTAGAAATTGACACGTACAGCCCACACCAATTGCCAAAACAGAATTAATTTAAAAAACACCCAAAAAAGACCTTTCCTCTTTCACATCTTCTCAAAACCCACACACCTTAATTTTTTTAATTGAAGTTTGATTGCTGTAAACATGAATGTAGATTTGTATATATACTTTCAATTATTAGTTTGAGGTGGTAGTGATTTCAGTTTCTAAATCAATTCATTGAGGTTTGCAACAACTCCATGTTCCAATTTGTGTGCTTGGTGTTTTTTTGGTTTTAAAATCAGATAGGAATCCATTATAATTGTGTTTTAGATAGGGATTTATTTGGTTGCATACTTCATGTGGAAGTAATTAGGTCATACCGAGATGAATGGTATTTTAGTTATATCAACGTGACAATGAGTATTACCCTCCACATGCCTATGTGGGGATAAAGATCGATTTTTTGATAATTCACTTTTGAAATAGAGACATGCAAGTAGCAGCAGTGATAAGAACCCATTCCAATTTCAAGATTTTTTTTGTTTTTGCTTTTTTACAGGAGGAAAAAAAACTGATATGTAATAAAAAATTAAGGCATAATCTCTAGCCCTTTAGCTTATAATTGGTACCCGAGTTGATGTTGCCTTGAAGGTGTTTGTGAAAATTCTCAATGGGGGCCATAATTCAGGTACTTGCCCATTCATAAATGTTTCGGGTTCATCTTCTTTCATTTAGATGATAACAATGTAAAACTTGCTATAAAAAAAGAAAGAAGATTCTTAAGTAATTAAACTTATTTGATATGATTAATGAAGGTATTTAGTGCACTTTTGAATTAAATGTTAACTTATCTAATTTACAAGTACTGGTTTTTTGGGACCTAGCTGGGTACATAATTGTATTGATTCATAGTATTGTATAACTGCATTTGTATTATTTAAAGACATAAGGCTTTTGTTGCTGGGCGTAAATTGTTTCTGAAAATTTTACAATATTATATTGTATACTATTATATTATATATATATCTTAAGCTAATAGGCCTACCCCGTCTCTCCTTTCTCCATTTTGAAATAGAGAAAGTAGAGCAAAAGTAGGGATCCACACTTCTTTAACACGTGCATGCCACATCTTTTGGATTAACAGACTTTCATTTTTAAAAAAAAATATAAAAAGATACCCACGTTCCACCCCTCCCCCCAAATCCCCTAACCCTAGCCCTCCATAACCCAAACTCCCCTTCGCCGTATGCCCAAACTCCCCATTGCCAAATTGCAAATGGCCTCTATGGAAATAACCCTTTCAAAAAACCGTACAAAACCACCCAAAAGTAACATCACATTGATCCCAAATTACCAATTTGAATTCCCATCTCCAAAAAAGGTAACTTCCTCATCTCCTCCTCTTCCTTTTCCTTCTTCAATTTCTAGGGTTTCAACACCACTTTCCATCTCTTCAACAGGAAAACCAGTCAAAGAGTTCGAACCCCTTTTCAATTACAGCCGCGTCCAACACCCCAATCTTTCCTACTTACAAGGTAACCCATTTCTATTTTCTTCATTCTGGATAAAGTGCCTTTCTGATTGGTTGTAGGTTTTTGGTTTTCTATCAGAAGAGGATATTTATTCGTCGCCGATCTCCTTCCCCGCGAAGCAGAAAAGGCGGAGGCACGATAAAGCGGTAATCTTGATGAGTTTTTTTTATATCCGCATTTAGTTATATTTGGAAGTTGATTGGGTTGTTGGATTGGTTTTGTAGGAGTATTTTGAGAGAGAGGAGAAAGTAGTGATTTTGGATGATGATGGTGGTGGTGGTGAGGGTGCGATAAAACGGTAATCTTGATGATTTTATTTTGGGGGGGGGGGGTTAGTTCTGTTTGAAAGTTGATTGGGTTGTTGGTTTGGTTTTGTAGGAGGATTTTGAGAGAGAGAGGAGAAAGTAGTGGTTTTGGATGATGATGATGGTGTTGGTGAGGTGGAGGAGGAGGATAATTGGTTGGCCGGCTCCGCCAAGGAAGGTTGCGATGTGAGGGTGGAAGAGGATGAGATGTTGCGCGTGTTGAGGTATGTGTTTGGTGGCAAATCTCCCTAACCCTAGCAATTTGCACATGATAATTGTTTTAAACATATTTCAGTCTGGTAAAAGTATTCTATCCATTAGGCATTCAAATTTATTAGCTCAGTTGGGTCAATAAATTTGTGAATTAAATCCTTAATTTTCAAGTGGAAAGATGGTATCTTTGGGCTGTGTATTACATTAATGCAGATTTATTTGGTTTGATTGAGATTATAAATCTTGAAAAGAATTGAGAATGAGTAGTGAGTTTTAATTGTTTTTTACATGATAGAACTCAAATGGAGCAATGAGTGTTTTAAATTTATTTGTACTAATAGAAGAGGGAGTCTACCCCTCTCTCCTTTCTCTATTTGAAATAGAGAAAAGTGAGAAAAAGTAGATATTCATATTTAACTAACACGTGCACTATGCACAATTTTATTTAAAAACCAAAACAAAATAAAAACACCAATCCCTCAAACACTGTATCTTCCCTTCCCACATTTTTAATCTCACAAAATCTCACGTTTCTTACCAAACATACCCCTCATCTCCTAACTTAGAATTACAATTTTAAGCAAACACAATTCATAATATTATTTTTATATGATTTTCTAAGTTTATAATCTTTACCCTAACATATACTATAATGCATGGTTTATAATGTATAATCTATTTACTGAATGTTAATGATGTTATAATATATCTATTAACATAAATTAGTTGAATTTGCGAAATCTTTTCATTGCCTGCATTTTTTAGCTTTAACAATATTCAATTGGATAACATTATGGTTTGACAGTGATTCTCTACATCCTCTACTTATATTAGAATGATAATGAAGATTTCAGTAATTACTGAAGGGATGAGATTCATAAGTTTTTCTCAATTCTATCAATTCTTTTGGCAATTCTATATAATTTTATAAATCCCTCAAAACTAATTTAGGCTGTGCAATTTGCACAGGGTAAAACTAGTTAGCCAAAATAGCGATTAAATCCCAACAAATCCTCTCCAACGGCCTCGCCAAATCAGTCACGATCCTAGCGAGTTGATTTCCGCTCGCGATCCGCTCGCCAAATCTGGTGAATTGATCCCGCTTGCCAAACTCCTTCCTCTCTTGCTGCCGGAGATCAAGGAATTTCCAACGGTAAGATTTCTTTCCCACTGATTTAAATCGGCAGTGATTTTCTTCAATTTCTTCAATTTCTTCAATTTCTTCTTGGTAGATTGCTTCTCCTTCTTCTTGTTCATTGAGTTGTTCTTCTTGTTCATTGGGTTCTTCTTCTTCTTCATCGGGTAAAAATCTTTCGTTTGAATTTTTTTGTGTGGTTTGGATATGAATTTACTGAATACGACAGTATTGGTGCTGAACTCGGCATAACTAGCATCTGCAAATTAACTTGCAACTGCACACAGCGGTTGAAAATGAACTGCCCAATTGAAGTCTCTTATCTCCTTTGCTGTAGCACTCTTTCTTCTACCCCATTTGCAACACTATGTTTACATATGGACCCATAACCTTCAACTTTTCTACATGTCAGTTTTGATTGCTGACAGATTGATTGGATACAGACAAACACAAGAATAGTGAAGCCTTTACCTCCGTTAAAATGAGCTGGACTTTGTTATTTGCAGTACTGTGTAAGATAGTTATAATAAGCTATGAATATGAATTTACTGCAATATGAATATGTAGATGCCTGCAATATGTTATATAGATGAACTGATTAATATTAAATCCCGAAGTATAGTAATCTGAAAGTATGAAACTAGCAATTGTTATGATCTGAATATTTAGTTCAGTTTAGTTTTGGTTTTGGTTCAGTTAATCTTGCTCATCACCCTTTGAATAATTTCTATGCTTTCATTCCTTTGTTTGGATTAACCAGAATGGGATGTTCCATGGCCGTTTACACCAAACATTTTAAGTTTGAATTTTTTTGTTTCTTCCCAAAAAAAATTAGTATATTGAGTTCATAGTGTTGCAATATCATGTAATTGTTTGGTGCTATTTGGAAACTAATTTTTGTTGATGTCTTCCATAAAATGTGAAGCATTTGGTAAGTTCGGAATGCCTAGAAATTTATTTTGATTGTAGAAGCTTTGAAAACGATTTAAGTATTGTTCCTTTGGAGAACTTGTATTTCGGAATCTGTGTTGAATGAGAACTAGTTGTCAGTGAAATACGATAAGTACTTTGTTGGGGGAATACTCATGAAGTTTACTTGTAGCCTAAAACTGGTACGAAAGATGCAATCTCCAGTTATTGTCTCTGCTTTCTTCCTGATACATGGTATACTTCAGATTTTAGATGATTATAACTATTTATAGTATGTTGATGACTATCAAGATGTCCTCTATATCAATAAATTAATAACCAGCTCAACCTTAAAACACATAATGGAGTTTCATCAAGGTAGTTAACTAGCTAAAATCCTATGTTTGAGCATCAACAATACCAGAAAATCTATCATATATCACTATTCAAACCCTTGTGTTATCAGCTGTGCTCAAATTGTGTATTCTGTACATGAATGTAGGTGTATAATATAAACAACTGATTTGTTCTTGATAGATCAGTCAAACTTATAATTTGACAATTGAGCTAGTAATAGAAGGGACCTCTTGCAAACATTATGATTTTATTTGGTAATCTAGACTCTGGTAGAATGTTGGTCTCAATGGCTACTGCTATTTAAAGATTATAATATGAACATTATGATTCGCGTGTTGTTGTGTCATGTTGCATTGTCTCCACGTGGGTGTGTCCATGCTCGTGCTTCATAGTAATACATGGATACAAATATGGTTTTACATGGATATGCTCAGGTTTTCAGTAAGCCTCAAATTGTCTTCAGGGTTTAGAAGATATATCTTTACATTGAAGTTGGTTAGGAGGGCATTTAGAGATCTATGGGTAAATCGTGAAAAAAGTTATGTCTTCAGTTTTGCTGTCATTAAACAAACTCTAAAAGCAACTCCTCTCTCTTTATTTTCATTTTCTCCTGCAAGGGCCCTGTAAAAAATTCCTGAACATGCACTCATTGTTTTTTTCATCTTTTGCAAGTAATGCACATTCCAGTTACTCTCTAAGATTTTATATCAGTAACAACTTCCTTAGTTTTTTATTTTATCTCCAAACTGGAAGGAGTGTAAAAACACAATCAATTGTTTATGCATAGACTTTGAGCAGCAATGAATTTTCTTTTTATGCTCACAATCAGTTTGAACTTTGAACTGTATACTGTTAAAAAGAATATGTTGTCAGTGATGATACAGATTTCCCTTTTCCCCTTTGTTGTTGGAGTAATTCCTCTTTTGATGCATGTTTAGGGTATAAATTTCCACTTGTAACTAGGACATGAATTTAATTAGGGGCCCATAAACTTGAAATCTATTCTATATTATGTCAACTTTGCGCAATTCATTTATTTTAATTCAGCAGAGCTTTTAGTTGTCATACATTGTTCATTTGGTTGGTAATATATCTTTGAATTTTTTAAAAAAATTCTGTTCTGATTGGTCAATAATTTAATGACAGATTTAGTGGGAGGAAGGTCTTTTTCATTCAAAACTGGCAGATTTTTCTGAATTTGTAGGGCTCAGTTGGCTCTTTGTTCACAAGGCAGGATGTAGTCCCATTTGCAGATTTGCTGAAGTATGGAGGGTGCGAGCTTGATGTAGCTTGAGAAAAAGTATGTTCTTCTTTATATATATAAATATATATATATATATATATATATATATATATATATATATATATATATATATATATATATATATAAGCTGGTCAACCTTGATGAATACTTGATTCAAGTCCTTCCTCTTGAGAACACCTTGACTTTCTTACTGCTGAAACTTTTTGGATGTTCTTTTTTCCTGGTCAACTCCAGAATTGATCATTCTCAAGTTCTTTAAACAAGTGTCTGCTCTAATAGCTAAGCTCTACAACTGAGACAACTGGAGGGCATCACCTCGATCTCATTCGATATTTCAAACATGACTGTAAGTATTGCTCTTATTTATTTTACAAATCCAAGTTTTACTCTTGATGTGAGCATATGTAAGCTCTGCCCACATTGCAGTGATGCACATGCACCTATATTTGGTTCTCACCAATCCTAACCTTCAACTGTATGGAACGTAATTGCTGAACTACAATCCTTGCAGTAATCGCTGAACTACAATCTTACTGGCTATTCTAAAATTCTTTTAGGAATAGAAATGTAGTCATTTTAAAAAATGATTATTACAACTATTATTAGTAAATAAAAATTAAGACATCTAGCTAAAATAGATAGCATGGTTGGAGTGTGAACTTTTTCGCCAACCTAATTATCCATTTGTTATCTATTTTGGATATTCTAACTAGCCAAAATAGCTAGCGTGGTTGGAGATGCTCTAACAATTTAGTTTATTAAACAGAGGTCTGAGGACTACATACATTGAAATATATATTTGAATAGCTTGTATCAACAATAATGCAATCATAAAGTCAAACGTTATTATCAAAGAATTTCAGAACATTGAAATCTATATAATAAATTACAAAGAAAGCTATCAAGTGGCTCTCATTCAATCTTCCCTAAAATTAATGGTCTAGATTGATTCTTACAAAACATATTTTTTCGCCCAAAATTTCAAATCCCAAAACTAAAAAACTCATTACTTTATTACTATCTCTCTCTTCTCTCTTCAATTTTTCATGTTTTTCTCTTTCTCTCTCTCCCTCTCTCTCTCCCATTCTTTCTTTATTTACTTACAAACTTACAAATTTAGATTTTAAGATTTCAGGTTTGTAAAATTTTCAGAATTTTTATGTTTTTTTATTGCACATGTTATATTGAAAATAACAAATATCTCTTCAATAGTTAAATTTCATCATTTTCCATTCTTAAAATTCTATGAAGTTCGATTTTACACCTTCATTTATAATTATTTTTCAACATATACTAATAGAAACATGGACTTTTATTTACAACTAATTATTGTCGTACTATTCAAACTTGAACTACATAATTGTTGTTTCACTGTTTACTGGGATTTTCGTGTGTTGTGTCGTTCCGAAGACGTGCCGTAGGCACGTGCCCACGGGCAAATCTAGTATATCTATATATTCGGATATTGTAATTTTATATCATTTGCAAAAAACTGATTATTCTGAACATAATTTATCTAGTCATTACAACAACAACAAAGCCTTTTTTCCAACTAGTTGAGGTCGGCTATATGAATCCTGGTTTTCCATTCTGCTTGGTTTAGCGTAATATCTTCTGTAAGGCCACAAACTATCATATCTTTTCTCACCGTTTTCACCCAAGTAAGTTTAGGCCTTCTCCTACCCGTAACTCTATCCTCAATACTTATCAAATCACTCTTTCTAACGGGGGAACTACTAAGTTTACGTGTGACGTGTCCAAACAACTCTTTCTAACGGGAGAACTACTAAGTTTACGTGTGACGTGTCCAAACCACCTAAGGTGATTCTCTCTTAACTTATCTTGGATATGAGCTACCTTTAGCATGTCTCGTATATGCTCGTTTCTAATTCTATCCTTCATGGTTTTACCACACATCTATCTTAGCATCCTTATCTCCATTACACTCTTTTTTTTGGACATGTTGTTTCTTTATTGTCAATGCTCTGTTCCATACATTATTAATGGTCTGACAGTCATCCAATAAAATTTTCGTAAGAAAAAATGCTTTTGTTACTGTTAAATTTTGTACCCTCTACAAAGATTTTCTGCTCGCCACTGTTTGTACCTAAAAGTTTCTTCTAAAATATTTTGACTTTATTCTTTATACATGTATATAGAGCACGAGGGCTCCAGCCTCCATCCTGTTATATTCTTTATATTATTTTCTGAAGGAGTTAATTATTCCTTACCTAGCTATAGTACATATCTTAATTATTTTATCTATTAAATTTTTTTAACTGGTAAATGAACTTTTTACACTCTTTCCCTGCACTAATTGTATCTCCATCTTCCATTCGTGCCTAAGCTTGAAGAACACCACTTTTCAAAGCATTCGGCAGTCCGAGCATATCTAATATCAGAAGGTAGTCCATTCAAGTCAAGACCTGTACATTAGTACATACTAAACTCTATCTATGCCACCTATTTCAACCATGCATGAAAACTCAATGTCAGGTATCGACCAGTTGTATATGGGTACTATGTGTTAGGGATTTCCACTGAAAACCCCTCTTAGAATCTTATTGAGTTATTTGATGCAATCAACATAAACCACCAAGCACATATGAGATCATACCAAACACACCAAAGCACACAAAAATTTGTCCCGGTTGGCTTTCTCCTTAATCCGGGGAAGAAGAAACCTAAGATGTTATTCAACTAGAGAAGATACAAGAATATTACAATTCTCACCACGACCCTCTCTCAAGCCTCACCAGCAAGTATTAGTTGTTTACAATTAGAGAATCACTCAATATCTTCTTCAATCAAGTACTCTCTTCCAGCTCTCAATGGAGGCCAATAACAACAATATATAGAGATCTAGAGAAAACCTAGTTTGATATCTTGTTACAATAGCCTTTGGATATTCTGAAGAGATAACCCTACGATAAGAGCCGTCAGATCTGACTTGAAAAGCAAGTTGGGCTTCTCACGAATCACCACGATCCGACCCAAATTATCCATCAGCGCCGCTCGCGGTCGACCGCACCTCAAGGTCGGTCGACCGTCCCCCTCTCAGGAACTTCTGCAGTATTGGGTGGTCGATCGCACCCCAAGTACGGTCGACCGCAACTCCATCTGCTGCTACAGTTGCTGACTATTTTCCTTGTTTCCAGTACGTCTCCGATCGTCTTGATTCCTCCATCGTCTCATCATCTTTGTATCGAACATAGTATGCAAGACATAAACCCAACAATCTCTACCTTGGATTGCATACTCATGAATCCACACCTGTATGATTTAAAATCTTCTAGACGTTTTTCCTTCTCTTCTTGCAAACAACTCGTTTCAATGGCTTCCTCTGCTAGTTGAATCTATCTCTACCTTTTTTCTCCTGCTGTATGCCCCCCTCAAGGGCACACCCCAGTAGATGTAATCATGGAGGTGCCACCCTCCACACGAACTCCACCTACCTCAAGACTCTCTCCACCTTTCGACGATATTCGAACGTCGCAGTCTTGCTCAGATGATTCTAGTGACGGCATACTAGATGATGCTTTAGGAACAATGGGTTTCGAAACACTTGCACAAGTTTTTCTGTTCTTCCAAAGCTGGTAGAGGTTGTGTGGACCCTGCTCAATCCCCCTCTCACCCTTCATCACCTCACGATAACTTTCCCAAACTGAACGAACTCCGCCTGGATATGTGTACCTGCAGTCCCGAACTTCTAGAGTTCTCATGGAAATAAGGCTCCGCTTCATCAAAGGAATATACATGTCATCCTCTAGTGTGTATCCCCTTCCGTCTGTCATTTTCGACTCATTTGTTTTCTCACCCCTTACATCACAAGTCTTATCAACCTTCGTTCTCACACAAAGACATGAGGCAAACTTGTAAGTAGAAACCATTACTTCACCAATCTTATCAACCTTCGTTCCCACACAACGATTTGATGCAAATTTGCAAGTAGTAACCATTTCCCTCTTGGAGCAAACTTGAGAAGAACTAACCGAATCAAAAGAACAACCGGAATTCACATCTCAATAACTTGAAACAAAAGCACTATTTAAGCCATCACTTGATTCAGTGGCACTGTATTTGGTGCCCCTCTGACTCAACCGCTTGCAACTGTCTGTCATGTAATGCTCAATCCCTTTGCACTTGTGGCCACAGACCTTAACCCTACATACACTTTCCCTTCCAATCAAAGTACAAACTACCTCCAAGCAACTCACAGAAGTTGACGCCGATTTTCTGACTCTCCTTCCTAAGTGCATCCTCCTCCAACCCCTTGATTATACCTGTTATGAAAAACTTCTCCTTGGTAGATCCCTCATCTAGCACGGTTGGATGGATTTAGTGATGAATATATCAAGTTGGAAACCCTTAGATCATCTGCGTTGAACGCCCTCAGTTCAGATAACTCCATATTGAACTCCACTCCATGATCTAAAAGAGCGGTACTTTCCTTCATTGAGAAATCCCACAACTTTCTTTGCTGGTACATCCGACCATGTGATGACGATCCCGAGTAGTCAGTTCTGAATCTTGCCCAAAGACTCACCGTGTTTCTCCTATACCTGACTTCGCTCGTCGATGACAACCGGATTAAACCTAAGGCTTCTGAACATATCTTCTTCTACTTCTCCTGCTTTGTGCCGATTGGTCTCTCTTTATCTCCTTCTAGGACTAGATCCAAGTCCTGTTGAACCGATGCTTCATGCATGTCCACCTTCAAGAGATCAAAGTTGATCTTACCTTTGAACCGCTTGATCTTCGTGATCTGATCTGCCATCATCTCCAAGGAATTCGAACAAACCTTTTGAACCCGAAGCTCTGATACCAATTGTTAGGGATTTCCACCGAAAACCCCTCTTAGGATCTTGTTGAGTTATTCGATGCAATCAACACAAACTACCAAGCACATATGAGATCATACCAAACACACCAAAGCACATAAAAATTTGTCCCGGTTGGGAATTTCACCTTAATCCAGGGAAGAAGAAACCCAAGATGTTATTCAACTCGAGAAGATACAAGAATATTACAATTCTCACAACGACCCTCTCTCAAACCTCACCAACAAGTACTAGTTGTTTACAATTAGAGAATCACTCAATCTCTCCTTCAATGGAGTACTCTCTCTCTCTCTCTCGGCTCTCAATGGAAGCCGATAACAACAATATATAGAGATCTAGAGAAAACCTAGTTTGATATCTTGATACAATAGCCTTTGGATATTCCTGAAGAGATAATCCTATGATAAGAGCCGTCAGATCTGACTTGAAGAGCAAGTTGGGCTTCTCACGAATCACCAAGATCTGACCCAAATTATCCATCAGCGCCACTCACGGTCAACCGCATCTTAAGGTCGGTCGACCGTCCCCCTCTCGGGAACTTCTGCAATGTTGGGCGGTCGACCGCACCCCAAGTACGATCGACTGCAAATCCATCTGCTGCTATAGTTGCTGGCTGTTTCCTTTGTTTCCACTCCGTCTCTGATCGTCTCGATCCCTCCATCGTCTCATCGTCATCGTATCCAACATAGTATGCAAGACATAAACCCAACACTATGGATATCAGAAGGATACCGGAGGGTAAAATCCATATCTAATACGGCCAGCGCACCTCAGTATCAGTCAATATTTGGGACCATGATAAGAATGGAGTGGAAATTTATAACCTCCTTCTTTTTTCAGTTCCAGTATTCTCTTCTACTCACATTTTTATTTTCCTTATTCAAGGCATTGTGCTTAGTCACAGATGCCTGGTTTTTTCACTTTTTTTAGAGCATCTGTAGTCTTTGGCTATTTAGCCAATTTTCCCAAAAAATAGCTTGGGACCCTCTGTAGTCGTTGGCTATTTAGCCATTTTTTGGATTTTTTTGAATAGTAGCCAACCATATTTGGCAATCGATTTGGCTCAATGGAAAATATAGCCCGACGATACATTAATTTTTGTTTGAAGATCGGACGGGAGATTATACACCGTCCCAAAAAAAAAATTATTAATAAAATAATCAGACGGGAGATTATACACCGTCCAAAAAAATATGCAATTTTTTTTGGACGGTAGATAATCTACCGTCCTATACTACAAAAAAAAAAAATAAAAAAAATAATTAAAAAAAAAATTGTAGGCGGGGAAATTATGCATCGTCCAAGGCATTCTCACCCATTTTTTAATATTTTTTTTATTGTTTTCCAGTTTTTTTTAAAGATATTATCAAAGGATGGAAGATAATTTACCGTTTGGCCAAATTTTAACTTACAACGACTCAACAAAAGCTATTTCTCCTATTTGCTATTAGCCAAATAGCCAAAATTTGACAATAACGACTATAGATGCTCTTCCACTTTTCTAACGTTTTATGGATATGCACCTTCTATCTATTTGTTTTTCTTTCATATCTACAATTGCTAAAATTAACTTAATCTTCCTTCACAAAAAATTATCTTAAGAATGACATTCACTAAGTTTTTTTTTTAGGGGGCGTTTGGTACGCGGATTGGAGAATTTCCAGGAATTAGTGGATTCCCAGGAATATGAGGGTGGGAATGAAGATTCCCGGGAATGTTGCAATACTATGTTTGGTATGCGACATTACATGCCTGGGAATACTTTATTACTGTGTTTGGTATAGAACAATTCATTCCCATCAATCCATCTCTATAATAGACATTACTGAAAATACCCTTTTGGCTGGTGGCCATATGACCATAACCTCCAAAAGGAGGAGCAGCCACAGCAGCAGGTGGAGCATTGCCTGGGGGAGCAGAGTAGTATGATTGTCGTGGCCCGTAAGATGAAGCGTATGCATCGCCATATACCGGGGTTTGGTTCTGTGCTGGGGTAGGTGTTGCATCAGCCATAAAGTTCTGCAAATTCAATCAAAACTCGATGTATCAACACACGGACAAATTTATTTATTTATTTATTTGATTTAAACACATGGACAAATCTTAGAACCCGATGTATCAACACACGGACAAATTTATTTATTTATTTATTTGATTTAAACACATGGACAAATCTCAGAACCCGATGTATCAACACACGGACAAATCTTCATTAAGAATAGGTTCATTTCAAAGATACTAGAAGCACAACTAAAAGAAGATTTATTTGCTACCACCCCCTTAGTTACTTTTACTAGGTCCTCGAAACTTATTCACTGCTATTTGGTTCTCCAAAACTTGCTAATTGCAGTTGGGCTCCCCAATTTACTGTTGCCATTTTGAATTAGGATCCCTCTTTATTGGGTTCTCCATCTAGTCTGCTGTATGGAAAGCTATTCGAAAGAAGGGGAGATGGGTGTATCATGACAATACATAAATACCTGTTAACTAATGAAATCGTAATCAACACTGACACTGAAATAGATGACTTATTTAAAACTTTTTTTAGGGGGTGCTTCCCAATTTGCTGCCACCGTTAGAAATAAGAACTCCTATTTAATGGGTTCTCCGTATAATCTACCATACTGAATGTTGTTCGAAAGAAAGGGGAATCATAAAATACATAAATTCCTGTTAACTAATGGAATTGATAAGTAATGAACACTGAATGTCAGTGCAACCTCCTGAGGTTGGGCCTGTTTGACAACTTACTAAAACTGATAACAGAAATTGGGGGACCAAATAACAAATACACCAAATTGAAGGAA
The DNA here is from genome assembly GCA_017893485.1 of Hemerocallis citrina. Lineage (NCBI taxonomy): Eukaryota > Viridiplantae > Streptophyta > Magnoliopsida > Asparagales > Asphodelaceae > Hemerocallis > Hemerocallis citrina. Next base: position 257,666,950 of record CM030359.1, read on the forward strand.
CAAATAACAAATAATTCTTGAAGAAAAATACTTGTTGGCCATGTTGGTTGATTGGGTGAGCCCCCATGGGCGACACATCCCTACCGAATGTAGATATTCCATGATGGGGTGTCTTCTCGTATGGAGGCGGCATCTCGGGTGGTGGATAGAAGTTGGAGGGAACAAGAGCGGGTTATATGATAAGCCATAAATCTGGAGGGTGTTTTAGGTATGCGATAATCTCACTCATTTTTTATGTGGAGGAATCCACAAATCCCACCCTTTTCAAGGGGAATGTTTATCCTTCCAAACTAATTATTTTGATAACCCTGAGAATTTAAGATTATTTACAAAACTATACCTATGTCTTACCAAACCAGGTAATCAAGAGGGTAATCCTAGATTTCCTTATACATTACCGCGTACCAAACGCCCCCTTAGGGTAGACATTCACTAAGTTGAATACAGCAACAGTAACAAGGCCTCTACCACAAAATATTGTTATTAAAAACTATTAAGAATATATCTCGGTTTCCAGCTCTAACAACATCTAAAGTTAAAACTTCAACTTACACGTTCGGGGCCTAAACGTGCCCACTAACAGTACAAATTGATTAAATTCCTACTCCACTGGCTGCTTTTGAATAAAAATAAAAACTAGTAATATACACGATGATACACGTATTAATTTTTTTTATAAAATAAAGTGAAACATTGATTTACACGTGCGATACATGACTTAATAAATATGATTATATATTTTTAAAAATAAATGTAAAAATTATAATGGAAGAGTTGAAGTTGCACGTGTGTTGCATAACTTGCACGTAACTACGTAAGTGGGTAGATTTAGTTAATATCTCAACTATTTTAATGGGAGAGTTGGGGTTGTAAACAAACAAATCCTAATTTTGTAACTGAGTAAACACGTGCAATATACGGCAAACTAAATCCACCAAACATACCCGTGTGATGTACATGCAGCCCCTAAAAAAGGGATATTTTAGCAAATGCCACCATTTAAAATGTGAAAATTAGCATATACCCCCCACTATTTTTAAAAACTAAGAAATACTCCTATTTCTAATAATAATATTATAATGGGAGAAGACCTTAGTGTCATTTGTAAATGTTTTGTCAATCTACCAACCCGTGCAATACACGTGCATAACTATTATAAGGGAGGTTCTAAGTTCAAATCCAGATTATGTCTAAATTTTTATTTTAAAAAACTATATTTATTAAGACGTGCATCACACGTGCAAATTACTAGTATATTATATAATAGATAGATAGATAGATAGATAGATAGTAATTTACATATGTGATGTAAATTTAATATATTAATTTTAAGTAAAAAATTTGACGTAGTGAGGACTCGAACCTAAGATTTCTTTCATATTAATTATGCATGCACGGATTGGTAGATTTACAAATGAAACTGAAGCCTTCTCTCATGATAATATTAGAGATTAGAGATTAAGAAATTCCACGTATTCTAAACCACCCAAAACACACTATGAGAGTATAAAATTAACAAACAAGAAAGCAAAATACATTCTAAACCACGTACCATGCATCACAAGCCAACCCATAGAGAGTATCAGTTGGAACAGCGATAACTTTCTCACCTTTAGTTGCATCAATAGCCTCCTCAACATAATCTTCTGATGCTGGTAACACAACGCCTGCCTTACTCTCAAAGCCCAAATCACATCTCTTCTGACCCGGAGACGGTGCCTGTAAAAAACACCTACCTAAACTCAGATGCAAAGCACGAACATTCACACAGCAGGTCAATCTGATTTTAAGAAAAAACACAAGCCCAATAATCTCTAATCTCTTTTCTCTAATCTAATATTATAATGGGAGAAGGCCTTAGTGTCATTTGTTATTTTGTCATTCTACCAACATGTGCAACACACGTACATAACTAATATAAAGGAGGTTTCCGGTTCAAATCCTCCCTACGTCAGAGTTTTTATTTTTATTTTTTGAAATTATTAATACGTGCATCGCACGTGTAAATTGCTAGTAATAATATTATAATGGGAGAAGGCTTTAGTGTCATAATGGGAGAAGGCTTTAGTGTCATTTGTCAATCTACCAACACGTGCATCACACGTACAAAACTAATATGAAGGAGGTCTTAGGTTCGAGTCCTCACTATGTCAGATTTTTTACTTTAAATTTTTTTTATATATTAAAGATGCATCACATGTGTAGAACCCCGTATTTTCAAATATTAATTTAAAGATTTGAAAATGAATTAAAATGATTTTCTGGAGATTTAATAAATATTTTATAAAGATCTATCTTTTCTTTACACGTGCGAAACAAGTGCAAATAATTTTGGTGTAAATATACAATTTTATATTTTTAATAAGTTCTCATACTTATTATGGAATGTATTCTAAGTTTTGAGATTTTTCTGAATAAAGAAACTATTTTTACAAATATCTCGAAAGAGAGGGGTTTTTATGTAAAAAGTCGTTTGGATCTTAAATAAACTATGAAAATTCGTTTTTACTGATATTTTGGTTTTCCATGGTTAGCATTTAAATTTAAATATATTTAGATTTTATTTAAAGTCGATTTGGTGAAGATTTAGTCAAAAAGGGTGTTTTTGCAAATAAGGAATTCATGTAAAACTTTGTACAAATATTTTTCTGGAAAATAAAAGTCAAATATTTTGATTGGAAAATATAATATGTATTATTAGATATTATTTCAGATTTTTCTGGATTTTTATGAATATTTTATGAGGTATTTGCAAATATTACAAGAGGGAGGGCTTTTGTGCAAAATCGCCACCCTGAGTGTAAATCCGGAATTTTCTTATCTCTGGGCTGTACTGGGTTGTTGGAAAACTTAGTGGTAAAAGAATTTTATTTAGTTTTGATTTATTTAACTTATTTTAACTAAGGAAGGTTATATATGTGAAGTAATAAATTGAAAAAGGACTATTTTGCAAAAGTACTTCAAAACCCTAATTCCTTTCAATCCCGACCTGTATAAAAGAGGACGTGCAGCCGTCATTCGCTGCACAACTCAAGATTTATTATATTATTATTTTCTTGGTGGTCAAGAGGAAGTTTTGATCTAGCAAAAGGAAGGCTTTTTCGTGGATTTTCCCAATTCAAAGGTGAGTGACATTGTTTTTGTTTTGTTTTGATTTTGTGAGTGATATAAAATTGTTTTGTTGTTTTGATCTATGTATGCGAGTGACAATGTTGTTTTGATTTGATGTTGAGAATGATATGGATCTTATATTGTGGTATGATTCATGTGAACAATTGTTGTTGTTTGGACCATGTATGTGAAATCTATGAATGACTAGTGGATCTTGATTTATAAAATTGTATTGTTGAACGGCATGTTAAGATTTGAGTATGGTTATGAACGGATGGTTGAACATCTGGACATTGAGTTTATAAATCAGATTTTGATTAAGAGTTGTGAAAGAAATTTAGTTTTGAGTAACCCTAATGGAAGAATTAGTAATTTAGAACATGAAAACTTGAGTTTGGACATATTTAATGTTTTGAGTAATGTATCCATAATGAGGAATTGTTGAGATTTGTCATTTTTCCTGAATACGAATTATTTCATGAACAAAGAATCCTTAGAAAAACTTCAGTTTTGATTTTTGTATTCAGACCTAAATTATGAAAACTGTAGGCTGACAGTCGGCTGGTCTACTATTAGGTCGACTGGTACGACCCTGCTGTTGTATCTTCAGTTCTTTTGAAATCCCCTCTGGACAGTCGACTAGATCCTTATGCAGTCGACTGGTGTCCTGAGATCTTTATTTTTGTAAAATTATTTCCGTCCTTTTCTGGACAGTCGACCATGACCTCTTTAAGTCGACTTATGTACTTAAAATATTTTTTAGTGAAAATTATTGGAATTTGTCTCGGGTAAGTCGACTGGTAGCTTTTCAAGTTGACTTATATGACTTAGTTTATTTACCTAAAAATCTTGGATATTGCCCTGTGGACAGTCGACTTACCACAGTATGAGTCAACTGGTACTGATGGATTTTTGTAACTTGAGTGTTCTTTCGAATGATTGGCTTTCAGATAATTCAGTCTATACTTTGTCTTCAGTTAAGCATTTGGTTTGAGATATTCAGTTGAGCTAATTTTGTTTAGTGGAAAGTTGATTAAGACTTTTGAGTTTGAGTCTCTAGAGGTGAGTGACCCTAGTATACCAGTGTTGAGTTTTTTTGTTGAGGCCCGTGAGGCATTTCAGTTAGTCAGTTTTGAATTTAGGCCGGTAGGGTACACCAACTCTAGGAGATTCGTTAAGTAATTAAATAACCCAAAAATGATAAGGATAGGCACTAGTGGTGATATGATGAACGGGAACATGGGTTATGCACCTCAGTATGGCTTTAGATGTGGGATTTAATCTCCGGAATTATCCAAGTAACTTACTTGCGGTGTGGGATTTATCTCCGAAATTATCCAGGTAAATTACCTGCGATGTGAGATATATCTCCGGAATTATCCAGATAGTTACTTGCGGTGTGGGATTGATCTCCGGAATTATCAAAGTCGAAGCGACGCACATGGGGTATTCATGTGATGAGGGTCATTGTTTCGGTGTTGGATTTAATCTCCGGAATTATCCAAGTGAATTACTTGAGGTGTGTGATTTATCTCCGGAATTATCCAGGTAAAATACCTGCGGTGTGAGATATATCTCCGGAATTATCCAAGTAAATTACTTGCGGTGTGGGATTGATCTCCGGAATTATCGAGGCAAGGGCTAGTACTCACAGTTTATCTTTATCTCGTAGTAGTCATCGTGTTAGGAATAGTTGCATAGTGGGGATTGAACCCTATAATGTGAAGACGTTAAGGGCTTGCACCGAACCTATGTAGAATGGGATGCATAGACTTCGACAAGTTTGCATTAGAGAGTCCGCATATAGACTTTGTGTTGTCTTGACTTGATTTTATGCATGTGTTTTCCAGTTTTCCTACACTTGACACTTAGACTAGATGCACTTGTTGTTTTCATTCTATGATGTTTCCATGCTTTACATCTTTGTTATTCTTCATTCATTTATCATTGTGGTTAATACATGATGTTGATGACTTTATGTTTTACGATTAAATTATGTTGTTTGTTTTTATGTCACTCACACCATTTATGGCTGACCCCTTTAGTTTTGGGGGTTAGAGATCATCTCTAGCCTCATATGTTACAGGTTGTTGCTTAGAGTTTGGAGGTTGGATGCTTGAGATAGTTTTGGAGACAAACTGATGTAATAGAGCTTTGTGTAAAATTTTAGTAAAAGAAGTGTTGTGAAAAGAAAATTGTAATTCAAGGTGTTTGTAATTCCGCTGTGTTTGAAAAAGATTGTTGTAATAAGAATTTGGAATAAAATTATTTATGTTTTTGGGCTATGTGTACTGTTACATTGAAGTTGATGCTGGGATTGTGCCACGTATTTTCTAAGATATCATATTAGAAATTCGGGGCGCTACAACATGTAGCGCCCCGAATTTCTAATATGATATCTTAGAAAATACGTGGCACAATCCCAGCATCAACTTCAATGTAATCATAAACATAGCAACCAAATACAGGGAAAATTAAAAACTTTTATTTACGTTAATTGTTTACAAAGCACAGCGGAATACAAAACACCTTGAATTACAAATTTCTTTCTTACAACATTTTCATTTACAAATATCATACAAAAGCTCTATTACATCAATTTATCTCAAACATCCAAACCTCCAAGCTCTAAGCAACAACCTGTAACACATGAGGCTAGAGATGATCCCTAATCCCCAAAACTAAAGGGGTCAGCCATAAATGGTGTGAGTGACATAAAAGCAATCAACATAAATGAACATTAAGCACGGATTCTTAAACAACATGTAATAAACAAGAATACATAAAATATGACGTAGCAAGGAAACATGTAAACAACAAGTGGAACTAAACTAAGTGTCAAGTGTAGAAAACAGGAAACCACATGCATAAAACCAAGTCAAGAAACACAATTTTTATATGCTGACTCTCTAATGCGTACTTGTCGGAGTCTATGCATCCCATTCTACATAGGTCCGGTGCAAGCCCTTAACGTCTCCACATTATAAGGTTCAATCCCCGCTATGCAACTAATCCTAACACGATGACTACTACGAGATAACGACAAACTGTGAGTATTAGCCCATGCCCAATAATTCCGGAGATAAATCCCACACCACGAGCAATGAATCCTCATCACAAGAATATCACATGTGCGTCGCCTCGACCCCGGAGATCAATCACTCTCAACACCGCAGATCGGATACCCGGCTATCAATCACTCTCAACACCGCAGATCGGATACCCGGCTATCAATCACTTTCAGTGACTCTCAATACCGCAGAATATACCCGACCCCGGAGATCAATGACTCTCAATACCGCAGAATATACCCGACCCCGGAGATTAATGATTCTCAGCACCGCGGATCATACCGAGGTCCATAACCCATGTTCCCGTTCATCATATCACCACTAGTGCCTGTCCTTATAAATTTTTTTTTTGGGTTATTTAATTACTTAACGAATCTGTATAAGTAGTTATAGATCAAAATATTCAACACCGCAGATCGGATACCCGGCTATCAATCACTCTCAACATCGCAGATCGGATACCCGGCTATCAATCACTATTAGTGACTCTCAATACCGCAGAATATACTCGACCCCGGAGATCAATGACTCTCAATACCGCAGAATATACCCGACCCCGGAGATCAATCACTTTCAACACCGTAGATCGGATACCCGGCTATCAATCACTCTCAACACCGCAGATCGGATACCCGGCTATCAATCACTATCAGTGACTCTCAATACCGCAGAATATACCTGACCCCGGAGATCAATGACTCTCAATATCGCAGAATATACCCGACCCCGGAGATCAATGATTTTGAAAGAACGTTCATAGATATGATATAAGGATACATCAGTACCTGTCGACTATAGAAAGCATAAGTCGACTGTCCAGAAGGAAAGTTCCATGATTTTAAGAAAATAAACTAAGGGTTATAAGTTGACTTATTAAAGACATAAGTCGACTTAGCAGAGATTATAAGTCGACTTAAAAAGTCATAAGTCGACTTACCAGAGAGAAATTCCAGTAATCTTTAAGAAAATAATCTGAGTGGTACCAGTCGACTGTAAAAATCGTCAGTCGACTGTCCAGAACCCAATTTCAAGAAAACTAAAGATCATAGCGGCTGGGTCGTATCAGTCGACTGAAAGGTCGTACCAGTCGACTGTCGGCCTACAGTCTGAAGAATTTAGGTCGTACATATGTCAAAACTAGGGTTTTTAAGAATCAGTCATATAACAAAATAACTTTCTTTTATTTTTCAAATCTTATTAATACCAAAATAATTAGATTTAAACTTAGCATTTGAGAAATCCAAATTCAAACAACATCTTTTACAAAAATCACAAATTCCCAATTTAAATCCTCATAACTCAAATCCTCAAAACATGGTCCTCTAAACCATTAATCATTCACAAAATTCCTCAACTAAATCTTAACTATTCTCTATAGTTGTTTCATGAACCAAACAAATTTATCCTCAACATGGTCAAGTTGTTTTTATCCAACTCACCAATAATCCAAAAATCTCATCTTTAATTTAATTAATGCATGACATCTATTAAACTCAATCAAATCAACAATAATCCAACATTTTAAGAAAATATAATCTAAGCAGCAGCAGTCGACTGCTAATAGTAACCAGTCGACTGTTCACAACGAAAATCCAACATTTTAGCCTACCAATAATTTATATTAAGTTCTCAACAAATCTAAAATCATTCTCATACGAATATCTAGGGTTCTTATCAAAGATCCAATTTTTCGTTCATCCATCCAACTTACATATTCAACATCCAAATCAATCTAAACATTCATATCATTCTCATACGTCATACACAAATCAAAGAAAGCAAACAAAAAAACAAACAATTATGTCATTCACCTACAACATACACAAAACAAAATAAAACAAAACAATGTCACTCACGTAGTTGGAGAGATCAAGCGAATATCACGAAGCACAATGAAGAATTCCCTCTTTGCAAAGACTCCAAGATCTCCTCTTCAATCACCAAGAAAATAAAAATATAATAAAACTTGTGTTGTACAGCGAATGACGGCTGCACACCCTCTTTTAAACAGGCTGGAAATAAGGAATTAGGATTTTAGAAATACTTTTGCAAAAGAACCCTTTTCAATTTATTACTTTACATATATAACCTTCCTTAGTTAAAATAAGTTAACTAAATCAAAACCAAATCAAATCTTCTTATCACTGAGTTGTCCAGCAATCCAGAACAGCCCAGTAAATAAGAAAAATCCAGATTTACAACTCAGGGTGGCGATTTTGCACAAAAGCCCTCCCTTTTGTAATATTTGCAAATACATCATAAAATATTCATAAAAATCTAGAAAAATCAGAAATAGTATCTAATAATACATATTAAATTTTCCAATCAAAATATTTGACTTTTACTTTCCAGAAAAACATTTGCAAAAAGATCCAACATAAATTTCATGTTTGCAAAAACACCATATTTGTATAAATCTTTACCAAATCAACTCTAAATAAAGTTTAAATATACTTTAATTTAAATGATGACCATGGAAAGCCCAAAAATCAGTAAAAACGAATTTTCATAATTTATTTCAGACCCAAACGGCTTTTTACATAAAAGCCCATCTCTTTCGAGATATTTATAAAAATAGTTTCTCTACTCATAAAAATCTCAAAATTTAGAATATACTCCATAATAAGTATGAGAACTTATTAAAATATAAAATTGGATATTTACACCAAAAATATTTGCACGTGTTTCGCACGTGTAAAAAGATAAACCTTCAGAAAATATTTATTAAATCTCCAGAAAGTCATTTTAATTCATTTTCAAATCTTTAAAATAATATTTGAAAATACGGGGTACTACATCACAAGTGTAAATTACTATCCATCCATCTATCTATCTATAATATAATATATTTACTTACTATTTAATGGAAGAGTTTGAAACAAACAAACAATTTAAAATATTTTTTGTTACAAAAGAAACACCACTTTTGTCACCAAACAAACATGTGCATCGCATGTGTAACTCCAAATCTATTTTTCAACACGTGCATCGCACGTACACATCAAAGTTTTTCCTTCTTAATTTAAAAAAAATACATGTATCGCCCATTCAGCTCCATTTTTTAAAATTAGGGTATTCATCGCACGTGCTAATTACTGTTGACTTATGTGTATCGCACGTTTAACTCCAACTCTTTATCAAAACGTGCATCGCATGTTAAAAATACTAGTATATCTATTTTCTATTATAAATCAAGAATAAATCTGTCCAGAGCAGATCTGGACCACACATCTAATTCTGATTATATCTTAGATCTTATCTGGACTATAAAAATCTTCCAAATATTTCAGATCTGGACCGCACATTTTATTCGTAAGTTTAATCTGGACAATCCATATTATCGTAAAATCCTACAATTCTTAGGTACTGTTCTTTTTTTTTCCTCTTATAAGAGGTTACCTCTTATAAGAGATTTACAGTAAGAGCCTCTTGTAAGAGCCTCTTTTTGAGGTGTTCTTTTTATATAAAAATAACCTCTTATAAGAACCTCTTATAAGAGATTTCTGTTCTTTTTTCACCTCAGACTCTATATTACCCCAAAGTCTATTTTACCCCAAAGTATAAAAATAGTGAGATGAAGGACAAGAAAAGATAAGTTCAAATTACTAATATATAAACTAGTTTAATGGCAAGTTAAATTCACAAATCAGTGTAAATCATCAATTATAATTCCGGGCTACTATAGACTTTTAATTAGTATGAAAATTAGTATGTATAAATATAAATAATAATAATTTGTTTCAAAAAAGTTGGATTAAAAAAATTTAAGGTCAACGGGCTAATATAAATTCTTCCTTAACTGTAAATAACTAAAAAATAAAAAAAAATAAAAAATAAAAAATAAAAAAATATATTAAAAAAAACCTGACCGGCTGCAGGATTTGAATATGGTGGCATCATAACAGGACAAATCAACTGGCCACAACTCAAGTAATGTACTTACTGGACGTAAATATATATCTTTAAATAAATCAGTGTTTCGACAGCATCCCTAACAAAATTGTTCGAGATTGTAAAGAATGAATTCCCACGCTTTTTCTAGGATAGCATATTACACTCAACTACGTATATGATTACACTTTTTCTAGGATAGCATATTCCAGGCTACTGTAGACTAATATATAAACTAGTTTAATTAGTAACAATTATAATATAGACTTTGGGGTAATATAGACTTTTTAAGTGATAGAAGTCTTATAAGAATTTGAAAGAGGCTACTAGAAGTCTTTTAGGCTTATAAGATATTTTGAGAAAAATGTCTTATAAGAGGTGAAAAAAGAACACTAAAAAAACTCTTGTAAAAGGGGACCACCTCTTACAAGAGGTAAATCTCTTATAAGAGGAGAAAAAGAACACTACCTTAATATAATTTCTTCAATTCGTACCCTTCTCCCTTCTCCAAGAATTTTTTACCGTACTAGGCCACTTTTTGATAGTATTTGCGTTTTTAGGCCAGGTCCCAAACTATTAGCGTTCGTGGGCTAGCCTCTGCCACGTCAGCAGCGGCCGCTATTGGGAATAACGGCCTCTTCATAGATACCAATTTTGTGCCCCCACACTTGGCTGTGTACGAAGGGGATCAGGAAATGAAGAGGGCGCTATTGGCACTAGCGACCTCTTCTAACTGAGGTCGCTAGTGGCAATCGCGACCTCAGATGGGCTCCCGAATGCTTCTAACTATGAGTCTTGGATGTTTATACTAAGGTTGCGATTACCAATCGTGACCACAGGTATGATAGGTCGCGATTGACATTAGCGATTATGCTGTTTGCCAAATCAGCTTATCCTCTGTGATGTTTATACTAAGGTCGCTATTGGTGATTACCAATTGCGACCACAGTTATGATAGGTCGCGATTGACATTAGCGATTATGCTATTTGCCAAATCAGCTTATCCTCTGTGATGTTTATACTACGGTCGCGATTACCAATCGCGACCACAGGTATGATAGGTCGCGATTGACATTAGCGATTATGCTGTTTGCCAAATCAGCTTATGTGAATGTGACTCATAATAGCCTACCACTGTGGTTGCTATTGGGAATAGCGACCTCAGTTGGAGGAGGTCGCTAGTGGCATTAGCGACCTTCTTTACACATACTCAGCCCAATTCCCCCGTACTCTACCAAGTGTGGGAGTACAAATTTGGTGGATATGAAGAAGCCGCTATTCCCAATAGCGGCCGCTGCTGACGTGGCAGTGGCTAGCCCACGAACGCTAATAGATTGAGACCTGGTCTAAAAACGTAAATACTATCAAAAAGTGGCCTAGTACGGCAAAAAATTCCTTCTCCAATCCCGTCACCCCTCGACGTTAATGTACCCTTCTCTCTTCTATTTCACTCTCTAAAAAAATGAAGAAAACGAAGAAGAAAACCATGATCTCTCTCTCTCTCTCAACCTCAGGTACGCTCTCCCCCTTTCAGATCCCCTTTGAATTCAGATCAAATCGACCCTTTCTTATTCCAACCGATCAAGATCCGTTGAATCTCGGGAATCTCTTCATCTGCATCCCTGTTCGAGTTGTTTTGTCCTTGATCGAGGTGGAATCTAGGGTTTCAGTTGATCAATTTTGAGTCTTGGCTAAGATTTAGATTAGGTTCCATTATGTCCATGATTTTGAGAAGGCTTTCATAAGCCAAGTGTCTTTTTCTGTTTCTCTTTTCTATGGGCATTTTTCTCCATGAGGCAATGTCATCTTGGCATGATATTAGGTAAGGCTTCTGATCTGTTTAGAGACAAAAATGAAATTGCATTGGAAAAAAATTTATATGGGTGCAGTATTTTTTAATGTCTGTAGACTCCAGTGAGGGAAATATTGCTACTGACTAGAAATGACAATTGAAGGAGTACAAATAAATTAATGAAATTAACAAACGAAAGATGTTTCTTTGGATCCTGATATCATTAGAACCGCTAGAGATTTCCTTTATTTTCCTTTTGAATGTTTTTTGAATTTAATACTGATATTGGATTCATATTTGTTTTGACATGCATTTCCAAAGACCCCAAATTGTGCTTTAGTAAAATATTAAACCAGATTTGTTTTCTTTGAAAATCTGATTGCAACTTCTTCACAACCCAAACTTTGTTTGCAAATTACTTAAGATATTCATACCCGTAGCATTGATGCGGAGAAGGATTAGGATTGAAGAGGTTAGGGAGACCCATGACACTTCCGTGAATTTGTATCTGCCATAGCTCCCACATATTAATCATGTTGGTGTATCAAGTTCACACATAGTTCTCACCGAAAGAGTTCTCATGTGATCATAGCCCTATATATATATGTGTGTGTGTGTGTGCAATCGAGTGAGAACCATTCTCATGAATCATGATATACTTCGTGGGGACTCCATTTATAACCATCACATGAATGATATGGATTGTTCACATTGTTTAACATGTGATTGCGAAATGAACGGTTTTTCTAAAGTGATAGTGATTGATGTGATTCTCAGTTTATTCTCAACTGAAGCTACATTAGACTTCTTAAAAATTAATTCATTTCTTATTTCTATATAAGTTCACCTACCGTAACATCTTCTTTAAAACTTTGCTTCTTCCTGATTATGTTGTTTTTCTATTGGGTGATCTGTTACGTTGTTTTAAATTTCAGTTGTTCTTCCAAAATTCAGTGAAAATTCAGTTTGTATAAGTTGGGGACACCGAAACTGCATATTATACCCTCGGTTTCGTTTTCAAGGGAAAACCAAAATTTAGGGTTGACTCTGAAATATTGGCTGCAATTTCAGTAGGAAAATATTTACCAAAATTATACAATTTTAGGCTTTTTTGTGTGTGTGTGAATTATTACTATTATCCATTAAACAACATTTTGAAGCCCAATCCGATCTGACCCATTTTTATAAACTTGAACCCCTTGAAGAATATTAAATTTTTTTGATGCCTTAAATTCCAAAATATGTTAAACAGCTTGTTTCTCTACCGTGATTCCTTATATAATTTTACTTGTTTGTGATTGTTTGTTTGAACTGAGATTATATTGACAGACTATGTATTATCTATATACATACTTTATGATATATTGCACTGTTCTTTTTCTTTCGTGTTTCGTGTCAATGATCACATATTTGGGTTAATTTCTTGAATGACATATATGATATTGTGATTCCATAGTCTGTACAGGTTATATACATCATACTTACAAGAAATATTTCAATATGAAATGATGCTCCATTCTTTATCAAATATCCTGAAATTTCCTCAGAATCTGAAATATGAAATTAGGCCGAAACAATCTCAAAATCCGACATTTATATCCTTAGATTTTTTTTACCAAGCTTTCTATCAAATTTCCACTTAATTATATGTGTATCCCATAATGGAAAATTACTCCAGTCACTAGCTTTCAACCTATCAGTTAATCAACCTCACCACCACGGTTGATTTTGATAAAAAATAATTATCAGAAAGTGATCCCGGTTATGCGTTTATTGGGCAGCGTTCTGATTATAATGTATCTGCAACAACTTCTTTTGCTAATTATTGAAATTATAAATTGATCCTTTTGTATATTGTATGGACCTTGATGTCCAATCTTCTGAGCAGATTGCTGAAGTGAAGATTGTTATGAAATCTGGTCAACCATACATCACTCTATTGTACTTGATAGAAAGCGAATGAAAATGCTGAATATAGAATCTTTTGATTCCATTAAGCGCTCAATCTTGAACCATCAAAAAATCAAATTAAACCAAAGGTAGGTCTACTCTGCAAAGCCTTTTTTCCTCAACTTTATTCTCCATGTAAAGGACTACCTCATATTTGATTATTTTTTGCAGCATATTTCAATCCGGAACAATGGTAACTTGAGAATTGCCCCTCCTATGCTACAACGAAATAGACTTCGGTTTGATCTGCACAGTTTAGAGTCCATACTTCCTAAGGTCATAGTGAAGGTATGGCATATGGATATGTATTTGAAACTTGAACTTTCACTGCAAAATCATTCATAATGCTAAATTTCTTAATTTTCAGATGAAGTTAAATTTTTGTGTTTGTCTTAAATTTGATGGACAGGGCATATCCACTATTGGTCGCGCTGTTTTTCACCCTATTAAGGAAAATAGTGCTAAAGAAGAAATATATGATCTAGCAGTTGAAGGGTGAGTTTTCTAAAGTTAAATGCTGAATTTTGTTTCTTGGATTATGTGTACTTCGATCAGTTCTTAGCTCCTTGAGGATAATAAGCAACTACAAATGTTCTGGTTTTTTTTAAATATTGCCTTGTGAGATAAAGATTTTGTTTGGTATTTTGCTGTGAGCAAGAAATGCGATGACTTGAAACTATTTTGGAGGAGAATTATTTTTATTCAAGATTCCTTTTAATTTTTACTGTAATCATTTTCTGAAAGAGCTAAAAGCACCTTGTATGTGGTAAGGAAAATGGTGGTAGACCGGTGGGAACATATTTGAATAGGTGATTTGGCAGAATACATTTTTACTAAATTAAAACAGTCCTTTTTGGGGCCCAAAACAATGCTTCTAAGAGTTTGAATGTGTTGTTGCTATTGCTAAGTATTTTGCATACTTAGTGATACATTGATGAGAACTCCGTTGATTATCCATCTTTGGACATTATCAAAATCTTTTACTTTACGTTCTGCATTCCATAGGATGAAAATTAAAGCAACCTTTTGGTTCGTTGATTTGCAGTACAAATCTTTTAGCATTCATGGGCACGCCAGGTGTTGATGCAAGTAAAACAGAGAGCAATCATGTAATGGAAATCAAGCAGACTCTTGGTTTTTAAGCAGCAAGAAACGGCATCATAAATGAAATACATTATGCTATGAAAGAAATGAGAATTGATATCCGTCACATGATGCTCTTGGCAGATATTATGACCTATAAGGTTTGTTGTCCTGATTAATTCTGCTTTAAATTTGGTTTCGTCTTTATTTTGTCTCACTGGTTGATT
The DNA here is from genome assembly GCA_017893485.1 of Hemerocallis citrina. Classification (NCBI taxonomy): domain Eukaryota; kingdom Viridiplantae; phylum Streptophyta; class Magnoliopsida; order Asparagales; family Asphodelaceae; genus Hemerocallis; species Hemerocallis citrina. The sequence continues at coordinate 257,682,075 of CM030359.1, forward strand.
GGATTTGAGCAGGGTGATGTTCTTGGAATAACAAGATTCGGTATCTCAAAAATGAAAGAGAGTGTTCTAATGTTGGCATCATTTGAGAAAACTCAAGAGCACCTATTGAGTCATTTAATGGTAGAGCTGATCAGATTCAAGGAGTGAGTGAATGTATCATTATGGGCATACCTATGGGGCTGGGTACAGGAATACTCAAAGTTAGACAAAGGTACACAATCACCTCAATTATAGCGTACCTTACACTTGTGTTTATTAAAACTTTCACATATGCTTATATTAGATGAATATTTCTGTTTGATTGTTTTCATTTCATTATTCCTTTCATCGTACTTGATTTGTTACACACCCTAAAGCCCCAGTTTGTAGTTCCTCTTTTAAGTTTTTAAAGGACTTTATTAATTCTTCAAAACTTACAGTAAATATTGTCTTTTTTCTTTCCAAATGTAAATAAATCTTGTGTTTTTTAATTGCCTTTGGTTATATTACAATTTCCTTTTGATAAAGTTTATGAATTGTGGTACAAGTAATGTATTTTCTTATATTCTTCGTTTATTATGATTTTTCAATATTCCTTACTATGTCTTTTTTTCTTTTTAATTTTAAATAGAATTATTATAACATACTCGTAGCATCGCTATATCTATAAATTCCTAAGCCTTGATTTCCAACCTCACTCATCTTTCTATTGCATTGGTATATGTCCATTTATATGTTCTTTGGCTTATACTCTGCCTTTATCTTGCCCTGCGGATATATTCTTTCAAGTTAGGCTTGAGCTGATCTTGAATATGGTAGTTCTGTTATTTGGTTTCTCTGTGTTGAAGACCAAAAGCTAATGAGCTTATTTTATTAATAAACTTAGGTAGGAACAGTTCTACAAGTTATCAGAAACTTCTTAGTTATACAATCATTATTTATCTATTTAGTTTTGAATAATCAAATTGACACACGTCTTTGCTGCTCATTCATCTTAATGTTTTAACTCATTGGACACTTATTTGAAGAAAATTTCTAATTACACAAAAGTATCATTTTTTATGTCATCTAATTATACAAACACGTAAGTATATTTTACTTATGGGAAGAAAAAACGATCGCCATCAATAGGTGACTAATTTTTTGTTAATGATGCTAATTTTAGTTCTTTATCTAGATTCTCTTTTGTTGAAGTGGTAATTTGATTAGGTATCATTAGAGAACCCTCTAGACTAATCAAACAAAGATTAATTACAACATTATTATGTTTTTACATATATTTGATATTTAAAAAACCCAGAACTAATTGTTTTGCGAAGGGGAGTAATAGAGCAACAACATCGAGGGCGAATATTTAGTCTCCTGTACCGAATAAGGGAAGTATTCTTGAGTTGCTGATATCGGAGAGGGAAAGTGTTATAGCATTACCCAATGAATGAAACAATTATAATAATGAAAACCACCAAATTATGACTGTTTTCTACTATAAGAAAACCAAACATCTAACCATTCTTACCAACAACCTTCATTCAATGAAAGCTCAACTAACACAAATTTTCTCATATTTGTTAAGTATCTTGCAATGAAAACCATAGCATGTCTCTGTCGTCAATAAGAAAAATCCCCCAACACAGATGGATGGAGTATTACAACATATTCTTCAATTCACTCCAGTTCTTCTTGCCACATATATTACCGATTCCATCCATTGTCTGAATCGTATTATATACCTACTACATAACAGAGCAATACACGGCAGTCAATTTCATTGTTGAATTTTCAGTAAAAACTCATCTCTTTTCAATAGTTGTTCTTCTCGTAAAGTATTCATTATAATTAGTATTTGTGGCACTGTAATTCACTATAATTAGCATTTGATATTTGAACTTGCCATCATATTTGTTACCGCTAAATCTGGTGTGGGGGCAAACAGATAGTATTTGTGGATTCTTGGAAAACCTGAATAACAAACCTGAACCTGTTCCGCCGGAGTCTGACCGCTGACTCGCGCCGTTCACCTGCAAAAAGTGCGAGACACCGGGATTGATCCCAGCGACGCACCCTCCGACGCTCAAGTCAGTAATCAGGAAGATTATGAAAGAGCGTAAGCTGGCAAAAGATTGATTACCCCTTAATAGTGGTGGATGAGGGTATTTATAGTCGCCTTAGGGATCAGATTAGGAATGTAATCCTTGTGATCAGATAAGGAATGTAATCCCTAATTTCCAGTGAAAGGATAGATGTGAATCAGGGTCGTTGATTAGGACTAATCAGGAACCCTAATTCTATCCTACTGGACCGGGTTCATTTTGGGTTGAGACCCGTACCCAGTTGAGGTGGATCCGTTCGTGGGTTATTGGATCTTGAAGAAAGGCCCAGTTCCCATTTCAGACCCGTTAGTAGGTGAAATTATCGTTTTACCCCTGACCTTTAAGATTCGTGTCCGATGTGAACGGTTCCGATTTAATCCTATTTTTAGCCATATCACGAACCCCCAACTCCTGGAGACTGAGTTTTACAGTCTTCGAGGAGTAGTTTTGTTGTTCTAATGGCGTATGGAATTTTATCGGTGTTATTAAGTGAGTTTGGAATCTTGCTTGGGGTGTAACGGTGTTATTCTGGGCTTATAAAATACCCAAAAATATCCTCAGAATTTTCTGTATTTTTGGTGATTTTGCCAGATTTTTCTGAATTTTTTATTCATTTTCCGAATTAAATAATTAATTATCGAAAATATTAATTAATTATTCTAATTTAATAATTATTTTTTTTACAGAATTTAAAAATAATTTTTCTGAATTAATAATTATTTTTAGAATTTTTAATTAATTTTTTTCGATTTTTAAATATTTTTTCGGATTTTTTAAATAATTAAAACAAATAAATAAATAAATAAATAAATTAAATATTACCTGGACACGTGGCACGTTTCTGAGCGTCGATCATGATCAGATGAGCGCGCATCGCAAAGCAGATCACGTTCTGGACACGTGGCGCATTTCTGGACGTCGATCGTGTCGTGACGCGAATTTTGAGAAGATCGGACGGATTGTATGAGTCGGTGGGTTTTTTCTCCAATTAGAGCATCCACAGTCGTTCAATGGGGAAAATGGCAAAATGCATATTTTAGCAATGCATTTCTTCGTTTTGCTGCAGTCGTCGAATGGTAAAAAATGCATAAATTTGTTAAAAAACTATCAGACGAAACATGATGTTTCGTCTCATAATAAAAAATTAATTTATACGGGCCGAAAGTTAGAAAATATTAATAAAAAATACGGGACGAAACATGATGTTTCGTCCCAAAGAAAAAAAATATAAAAAATAAAAAATGAAAGTCGGACGAAGCATGATGTTCATTCCGAAATTAAAAAAAAAAAATTCAAAGATGGGTTGGGACGACACATGATGTGTCGTCCAGGTTTGGTGGGAGGGTTTTTGCTTTTTGCCTTTTTTTTTAAATTATTATTGCCATGGAAAATGACTTGTTTACCCCCTTTGAAAATACTATATAGTATGAAGGTATTCAACCTCTCTTTGGAAACCGAGAGCTAAACTTCTCCAATATTCTCTCTTCTCATCCCTCTCATATTTCCAAAATTTTATCTTCTTCATTAGTTCAATTTTACCCGTTTCTTAAAAAAAATATCGGGTTATATCGATGTCTTCAATAAAAAGATTAATCGGCCGGATGAAACCAAAGCGTCAACAACCAACGGCGATTGAAGCAGAAAGTAGCAGACAACCAGAAGCAGAGTTGCAGAATGTAGACTACACGGATGAATCAAATTGGAAATCTTTTGTAGATGATTGCAATCATTTGTGCAAACACATTACTGCCCACCCTGACGGTGGATTTTGTCATTTTAGGGGAAATTGGAGGGAGCCAATAAAAATGTACAAAAAATTTTGTTGTCGTGTCCCTATTATCAAGCAGTACGTGGAGCTCCAGGGTTGGCATCGTTTGATGCATATAGATACGGATAAGTCGTCTATGCGACTTGTGGAGGCTTTGGTTGAAAGATGGTGGGATACGACCCACACTTTTCACCTACCGTGCGGCGAGCTAGGATTCACTCCTTTAGGTTGGGTAATGCTAACGGGAATTTCAATGGGTATCAGGCCCTTGCCGCCGTGTAACGACGAGGCGTATACATTCGAAGTAATTCAGACTCGCATTTTTTCGGAGATTACAATAGATGATTGGAAGTCTCACGGTATTCGTTGTCCGTTCCTGAAACGTTATTTTAACAACAGTATCATCGAGGAAGCTACAACAGATAATGTACTAGCGCTAAGGATTGCAAGAGCTTTTTTCATGTTCTTCCTAGGGGCGTTTCTTTACCCTAATGGTTCTCAAGTAGTCAGATGTGGTTGGTTAGCTGCATTTGAAGAATTGATTTCAGTGGGCCAATACGATTGGGGTAGTCCAGCTTTCGCACTGCTGTATTTGTCTCTAGATATTTGTAGCAGGCTAAAAGTGAAGTCATTTAATGGGCCTTGGCAAGTACTCGAGGTATATCTAAATTTTGCATATAATTTGCCCAGTTTAAGGTTTAAATAGTAGTTTAATATTCGAGTTTATACCTGTATGTTTCTTTAAATGTAGTATTGGGCATACGAATACACAAGCTGTTGTGTACCAATAACTGATAGGAGTTTTACTATAGAGCAACATATGGAGAATGCCGATAAATGGCCGAGAATTTGTCGATGGAATCGTGAATTTTTAGATATGGGTTGTTCAGACCAAATAAGGTACAATATTTCGATGGCTCGTGACTAATTGGAGTGCGTTCATGGAAATCCATTATTTGGCAACCCTATAATAGTTCGACATACAAAGACGTGTATGAAATTCAAGTTGCTAATTTTATTTCTCATCATCGACATGCATTTATGTATTGCGAACAGGTATATTTATTGTAAATGACATGAAGTGTATATATATATAATAAAGAATAATTTTTCTAACGGAGATGATATTAATACAGGGTATCTGGTATCTTGGCGATCGTTGTCATCGCCAACTATCTGGGGATGTTACAATACCAAATGACCCACCTCCAGTCATGCGTCTAACATCAGCAGATGTTTGCGGTGATCCAATAGAATCTTCGCAATTCCTCACTCGTGTACAACAGAGCACTTACGACAAGTATTGTGCGAAGGTTTCGATTGGTCCCATCATGCCAGCACTCTCGCATGGATCGAATGTTAATTTCATCGGTGCAGCTACTATCGCTGGATCATCAACCCAGTTGCCCCATGCGGCCCCGGCTTTTTGGCTTCCTTGTGAGTACGACACGCTACCAATGACCGATTTACCTGCCATGGATGGTGAAACATTAGTTGAAGCTCCATTATTTTCGGGCGGTACGGTTATTAGGAATTTGGACTACGGAAATTTCCAGTTTGTTCCGCGCAGAGAACCAACATATGTGAGAATTGCATTCCAATTTTCATTATATATATCATTTTTTGTATATATATTAATCTATCTTTTGACAGGAGGAGTTGTACCGGACTTGTCAACAGCTAACAAACTCAGAAGCCCAATTGAGACGATTTATACAATCAGAAATGGTATTGAGAAACTCGATTTCGAGTGTTGCAATTGGTGGTAGGAGATCTGTATCAAATAGCAGACAATCTAGTTCAAGATATAGGGATTTGCGACAGCCTGTAGACAACACGGAAGCCTCGACATCGAATACATCCATTGTCCAGTGCACCCAGGATGTGGATGAAGAGTTTGCAACTCGTTTATGAATGTCAAATACGTAGATTTGCATGTATTAATATGACAATTAATACTTATTTTGGTGGATCATATGAAAAGGGTGTTTTAGAAATTTTCACATCCACTTTTCCTTTATTCCAAACTTGTCAAATGTGTTCATTGGTGATTACGATTCACGTGTTCATGTCTTTACCGAAATCAACAAAACAAAAAAAAAAAGTGAGAATCTTCATGTCTTCAACAATATGATGATAATATGCTTTATTCACGTGTTGGCATCTAATGTGTACTGATTTGAAATTAGTCAAATCATGTCTTGGCCCATATGATGAGAAGTGCATTATTCAATATGCTTCATTCACGGAATGTGATACACTCAGATGCTCCTTTGAATAATAATTTATTCACAACTAAAAATTTCCCCACCCAACAAATACTATTTAAGCACTCCGTGGTTCTCATATCTGAACCTACTTTACTTTCACTCCATCATCACATTTATTCCTAAACTAAGATTACTCCCTTCGTGTAGTAAGAGATAACAGAGCGATGGATCACAATTTAAATGACTCTTCTTCTTCAACTTCATCAGATGATTCGGCAGAGCATGAAGATTTAGTAGCCAGACATGTCAACAATCGTATGCAACGATACGCCATTTGGTTGCAACACAACGAAGAAACTGCTCGCCGGCGATACATACGTCGGGAAAGAAAAGAAGGTAATATTCGTTTGTGGAATGATTATTTTTCTGAAAATCCAACATACAACGAGACTATTTTCCGTCGACAGTTTCGTATGCGGCGAGAGCTTTTCAACCGTATACTCGCTGCTATTGTGGGATATGATGCGTATTTTACTCAACAACAAGATGCGTGTAAAAATCTTGGATTTACACCACATCAGAAAATAACAGCTGCGCTACGATGTTTAGCATATGGAGGTGCAATGGATACTGTCGACGAATATTTACGAATTGGCGAAACAACTGTGTTGAAGGCCTTACATCGATTTTGTTATGCAATTGTACAGTTATTTGGGAACCAGTATATGCAAAAACCGACTTCCACCGATGTAGCACGACTCCTCCAAGAAAATGAACGCAGGGGTTTTTCCGGGATGTTGGGTAGTGTAGACTGTATGCATTGGAAATGGAAGAATTGTCCAGCTGCGTGGCACGGACAGTATACAGGACATACCAGGGAACCAACAATTATTCTTGAAGCTGTCGCATCTTATGATCTTTGGTTTTGGCATTTATTTTTCGGAATGCCAGGTTGCAATAATGATTTGAATGTGCTCAACCGTTCTACTCTATTTGATGAAATTCTTGATGGTTGTGCTCCGCCTGCAAATTTTGTAATCAATAACCACAATTACAATATGGGATACTATCTGGCGGATGGTATATACCCTCCATTGGCGACTATAGTGAAAACTTACTCTGCCCCAGGACACTCAAAAGAAGAAAAAAATTGCAGAAATACAGGAAGGTGCCCGAAAAGATGTAGAATGCGCTTTCGGTATTTTACAGGCACGGTTTGCAATTGTGAAGGGCCCATCGCGTATTTGGAATGCAGATACTCTTTCATATATCATGAAAACATGTATAATACTGCACAATATGATTGTTGAGGACGAACGTGAAGATGACATTGGTGATTACGATTATGATCAAATACAGGATGCTACGACTATGATTGTACCTAATAGAGGTGAACATATTGACCAGGGAGCCCGAATGATGCGCAATGTGATATTGAATGATAGACAAAAACATCATGCATTACGTCAAGATTTGGTAGAGCATATTTGGTCCCAATTCGGAGATGATGAATAAGCCAAATGTTAGAGGTTCAAATTGTAGGAAATTATTGTATGCTTATCTGTTTTAATTTACTGGATCACGATGTTTAGCATTTTTTGTTTGTATTGTAATTTTTTGGTACAACTAGTTATGTTGTAATATGTTGCTAATTCTATTTATGAAATGTAGTACGTTTCTACATCTACTTATATGGTAATATGTTGGTAATTTTATTTATGTTATTAATGTAATGTATGAATCGTACACATTAACAATTAAAGCAGAAAACATAATACATTAATTGTGAAACAAAATACATATGCTTGAACAATACATTAATCTTATCACTTTGAATACTAGTAGTTTACCCCCTATTATAACCTCTTTTTTGCAAAATATCATTTTGTCTACACATGAAATAATAACGTTGACTATCCGGTAAAGTGTTAAGGTCAATCTTCATAATGCTATCGTCCTCCACTTGCTGTCTAAGGTCATGGTCTTTCTTCTTAATTGCAATCTTCATTTCGGTAGCCGTATTCCTCCTATCAACGCTTTCTTTATACATAGCATTGAAATTTTGGCTTTCTACTACCATTTGAGAATATTCAGTCGATGATTCGGCAAAGACTTTTTCCCTTTCTCTTCTGTGCTTTCCTACCGGGTGGTCGGGTTAGAGGGGTAGGCGATTCCATGTCAACCGGGATGTCTGAATCTGATATATTCATTGAGGGCGAATTTTGGCTACTGTCACATTCACCTTGTGGGGAACCGGAACCCATGAATCGATCAAAGATTTGTGTAGTACGCAAGGAAAATTTAGGTTGATCCTTTAGTATATCGTAACATGCTTCAAACTTGAAAGGTTTTCCGGATGTTTGCGAATATTCAACTCTGGCGTCGCGCATCTATGACAATATTTATTGCATTAGTACTTTAACACAGGATAAATTTAAAGAAAAGTTTTACTAAATATATGATAATTTGTACATACCTTATCGGCTTCGGTACTTCCACTGGCTGCTCTATTTGTTACAGAACCCAACTTCGCAATGAACAGGGTTACTTCTTTGGAATTAAATGGAAGCGACTAGAAACGGAGCTTACTGTTCGGTCGTTCGGAATCCCTATATAGTCGTGAAAGTAGTCAAAACTCGATCCCAAAACTGGGCACCGGATTGATCAGTACCAACTACGGGATCTTGTGTTATACATATCCACGGTTGACAGAGCACCACATCATCCTGAGTTGTGTAAGCTCTTCCTCTAGCACCACTTCCAGTACGTCCTGCCATTGCTTAATATCTTGCAAATTCTGTAGGAGACAGAGAGTTGGAATTTTTCTAGATGATATAGTTAGATAGATGTGTTTTTTTTTCAATGACTTTGGTTTACAGCAACGAAGCCAATATATAAGCAAAATTTGAAAAATATAGCCGTTGTATGTTGGAAATAGCCGTTGTATGTTGGAAATAGCCGTTGCAAACAAAAGCACCGTTGGATCATGTATTGAATGGTTGGATGAGATGAAGGGTGAAAGTGTCTTTTGGTTTTTGTTTAATTTTTTTTTTTTAAGGAATGGGACGAAACTTGATGTTTCGTCCCACATGGGATGAAACATCATGTTTATTCCCATCCTTAAAAGTTATTTTATTTGGTTTTTATATTTTTTTTAATTCGGACGAAACATCATGTTTCGTCCTATCAATTAATAATATAATTAAATAATCCAGACGAAACTTGATGTTTCGTCAGCTATAATATGCATTTTGTTATTTCGATTGCTATTTCTCCCTTTCTACTGTACACGGATTGCTAAAAAATGGCAAAATAGATTACGACTGTGTGCGCTACAGTACCAAAAAAATGGCAAAAATGGCAAATAAGCAAACGACTGTGGATGCTCTAATGTTTCGTCCGAATTAAAAAAAATATAAAAACCAAATAAAATAACTTTTAAGGATGGGAATAAACATGATGTTTCGTCCCATGTGGGACGAAATTCCAAAAAAAAAAAAAATTAAACAAAAACCAAAAGACACTTTCACCCTTCATCTCATCCAACCATTCAATACATGATCCAACGGTGCTTTTGTTTGCAACGGCTATTTCCAACATATAACGGCTATTTCCAACATACAACGGCTATATTTTTCAAATTTTGCTTATATATTGGCTTCGTTGCTGTAAACCAAAGTCATTGAAAAAAAAACACATCTATCTAACTATATCATCTAGAAAAATTCCAACTCTCTGTCTCCTACAGAATTTGCAAGATATTAAGCAATGGCAGGACGTACTGGAAGTGGTGCTAGAGGAAGAGCTTACACAACTCAGGAAGATGTGGTGCTCTGTCAAGCGTGGATATGTATAACACAAGATCCCGTAGTTGGTACTGATCAATCCGGTGCCCAGTTTTGGGATCGAGTTTTGACTACTTTCACGACTATATAGGGATTCCGAACGACCGAACAGTAAGCTCCGTTTCTAGTCGCTTCCATTTAATTCCAAAGAAGTAACCCTGTTCATTGCGAAGTTGGGTTCTGTAACAAATAGAGCAGCCAGTGGAAGTACCGAAGCCGATAAGGTATGTACAAATTATCATATATTTAGTAAAACTTTTCTTTAAATTTATCCTGTGTTAAAGTACTAATGCAATAAATATTGTCATAGATGCGCGACGCCAGAGTTGAATATTCGCAAACATCCGGAAAACCTTTCAAGTTTGAAGCATGTTACGATATACTAAAGGATCAACCTAAATTTTCCTTGCGTACTACACAAATCTTTGATCGATTCATGGGTTCCGGTTCCCCACAAGGTGAATGTGACAGTAGCCAAAATTCGCCCTCAATGAATATATCAGATTCAGACATCCCGGTTGACATGGAATCGCCTACCCCTCTAACCCGACCACCCGGTAGGAAAGCACAGAAGAGAAAGGGAAAAAGTCTTTGCCGAATCATCGACTGAATATTCTCAAATGGTAGTAGAAAGCCAAAATTTCAATGCTATGTATAAAGAAAGCGTTGATAGGAGGAATACGGCTACCGAAATGAAGATTGCAATTAAGAAGAAAGACCATGACCTTAGACAGCAAGTGGAGGACGATAGCATTATGAAGATTGACCTTAACACTTTACCGGATAGTCAACGTTATTATTTCATGTGTAGACAAAATGATATTTTGCAAAAAAGAGGTTATAATAGGGGGTAAACTACTAGTATTCAAAGTGATAAGATTAATGTATTGTTCAAGCATATGTATTTTGTTTCACAATTAATGTATTCTGTTTTCTGCTTTAATTGTTAATGTGTACGATTCATACATTACATTAATAACATAAATAAAATTACCAACATATTACCATATAAGTAGATGTAGAAACGTACTACATTTCATAAATAGAATTAGCAACATATTACAACATAACTAGTTGTACCAAAAAATTACAATACAAACAAAAAATGCTAAACATCGTGATCCAGTAAATTAAAACAGATAAGCATACAACAATTTCCTACAATTTGAACCTCTAACATTTGGCTTATTCATCATCTCCGAATTGGGACCAAATATGCTCTACCAAATCTTGACGTAATGCATGATGTTTTTGTCTATCATTCAATATCACATTGCGCATCATTCGGGCTCCCTGGTCAATATGTTCACCTCTATTAGGTACAATCATAGTCGTAGCATCCTGTATTTGATCATAATCGTAATCACCAATGTCATCTTCACGTTCGTCCTCAACAATCATATTGTGCAGTATTATACATGTTTTCATGATATATGAAAGAGTATCCGCATTCCAAATACGCGATGGGCCCTTCACAATTGCAAACCGTGCCTGTAAAACACCGAAAGCGCGTTCTACATCTTTTCGGGCACCTTCCTGTATTTCTGCAAATTTTTTCTTCTTTTGAGTGTCTGGGGCAGAGTAAGTTTTCACTATAGTTGCCAATGGAGGGTATATACCATCCGCCAGATAGTATCCCATATTGTAATTGTGGTTATTGATTACAAAATTTGCAGGCGGAGCACAACCATCAAGAATTTCATCAAATAGAGTAGAACGGTTGAGCACATTCAAATCATTATTGCAACCTGGCATTCCGAAAAATAAATGCCAAAACCAAAGATCATAAGATGCGACAGCTTCAAGAATAATTGTTGGTTCCCTGGTATGTCCTGTATACTGTCCGTGCCACGCAGCTGGACAATTCTTCCATTTCCAATGCATACAGTCTACACTACCCAACATCCCGAAAAAACCCCTGCGTTCATTTTCTTGGAGGAGTCGTGCTACATCGGTGGCAGTCGGTTTTCGCATATACTGGTTCCCAAATAACTGTACAATTGCATAACAAAATCGACGTAAGGTCTTCAACACAGTTGTTTCGCCAATTCGTAAATATTCGTCGACAGTATCCACTGCACCTCCATATGCTAAACATCGTAGCGCAGCTGTTATTTTCTGATGTGGTGTAAATCCAAGATTTTTACACGCATCTTGTTGTTGAGTAAAGTACGCATCATATCCCACAATAGCAGCGAGTATACGGTTGAAAAGCTCTCGCCGCATACGAAACCGTCGACGGAAAATAGTCTCGTTGTATGTTGGATTTTCAGAAAAATAATCATTCCACAAACGAATATTACCTTCTTTTCTTTCCCGACGTATGTATCGCCGGCGAGCAGTTTCTTCGTTGTGTTGCAACCAAATGGCGTATCGTTGCATACGATTGTTGACATGTCTGGCTACTAAATCTTCATGCTCTGCCGAATCATCTGATGAAGTTGAAGAAGAAGAGTCATTTAAATTGTGATCCATCGCTCTGTTATCTCTTACTACACGAAGGGAGTAATCTTAGTTTAGGAATAAACGTGATGATGGAGTGAAAGTAAAGTAGGTTCAGATATGAGAACCACGGAGTGCTTAAATAGTATTTGTTGGGTGGGGAAATTTTTAGTTGTGAATGAATTATTATTCAAAGGAGCATCTGAGTGTATCACATTCCGTGAATGAAGCATATTGAATAATGCACTTCTCATCATATGGGCCAAGACATGATTTGACTAATTTCAAATCAGTACACATTAGATGCCAACACGTGAATAAAGCATATTGTCATTATATTGTTGAAGACATGAAGATTCTCACTTTTTTTTTGTTTTGTTGATTTCGGTGAAGACATGAATACGTGAATCGTAATCACCAATGAACACATTTGACAAGTTTGGAATAAAGGAAAAGTGGATGTGAAAATTTCTAAAACACCCTTTTCATATGATCCACCAAAATAAGTATTAATTGTCATATTAATACATGCAAATCTACGTATTTGACATTCATAAACGAGTTGCAAACTCTTCATCCACATCCTGGGTATACTGGACAATGGATGTATTCGATGTCGAGGCTTCCGTGTTGTCTACGGGCTGTCGCAAATCCCTATATTTTGAACTAGATTGTCTGCTATTTGATACAGATCTCCTACCACCAATTGCAACACTCGAAATCGAGTTTCTCAATACCATTTCTGATTGTATAAATCGTCTCAATTGGGCTTCTGAGTTTGTTAGCTGTTGACAAGTCCGGTACAACTCCTCCTGTCAAAAGATAGATTAATATATATACAAAAAATGATATATATAATGAAAATTGGAATGCAATTCTCACATATGTTGGTTCTCCGCACTGAACAAACTGGAAATTTTCGTAGTCCAAATTCCTAATAACCGTACCGCCCGAAAATAATGGAGCTTCAACTAATGTTCCACCATGCATGGCAGGTAAATCGGTCATTGGTAGCGTGTCGTACTCACAAGGAAGCCAAAAAGCCGGGGCCGCATGGGGCAACTGGGTTGATGATCCAGCGATAGTAGCTGCACCGATGAAATCAACATTCGATCCATGCGAGAGTGCTGGCATGATGGGACCAATCGAAACCTTCGCACAATACTTGTCGTAAGTGCTCTGTTGTACACGAGTGAGGAATTGCGAAGATTCTATTGGATCACCGCAAACATCTGCTGATGTTAGACGCATGACTGGAGGTGGGTCATTTGGTATTGTAACATCCCCAGATAGTTGGCGATGACAACGATCGCCAAGATATCAGATACCCTGTATTAATATCATCTCCGTTAGAAAAATTATTCTTTATTATATATATACACTTCATGTCATTTATAATAAATATACATGTTCGCAATACATAAATGCATGTCGATGATGAGAAATGAAATTAGCAACTTGAATTTCATACACGTCTTTGTATGCCGAACTATTATAGGGTTGCCAAATAATGGATTTCTATGAATGCACTCAAATTGGTCACGAGCCATCGAAATATTGTACCTTATTTGGTCTGAACGACCCGTATCTAAAAATTCACGATTCCATCGACAAATTCTCGGCCATTTATCGGCATTCTCCATATGTTGCTCTATAGTAAAACTCCTATCAGTTATTGGTACACAACAGCTTGTGTATTCGTATGCCCAATACTACATTAAAGAAACATATAGGTATAAACTCGAATATTAAACTACTATTTAAACCTTAAACTGGGCAAATTATATGCAAAATTTAGATATACCTCGAGTACTTGCCAAGGCCCATTAAATGATTTCACTTTTAGCCTGCTACAAGTATCTAGAGACAAATACAGCAGTGCGAAAGCTGGACTACCCCAATCGTATTGGCTCACTGAAATCAATTCTTCAAATGTAGCTAACCAACCACATCTGACTACTTGCGAACCATTAGGGTAAAGAAACGCCCCTAGGAAGAACATGAAAAAAGCTCTTGCAATCCTTAGTGCTAGTACATTATCTGTTGTAGCTTCCTCGATCATACTGTTGTTAAAATAACGTTTCAGGAACGGACAACGAATACCGTGAGACTTCCAATCATCTATTGTAATCTCCGAAAAAATGCGAGTCTGGATTACTTCGAATGTATACGCCTCGTCGTTACACGGCGGCAATGGCTCATTACCCAATCTAAAGGAGTGAATCCTAGCTTGCCGCACGGTAGGTGAAAAGTGTGGGTCGTATCCCACCATCTTTCAACCAAAGCCTCCACAAGTCGCATAGACGACTTATCCGTATCTATATGCATCAAACGATGCCAACCCTGGAGCTCCACGTACTGCTTGATAATAGGGATACGACAGCAAAATTTTTTGTACATTTTTATTGGCTCCCTCCAATTTCCCCTAAAATGACAAAATCCACCGTCAGGGTGGGCAGTAATGTGTTTGCACAAATGATTGCGATCATCTACAACAGATTTCCAATTTGATTCATTCGTGTAGTCTACATTCTGCAACTCCGCTTCTGGTTGGCTGCTACTTTCTGCTTCAATCGCCGTTGGTTGTTGACGCTTTGGTTTCATCCGGCCGATTAATCTTTTTATTGAAGACATCGATATAACCCGATATTTTTTTTTAAGAAACGGGTAAAATTGAACTAATGAAGAAGATAAAATTTTGGAAATATGAGAGGGATGAGAAGAGAGAATATTGGAGAAGTTTAGCTCTCGGTTTCCAAAGAGAGGTTGAACACCTTCATACTATATAGTATTTTCAAATGGGGTAAACAAGTCATTTCCCATGGCAATAATAATTAAAAAAAAAGCAAAAAGCAAAAACCCTCCCACCAAACCTGGACGACACATCATGTGTCGTCCCAACCCATCTTTGATTTTTTTTTTTTTTTAATTTCGGAATGAACATCATGCTTCGTCCGACTTTCATTTTTTATTTTTTATATTTTTTTTCTTTTGGACGAAAAAGCATGTTTCGTACCGTATTTTTTATTAATATTTTCTAACTTTCGGCCCGTATAAATTATTTTTTTATTATGAGACGAAACATCATGCTTCGTCTGATAGTTTTTTAACAAATTTATGCATTTTTTACCATTCGACGACTGCAGCAAAACGAAGAAATGCATTGCTAAAATATGCATTTTGCTATTTTCCCCATTGAACGACTGTGGATGCTCTTACAAGGTTGGTGCTTCGGCACCTCGGCTCGGCGACTTGGATCTGCGACCTTTTCAAGACGAAGCCACGTGGCATAGCCACGTGGCGATTTTATTATTATTATTTTTTTCTTTTCTTTCCCTTCCTCTGTTCTTTCTTTCTTCTTCGCCTCTTGCTCTGTTTCCTTCTTTCTTCTTCGCCTTCGACTCTTCTCCGAGTGCCTATTCCTGCCTTCTCCTCCTCTCTCTCGGCTCCCTCTCCGACCTCTTCTCCGTGTGTCGTAGAGCTCGACGGAGTTGGGTACGAAGCTAGTGAAGGCGAAGAGAGTGGAGCTTGGTTGAAGGAGACGAGATCGGCTATGGGTTCGGCACCGTGGAGAGTTTCGACGTGGAGCTTGGCGGGGGAGCTTCGGCAAGGGAGCTTGGCACCGTGGAGAGTTTCGACGTCGGCGTTGCTCGGAGTTCGGGGCTCATCTAGAGGTGAAGCTCGGCGAGTTGACGAAGGGGATGGAGAGGTCGAGCTCAGCGCGGAGCTCTTCGGTGAAGGTGGCGAGGAACGTCAGAGTCGAAGCACAGACTCTCGCTAGTGAGCCGAGATCGAGCTTTGGAGTCGGTGAGGATGAGCGGCGAATGCGGGGTGCTTCGCCATTGGGCAACTCCGACTGTGGTGAGCTCGACGATTTGGCAGCTTGGGTGAGCTCGGCGGGGCCATGGAGGTGAGCTCGGTGTTGAAGGAGATGGGGCCGACAGTGGGTTCTTCGGTGTGGCTTGAGCTCGGAGGTGAGCTCGATGACGGAGCTCGACGAGGGTGGAGTTGTGAGCGCTCGAGGTTGAAGGAGGAGTTCGTTCGAGCTGGTGGAAGCTTGGGCTCGGCCTTGGAGCTTTGTAATGGCGAGGCGGTAGCTCGTCGAGGAGGATGATGGAGCTTCGACGGTAAGCTTCGACAGGGGAGCTCGGCACAGTTGCTCGGCATGAAGCTTCGGTGTGCAGCTTTGACAAAGGGGGAGCGGAAGGCGGAGTTCGAAGCTTGGTGATGAGGTCGACGAGTGGGTTCAATTGAGTAGTGTTGAGGAAGAGGGAGACGGAGGTTGAAGGTGAGAGCTTGGGTTTTGAAGAAGCTGTCTTTTGTTCTGATGGGTTTTTTGGCGCCAACTCATAGGGTAGAATTTTTTTTTTCCGGCAGATCCGAGCACGGATTTTAAGGTGCATTTTTGCCACTTTGCTGTTCGGTAGTTCGGTAGCTCGGATTTCAGATTCGAGCTACGTGGCTCAATCTGGATGGTTGATCACGATCGTGGAGCGAATCACGAGACAAGAGGCTCAAATTTCGAGAAAACATTATCTTGTCGTTTTGTGGAGACGTGGTGCGATCTGAGCCGTTCATCATGTTCTAGCACGTTTTTTGAGACAATCTATCGGTGAAACTGGCTCGGCAGCATTTTTCTCCATATGTGGAGGTCGGTACCTCGTCTCTTTGGTTCGGTAGCTCGGTAGTTCCCCCTCTGCCCATAGTAGCTCGGTAGCTCGGCGTAGTGGAGGGGTCGGAGCTCGATGAAGAAGGGGGTCGGCTTATGGAAGAGGTGAAGAGCTCCGAAGCTTGGTGATGTGTTGTTTGGTTTTGGAGATTTTTTGAAGATGAGCTCCACTCCTAGGGGTGGAGAAGAGGTGTTAGGAAGATCCTCGTAAGAGCCATTGGAAGACCCATTCTTTGAAGTGAGTGCAAGGAGCAACTCCATGGGAGAGTCTTGAACTCTGAACTCGCTTAGAAGAGGCCCGCTTTGGAGGCGAGCGGAGCGAAGCACTGGGCTCTACGAGAGTCATCTGGAAGACGAGTTTGAGGAGCAACTCTAGGGGAGTTGTGAGCTCCGAAATCGTCGAGAAGAGGTCCGCTTTGGAGGCGAGCGGAGTGAAGAGCTGGGCTCTATGAGAGTCATCTGGAAGACGAGTTTGAGGAGCAATTCTAGGAGGGAGTTGTGAGCTCCGAACTCGTCGAGAAGAGGTCCGCTTTGGAGGCGAGCGGAGTGAAGAGCTCGGCTCTAGAGGAGAGCCATCTGGAAGACGAGTTTGAGGAGCAACTCTAGGAGAGAGTTGTGAGCTCCGAACTCGTTGAGAAGAGGTCCGCCTTGGAGGTGAGCGGAGCGAAGGGCTCGGCTCTAGGAGAGAGCCATCTGGAAGACGAGTTTGAGGAGCAACTCTAGGAGGAGTTGTGAGCTCCGAACTCGTTGAGAAGAGGTCCGCTTTGGAGGCGAGCGGAGTGAAGAGCTTGGCTCTAGGAGAGAGCCATTTGGAAGACGAGTTTGAGGAGCAACTCTAGGAGAGAGTTGTGAGCCCCGAACTCGTTGAGAAGATGTCCGCCTTGGAAGTGAGCGGAGCGAAGGGCTCGGCTCTAGGAGAGAGCCATCTGGAAGACGAGTTTGAGGAGTAACTCTAGGAGAGAGTTGTGAGCTCCGAACTCGTTGAGAAGAGGTCCGCCTTGGAGTCGAGCGGAGCGAAGGGCTCGGCTCTAGGAGAGAGCCATCTGAAAGACGAGTTTGAGGAGCAACTCTAGGAGAGACTTGTGAGCTCCGAACTCGTTGAGAAGAGGTCCGCTTCGGAGGCGAGCGGAGTGAAGAGCTCGGCTCTAAGAGTGAGCCATCTGGAAGACGAGTTTGAGGAGCAACTCTAGGAAGGAGGTGTGAGCTCCGAACTCGTTATTTAAGTGAGAGAATCAACAGTTGTGGGAGCAGTTCCGAATGGCGAACCACTTCTAACTCGCTAAAGAGCAAGTTATTTGAAGCGGAATCGAGCCAAGTGTTGGACTCCGAACTTGTC
Source organism: Hemerocallis citrina (assembly GCA_017893485.1). Taxonomy (NCBI): domain Eukaryota; kingdom Viridiplantae; phylum Streptophyta; class Magnoliopsida; order Asparagales; family Asphodelaceae; genus Hemerocallis; species Hemerocallis citrina. The sequence goes on from CM030359.1 coordinate 257,700,414, forward strand.
GTTAGAGGGATTCAACGGTTGTGGGAGCAATTCCGAATGGCGAACCATTTCTAACTCGCTGAAGAGCAAGTTATTTGAAGCGGAATCGAGCCAAGTGTTGGACTCCGAACTCGTCGTTTTAAGCTTAGCAAATTGCGGGAGCAGTCATGTAGAAGAAGCTGGAGTCCGAACTCACCATTTAACGAGTCGTAGATGTGACTCGAAGAGATAGAGAAGAAGCAAGAGCAATAATTTTTAATGAAAAATGTAAAGTTTTATTGAGATAAACTAAGTGGCCGCTTCAAAAGGGTGAGCCATTATTACATGCTGTTGGCTGAGTTACAAGCATCGGCCTTATTGAAAATCAAGATCCTACTTCTACAATAAGGTGAAGACCTCTTGAGAGGAGTTGGGAGATTCTGAGTCTTGAGGCTCGGCGGGCTTTTTTGTTCGCTTGTTTGCTCCTCAGGGGGGAAGCTCGGCCCCCTCTCTTTGGACGAACTTGGTCAGGTGTCCCCGCTGTATGAGTTCTTCGATCTCCTCCTTCAGAGCCCGACAATTATCCGTGTCGTGGCCGTGGTCCCTGTGAAAGCGGCACCACTTATCTTTGTTCCTCTTCTTGCTAGGGGTATTCATTCTAGGGGAGCGCGGAGTAGTCCTTCTTTTTCCACCTCCATAAGGATTTCTGATATATTAGCAATGAGGGGGGTGAACTTCTCAAAACGTGGAGTCGAGCGGCGCTGGCCATTACTGTCCTTCTGTCATTTTTGAGTCCCCTCTTCACTTGTGTTCTTCCGTTTGTTTCCGAAAGATGTCTCCTCAAGAGCAAGGGGTTGAGAGCCTCTTCCGCCCGTATGTACTTCTCTACCCTAAGTAGGAGCTCCGAGAAGTCCCAAGGAGGCTTCTTGGCAAGGGATGCCCTGAGGTTGGCATTAGTGACGTTGCGCTCGAATGCGACAGAGGCTACTGACTGGTTGAGGGAGGAAATGGACCGGGCTTCGGCGGTGAAGCGTCAAATGTAATCTCTTAGGCGTTCACCCTTTTCTTGGTTGAGGGTCACCAGAGATACACTTGTTTTCTCAGCTTGGCGGCTACTCACGAAATGAGTAAGGAAGAGCCCTTCGAACTGATCAAATGAGAAGATGGAGGCCGGGGCGAGTCGAGAGTACCATTCTCGCGCAGACCCCTTCAGCGTGGTAGGGAAGATCTTGCAGAGGAGGGCGTCTGAAGCATGGTGGATCATCATGAGAGTTTTGAAACTCTCTATGTGATCTGCGGGGTCCGACTCCCCGGTATACGTCTCGAAGTGAGGCGGCTTGAAGTTTTCTGGGATGGGGGCCTCCATGATGGTGCGGGAGAATGGAGGTCTGCTCGGGCGGAGGTTTATCACCCGTTGCTCTTCTTCCTTGTCAATTCGGCCGAGGCGCCTCTCCATCTCGTGGAGACTGCGGTAGACTGAGTCTTCTCTTTGATCATATCATGCCGAGCCCCGGGACTCATCTTCGTACGAGGATGGACTGGGGCTGCGGCGATGGTAGCTTGGAGAAGGACGAGGATTGAGAGTGTGAAGGCGGTGGCTCCTAGCTGGCTCATGAGTAGGTGGCCTCTGGTCGTTCTTTGGGGCGATATTGAGGGCCCTTAAGACCGTCGCTTGGAAGTCTTGAAGATCTGCCCTTGTGACTGGTGCCTCTCCAGCTTGGCGGTCCCTATGTGTGGCTCGGCTTACTGGAGAATGAGTTCTCCGCCGATGACGCCGAGGGGACTCTTTGCCTCCTCGGGGAGGGGATCTTCTAGTCCTCGGTCGTCGGGGGGTTCGGATTCTTGAAGCTCCTGAGTTCTCGGGTTGGACTCGACCAAGGGCCCGCCATCCATTCAGGCGAGTTCTATGGTCGACCCCCTTTTGGCGGTCGTCAATTACTTGACGAAGATCCCGCTCGGGAGAGCTTTGAGAAGCCAGGGATTCAACTGAAGGATTGGACCCGTGACTTGCTCGTGAGGAGGATGTTGCTTCGGACGACTCTGACGGGAGCCCCCCTGGACAGCCCCCCGAGACCCTTGAGGGGCCTATTGAGCAGGAGCACCTTGAACCGAAGGAGGGAGAGAAGGAAGAGAAGTGGTTCTTCGGTTGGAGACCGCTGCCTTCCCCTTCTGTTTTGGATGCATGGCTTGAAACTAGTATCGTTGATGAAGTTAGGTCAGGTTGCTTTTTCGGTTCCCACAGACGGCGCCAATCTGTTACCGCTAAATCTGGTGTGGGGGCAAACAGATAGTATTTGTGGATTCTTGGAAAACCTGAATAACCTGAACCTGTTCCGCCGGAGTCTGACTGCTGACTCGCGCCGTTCGCCTGCAAAAAGTACGAGACACCGGGGTTGATCTTGGCGACGCACCTTCCGACGCTCAAGTCAGTAATCAGGAAGATTATGAAAGAGCGTAAACTGGCAAAAGATTGATTACCTCTTAATAGTGGTGGATGGGGGTATTTATAGTCGCCTTAGGGATCAGATTAGGAATGTAATCCCTGTGATCAGATAAGGAATGTTATCCCTAATTCCCAGTGAAAGGATAGATGTGAATCAGGGCCGTTGATTAGGACTAATCAGGAACCCTAATTCTATCCTGCTGGACCGGGTTCATTTTGGGTTGGGACCCGTACCCAGTTGAGGTGGATCCGTTCGTGGGTTATTGGGTCTTGAAGAAATGCCCAGTTTCCATTTCAGACCCGTTAGTAGGTGAAATTACCGTTTTACTCCTGAGCTTTAAGATTCGTGTCCGATTTGAACGGTCCCGGTTTAATCCTATTTTTAGCCATATCAATATTAGAATCTGAATTCAAATAAATAATGGTATTTTACTCGGGTTATTTTATTCAGAATATAATTCAAGACACAATAATGTAGAGCCAATATGAATTATCATTATTATTAATTGCTTGTATACAAATACGAATTACTCTTTATATTTGAATAATGAATGAAAGGATTACCTTATGAACAAGCGTGTATGACATAATATTTGTGAACTGAGGTTACAGCAGAACATTAACTATGCAAGTGTAAAGTTGCTCTTAGTTAATAGTTTGTACACTTCCCACAACGTCCTTTGGTTTTAATTATAAACATTTAATGATTAAGATGAATGCTCACTTTAATGATTTTTCCAATTCTTTTTTGTTTCCAATTTTTAATTTTTAAAATTAACTTATCAATAATTATATTTTTTGCAGATTATCTATATTAATGGACAAATTCCACAATGAATACTCCTCTATCAAATTCTTGCAATAAAATTAACAATTGTGGACTATTAAAGTTTTGGTTAGGAAACATTATGGTGTGAAATAATAAAAAAATAGTAAAGGCACAAGAAAAATCTAAAAAGTGGCACTTATGGATGATGAGGTGATGGGAATATTTGCAAGTGTACAAAACCGCAACTAGTATAGTTTTAGTGAAAAGGGTGTCGAACCCACAGGGACTAATTATTTTATCAAGTACTGAAATTACTAGATGAACTACTATCTGGAAAATCAAAATTAAATAAAGAAAGCGACTAAATTAAATTAATCTAAAAATCTAACTAAATTAATTAATTAAAAGGTGCGAAATCTGAAATTTTTGTGATTTGTTAATTGCAAAATTAATTCTAGGGCTTTTGACTTCACCTAGTTCATCCCACACAATTTATAATTCTATATGAATAAAAAGATTATTTTTCCAAGTTGTAGACCAAAATCTCCAAATTATTCAATATTCTCTCTCAAGCAATATCAAAATTATTCTCAACTAATCATTTGTCATAGTTCATGCACAAATTACCAATTGAAAATTCATTAAGATCTATGGATTTCTTAACGGTCACATTAACAGCAGTTCGCTCTTATAACAGTGTTTAATTTTTATCAATCACAAATTACCAGTTCGGTCTCTTCATGATTTAATAGATCATACAAATGTCTATCATCAATTGTACGCATTAAGAATAAAAATCAACACACAACCATGGAAAAATAGAAAAATAATATGGAATTAAAATTGTGTTCTCAAAACTATGCTACATCGAAGCCCTAGAAAAATAAAATTTAGTTCATAATTAATTTATTGCAACTAACAAATACATTCTTGGATTGCATGATAAAATTAGACAGAGAAAAGAAAAGAACTGTTTTGTAAACAAAAATTTTGCAAACCGAACAGCCTCGAACCGCATTCCGAAAAGCCAAATCAAGCCAAATCATTTCTCTCTCTCCTGTTTGTCGTCTCTGAATTCCGAGCCGCTGCTGACGTCAGCAGCGTCCACGTCACCGGTCTGCCTCTCTCCTCCTATTTCGTCGCGTTGGGTTTCGAGCCGCCAAACAGGAGCGCCACATCAGCAGTCTCCTTCACGCCCTCTCCTCTCTGATTCGTTGAGTGCCCAAAGACCACACGTCGCCTTCTTTTCACGTCTGCATCGCTGACGTGGCCTCGAGAAGCGCGCCGCAATTCCGGAGCTGCACCCTGCTCACAACAGACCGCTGTGCTCTCTTTATCTGTTTCTTTGATTTATTTTTTTTATTTTTAATAATAATAATAGGGATTAGCCGTCGCTCTTTCCCTCGTTAAGCGCTGTTTTTGCAGCTTCTCCTTGAGTTGTATTTTTAGAGCACGGAAGAGAGATTTTGTAATACCCCACAAAATAGTATATTGCTATATGCATTGTAATCTGTGCACAATTAAGAATTGCGTGCGATTATGTATTTTTGTATTGTTCGTATTATTAAAGAAAATAGTTGGGATTTATTTGAAACATTTTGGAGATCTGGGGGCCTATTTGTAAATATCCCTTTATAAATATATATTTATATTATAATTTTATTTTATATAACCACCCCCCCCCCCCCCCCCCCCCCCCCCAATTTCCCTTACTCCTCCTTTTCTTTCTTCCCGTCCCATCTCCATCCCGACCCCAAAAAGAACCCCATCGAAACCCATTCAGCCGATGATCTCCCCACCCAAATCCACTCCATTTCTTCGTCGTTTTCAAATTAATTTGAGGGGATGGCTAATTGGAGGGTGCTCTAGCTCGTGGTAGCGTCGGTTTTTGGAGAGGATTTCGGGAAGGTATACCCTATTTTATTTTATTGTATAAAGTTAAGTGTGGTTAATTTTATTGAATAGGAATATTATGGTAGGGAGATTTGGAGATGTTCGGAGTAGTAGAGGCGAGAAATTAACAAGTTATTAGAGAATTGGTAAGTTGCTAATAAATTAGGATTTTGGGTTTATAAAGGGGGAGCAAATAGATGAGAATTTGTCTTTTTTATAGTAATAGAAATTTTGTTGAGACATTAGGATATTTTGGAGGTGATTCTAGTTATTGTTTGGGGGGATAAAAATCTCGTAGGATTTTGAATATCCCGTGCTTCGCACGTGTATCCCAGGCGTTCAATAAAACGCCTGTGTGGTATTGGGGTTAGTATTATTATTTTCTCCCGTGAATGGTTTGGATGTTTGAGCCTTGATTCCTTTGAAATTTTGATAATAGGAGTTGGCAGCGGCTTCAGATGCGGGATGGAGAAGTGGGGGTTCGAGTCTATGTAGGATATTCTGTGAGTATGATCTCATTTATTTTATGTACATAGTGTGTTATGAAAATTTTAGATTACGATTTGCTGTGTATTTTCGATTTGTATCTCAATGTAGCCTGGGTGTTTGGAGCTAAAAATCTTTGTGGACGGACACTCTTGTATGTGTCCACAACTATAGTCTAAAACTTCATAATTTTTCGAGGTCATTTGATACCTCAAAAATTTGTGTAGGAGTGCAGCTGGTCTGAAAGGGCGGAGCTGAAGCTGATTGCTTTTGGACTGAAGTCCGAAAGGTCATAACCAGTTGTGTATGTATGATCTTGCTATGAACTTTTGGGAGTAGCGTTTGGTATGAATTTATTTGATGATTCTCAAGTTTTAGAATTTTTAAAGGATCATTTGATGAGGTTCCAACAATAAGCCGTATACAGTGGCAAAAACCCTATTGAAAGAGTGGCTGAAATTGTGTGCTATGTTTGAAGAGTCGTAGCTCATTGTGTGAGATGAATCTAAATGTGAATTTTGGACACAATGAAATGGTATATGTGTAGATTAAGAATCTCAAATTTTATGAGCATTGGACTCAAGGTTGATTTATTATTGACTTTCAAAGTGGGCTATGTTTAGCCTAGTACAAGTTGACTAGTTTGTGTAGATGAGAAATTTGGGAACTATTGTTAAGAATTTGGGAAATTGACCAACTAGAGAGTCGTAGTAGGGAGTCATAGCTTTTTAACCCATCTGGAGTTTTGTAATTCTAGTTTATAGGTTGAGAGTTATGATTAGATGGAACAGATCCAGTCTTAGTTAAGGTATTCTTGGCTAAGTAAACCCGTTTCTCCCTGTTGTACACCTGATGGAACTTAGTGTTTTTGAGAACTCAAATGATATAATCTGAAAGAGGTGTTCAACTAGGAAGTTGAAGTAGACACTCCCACCTTCCCATAGGACCCGGAATTGAGAATTTTCAATGAGTGAGCAAACTTTTATGATATTGAAAAGGTGCAGCGAGTACAAGAAGAATAGACTATTGAGAGTATATGAGATTTTATAGTATCATGTAATTCTGTATTGTGTGTTGAAAGTTATGGACGTTGCAAGTTAGCAACGTGTTGTTTAGACTAAACTTCAAGTTTAAGTTGACTCGGGGGCTAGAGATCTATAAGAATGTGAGGGAGTCGTCCACTAGGGGATTGCAGTGGATTTCCCTACCCTTCTAGAAATTCTGAGAGTATTGGTTTTCGATGAGCATAGCTTGGGTTACAGCTACTGCTGTTTCTTGAACTGTTTTATTGGACAATTGATGAGGAACCCCCTCTGCATACCGCAGTGAGGTGATCATGAGCTATCGGATTTTTAATGATGTTTTAGCATTTCATTTGGAACTTAGATAAGTTTCTGTGCTTAGTACTCATGGTGGACATGAGTAAGTTGGGATATAGCTGTGGCCGGTTTGTGTTTGGTGTCTCGATGCCTGAGTCTGTCAATGGTCGAGAATTGATGGTTATGTGTGTGCTTACCTTCATTTGATTTGTATTGCATCCTCGGGGTGCCGTTGGACCACTCGCTGAGGGTCACGAGCCGGGATTATTTGGTCGCTGACCTGTGAAGGTATTGGAAATTAGTGGATGTGATTCCGTGATGCTTGTTACTTTGACAGACCAGTCAGGCTCGACTTTGTTGATCGACACCGAGTGTGATTTGAATAACAACATATTTTCAGTAAACTGCATTGAATAGGTTTTCTTTTATTGTTTCACTTGAAGACCGAATTGGTGTTAGGGGTGATTCCCTATAATCTAACTCGTTCTGAGAGTTAGCACTAGGTGGTGATACTATGGGGTTGTCTCTTCCTGTCATTAGGGATACGTGTTGCGGTGCGTATCTTGCACTGTTGATTCCTGAGGTACCGTGGTAAGGACGGGATGGGATCCGGGCACATGCTGGTGGACACGAACGGGTCGTATGGGCTGTGGTCCTGTGAAATACGACGCGTAGGTATGCTGCGGTATATCTTTAAGTTCGTCACAGTTGTTGAATGGGATCCGGGTACATGCTGGTGGACACGAACGGGTCGTATGTGATGCGGTCCTGTGAAATACAGCGCCATAGGTATGCTGCGGTATATCTTTAAGTTTGTCACGGCTGTTGAATGGGATCCGGGTACATGCTGGTGGACACGAACGGGTCGTATGTGTAACACCCCTGCCCCGGGCTCGGACAATTTTCTACAATTTTAAGACAAATTAGATACTATGTAGTACAACTGCCCACCACAGGCTGCCTCTCAAAAGGTGGTTAACCGAATTGGTGACTAATGATCATTGGCAATTATTATTTATACTATATTTTATTCTTTCAAATTAGCGATATGGGATTAATCCCTTCTCCCATACCGTTTTTTTCCATACCCGTGCACACCAAGGAATGACCATCCCCTAAGTGCCACGTCATGTCCTTCAAACACAGCACATACATGCTGTGCTTGGATTAAATCGGGTGGGACCCTCCACCACATTACAAACCGGGATTCAAAGAATCCCTCCCATATCAAATCCATTTTTAATTCTTTTATAAATCCCTTCCTATAGAAATCTCTATAAGACCAAGTCACAAATCCTTTATATATATTTTTTTTCAAATCATATATACATTTCAGAAATACGGGGTATTACATACACCCCCCCTTCAGAAATCAGCGTCCTCGCTGATGAGCACGGGGCATGCACAATCTAGTGCAGGATCTACTTTCTAGCCGATGTAGAGCATTTCTGTGAGCGTCACTCTCGTCTTTGGAATTCTGGAGACCGATCCCATTGGAATTCTGGAGACCGACCCCACTCTGGGATCATTCTGTGGATCTCTGTCCATCTGTCTCACTCCGCCGGGATCATTCTGTGGATCTCTGTCCATCTGTCTCACTCCGCCGATCATCCTGGAGTCCATAACTCACTGCTCTTACACCCTCGGTGTCGAAAGTCGGCTCTGATACCATTTGTAACACCCCTGCCCCGGGCTCGGACAATTTTCTACAATTTTAAGACAAATTAGATACTATGTAGTACAACTGCCCACCACAGGCTGCCTCTCAAAAGGTGGTTAACCGAATTGGTGACTAATGATCATTGGCAATTATTATTTATACTATATTTTATTCTTTCAAATTAGCGATATGGGATTAATCCCTTCTCCCATACCGTTTTTTTCCATACCCGTGCACACCAAGGAATGACCATCCCCTAAGTGCCACGTCATGTCCTTCAAACACAGCACATACATGCTGTGCTTGGATTAAATCGGGTGGGACCCTCCACCACATTACAAACCGGGATTCAAAGAATCCCTCCCATATCAAATCCATTTTTAATTCTTTTATAAATCCCTTCCTATAGAAATCTCTATAAGACCAAGTCACAAATCCTTTATATATATATTTTTTCAAATCATATATACATTTCAGAAATACGGGGTATTACAGTATGGGCTGCAGTCCTGTGAAATACGGCGCCATAGGTATGTTGCGGTATATCTTTAAGTTCGTCACGGCTGTTGAATGGGGTCCGGGCATATGCTGGTGGACACGAACGGGTCGTATGGGTTGCGTCCTGTGAAATACTGCGCCATAGGCATGCTACGGTATATCTTTATGTTCGTCACAGCTTTCGAGGAGGGTCCGATGTGACAATAATGGGTGACAACGGGGTAGCGCCCCGAATTATGTCTTTTATTTACACCTCCTCAACCATGTCATACTATCAGGAACAGGAAGTAGACCGAATTAGAATGCATTGCATAGCGAGAATTCAAATCTCTGAACTGGAGAAATGGCTTGATCTGGGGCACATGTAGTATGGGATGCATGTGTGTCCAGAGTCTTGCTGACATTAGATTAAGTGCATCTGTTCTATACTCTGTATTTTTTGCATTAGACTCAGGTCATGGCATACATGAACACTACGAAATCAGGATACACGTTTATTTTCCATTCAAGATGAATTGTGAGTATGATAGATGAAGTGTATAATGAGTGTGGAAGTGATATATTGCGAGACGTGATGACATATGTTGTAAGAAATGAATGAATGCGTTGTTATTTGATATGTGATTGGGAAAGAATATAAGTCGTGAGTCTGTAAATGCAAATGAATGGTAAATAAGGTGCAATTTATGTGAAAGTAGAGTTATTTGTGAATGTAAAGGTTTATGAGAAAATAAAGCTATAGGAATATTTGCTTAAGGCGTAAAGTGATAGGCCTTAAGCGATTAATTTGGGAATGATTTCCAAACTAAAGATAAGTATGTTGTGAGCGGGTATGGATATGCATACAGGAAATGACTTAGAGAGTATTTGATGTGAAATCTCATTTATGATGTTTACATGTTCAGATTTTAGGTAAGATTTGATTATCTTGGTATTCGTAAGTTCGTGCTGTTTTTACTTATAAAGTTTAAATTATTTGCTTAATTAGTAAATTATACTCACACCAGAAATGGCTAACCCCTTAGTGTTTGGGGGGTTAGGGAGTCCCTAGACTACCCTAGATCCCCTACTGTTACAGGTCCTCAGCAGTGCAGAGGTGAGGTGTAGACTCTGTGGAGTGGAGCCTTTGTTTTAAAATTGTTGTTTAAGTTTAATTATATGAATAGTGAAATTTATTATTTAAATTGTATTTTTGATGTATAAGTACGTGGATGATGATGATGAGTAATAGTGTGGAGTGGCATGATATGTTTTGACCCGTACCCATCTCGTTGTGGAGTACCGGACCTTGTGGTATGTTTTATAAGTTATTTTCTAAAAACTTTATTACGTTTTCAAAGGAATTTATAGTTTTCAATTGATAATTGATATCCTATTATGAGTTTGGCCCCCAGAGCATGATATATATATTTTCTGTGTGATTCTGCTCATTTTGGCCTGGGGAGCCCATGATATTATTGCCTGTGATGTGAACTACGGAATTTAGAGCAGAATTCCGTAAGCTTTTTGTGTTTCAGGGCAGAAATTTCAGGGGAAATTCTACCAAAATTTTCTTTGAAATATAACTATCTTAATTTATGTTTAAAGTGATATAGAACTTGAAAGAATTGAATTTTAAAGTCAAAAGAAAAAGGGAGGCATTACAGTTTGTTATGACAGATTGATATTTGCAATAACTTGATGGCAATAAAAATGTTTAAATTTTCGTGTTATTTATTGAGTTGAGATGCATTTGAAGGTAAAGATTCTAGTTGTGTCACGGATGTCCGATAATGGGGATCCGGGGCGTTACAGATTTAGGGTTTATTTTTGGAGAAAAGCCCCTCTTCTTCATTTATTTATTTCCTTGTATGATTTGCTTTTTATTTCTTGCTCCTTTTTCTTCTCTTTCTTTTTCTTCAAACACGTGCTGCACACACACAAAATAAAATCAGAAATTAGGATTTAAAAATAAAAATAAAATTAATTAGTTTAAATTAATTAAACTAACTAAAAACCATATTAGCTCATTTAAATCCTTTTTAAAATGGTTATTGCATTTTCACCCTCCAGTGGAAATTAAAATTTATATTTTGCTTTTCACACGGCTAAATTATAAAATTTAAAAATCAACAAAACAATAAAATTTAATAAATCATTCTGTTTGTTTTATTTGTTGATTTTTTCCAAAAATATTCACCTCTTGCAGCAAAATATCTTATGTAACACCCCGAATTCCAAAACATACTGAATTCGAAGTTCCACGGGATCTTTGCACTTCTCTTCGTACAATTTTACAAGGAAATAAATTTTTTTGTTACATCAGAGTTTACATTTACATTACATATTTACAGCGGAAGCAATTGACAACAATTTACATGAATTGAAATGTACAACACTTGAACCATTCTTTAATCAGCATGCATTCTTTAGTCTTGTTAATCACTTTACCCTGCATAGAAACTGTGGGCGCGTCAGTTGCTTACAACCAACGAAATATTATACACGGCTATTCTCTCTATACCGAACAGTATAACGATTCTCAAATACTTAAACAAACTACAAACTTGATCACAAACAGAACTACAAGGGACTATCCTATTGATGTCGTGTTGTGTTGTGCACTTAGTTCTCAATGCAGTTATTTATATTAGACGACACTAATGCGCATTTGTTCGGATTCTATGCATCCAATACTACATAGGTCCGAGGGCAAGCCCTTAACCGTTCTTCATCTTGTAGGGTTCAATCCCTCGTCATGACTTAAACTAGTACTGTAACTACGATAAGTATCCTAGATGTTCTATGAGTTATGAGCTCATGTCCAGACAGCCTGGAGGGGAATCCCACGTCATGTCACGATACGTCGTGAAAAACCTATGGACAATTCGGTCTCCGTCATGGGATATGACGCCACCCACTGTCACCAAACACCCTACGAGCGTCGCCTGCGGTACGGACTCCTGGAGACATATCCACATCATGTCACGACGCACCGTGAAGACAGCCTGTGAATATTCTCACACCGTAGCTCTGAGGCCCTTATCCTCGTGTTTTTCTCTTATTTTCATCACATCTTCACTATGTATCTAGTCCTTAGTTATTTGAATCATGAACAAAATCAATTCTCTAGAGTTAGCCCTTCCACTATACCGGTCTTAACCATTTATATCACATGACCCAAATCTTGGTCTTTTCATTTCACATTTCGTTTCAACATATTTCTTTTCAATGCCGGTATGAGGCTTAGCTACACTCTAGTTCTCAATTTCAATTCATAATCACAAAATTTGAGTCTTCATACTCATAAGTTCTTTTTCACAATTAACATGATTTCCGTCCTTTTCTATAAATCAAATCTCATACATAAGGTTCAATTGCAATTCATGCATTTCATATTCAAAATTATTCTCTACAAATCCATTAGTTTCTCATACTATTGTTCATTTCCTTCACTTAATTCAAAAGGCCATAAAGTCATATTTTTATTTGTATACAATACTCAATTAAGCAAATAAGAGTCCATAGGTAGCACATTTAAATTTTCTTTCATTAAAAATCTTCCTTTAACACTTAATATAATCTTCTCATGAAAAATAGATCACTTTTTATAATTCTACAAATGTAAATTTTCATGGAATTCTACTCAATTTCCACTTCTAAATCACTTTTATTTCAGTCAAGAAATACACAAATATTTTTCATAAGATCTACATATTTTTAGAATAATTGTCACATTTTTTTCGATTTAAAAATACTAAAGAAACCAATTTAAATACCCAAAGTCAAAAAATCTGTTTTAAAGTGCCGAAACCCAGAGTCGAACCCACGACCCGAGAGAAACCAACAACCACCGAAAGCCAGAACAGCCATGGCACACAGCGGTAAAGACTGGGGGTTTAGTTAACATAAAGTAGGTCTCGGTTTTCGGATATTTTTAAAAAAAAGAAACAAAGGACAGAGCCGAAGTTTCGAACTCGAGACCACCAAGGCCAACCCATGGCTATAGTGAGCGCCTAAGCACCCTTTAACCAACTGGTCTAAGTGACCAGACTGACATAAGGTGGGGGTTTTAGGGTTAAAATCTAGGTCTCTGTTATTTCGAATTTCTACAAAAATGAATGTTTTTGAGTTCTCTTTTTCTCCAAATTTATTCAAAAACTCCAGATTTTATTCTTGCTCTTATTACATCATTTCAGTAAAATAAAATTTGATTTTTTTGATACAAAAACATAATTTTGCTCTCTACTTGCATATTGTTCTTCACTTTTCGAAACTTCGTAAAAGGAGCATATTCTCTTTATAAAAAAGCACTTAAAAATTTCCTAAATCCCTTAAATAAATTTTCATGAGTATTATACGTTTATTTCAGTAATAAATTTTCCTTTTCATACCATTTAACAATCAAGTAGTCAAAAATCACATTTTCTCATGGTTCTTATTTCCAATATTTAACATGCAAGCATATCTTCTTAATTTAGCATATAACAAACAAATAAAGCATGGTAGTTCTAAACTAACAATCGCAATTTTTGCAATCAATCAACATTCTTTTAACATACATTCCCACAAATATCAAATTGTCTCATTTTCAAATCACATGGCTAGATTAGTCATAGTTTCTTTTTAATCTTATCAAACATACCCTAGCATGATGTCTAATTAGAAGTTTAAGAGAACCACCCACATTAAATGGAGAGAAAAATCAAATAAACTCCTAGAGATCTCCTACAACGAACAAGTGAAGCATTCTCCTCCTAGATCGAGCCACAAAAGCCACCTCCTCCTTGATGCTAGCTAGAACTCAAGCCTCCCTTCTTGATCCTTGAAAATGCTGGCCTCCTCTTTTTGGATGAAGAACACACTAGCACTCAAATCTTTTCAACTCACAAATTTCTCAATCTTTTGTCTCACTAACTTGTATTTCTTTCTCTTTCTTTTTTCAACTTTAGGTGTAAGGAAAACTAGGGGGGGTGTATTTATACAAATTTTTAGGGTAAATGGAAGGTTAGGATTACATCATATGGTTAAGGATCAAGGGCCAAGATGAAGTAGGGAGTTGTAATAACTTCCGATGATGAAAGTAACCACCCCACTATCTCATCCACTCTCCCCTTCTTCCCATGCACAATCCGGCCTACCAAAAGTGTGCACATTGCACATGCTAGTGCATGCACGTGCCACTCTAGTGTCCCCCATTTACCAATTTGTTCATGTGACAAAATTAATTGTTCATGAAATGAGTCTATACTACAAGTTAGGCCATTTTAAAAGAGGAATAAGTTAAATGGGCTCACTAATGGGCCAATTTAACCATAGACTCTAATAATTAAATCAATTAATTAATAGTGTGGGCTTAAAAGAGACAATTAGGCTTAGGTTTTAATTAGGCTTTTAAAAAGTCTTTTGGAAAATAAAGAGAACAAGAAGTATTTTTTATCAAAAAAATTATACAAATGAAATTATACGTGCAAAACACGTAAGATCACAAATTCTACATAAATAAAATTTAGGGTGTTACATCTTATTCCTTAAAAAATAATTAATTAACTAAAAAATAAGGAAATAAGATGAATTATAAACAAGAAGGGCGAATACAAGCAGTTTTAATAGGTAAATGAGTACAAATATTTATATAAAAATTAGACAATCATGAGGTAAGATACCTTAAATATTGTTAAAATATTCATACATATACATACATAAATAATTGTTAATACTAAATTTTCATCTTTTGTAGGGAACTAGAATACTGACGATAATGTTTAATGAAGTGGTGGATGTGTTCCGACATACACTTGAGGAACATAAAACTTACTTTATTTCTAATGGGATACTAAAAAATGTCGTCAAAATATATAACCTAATGAACGATAAATTTGACATCATTATGAAGTTGGGAAGTGTTATAGATGAAGTTGATAAAGATCTTATCATTGATAAGGATAGGTACAAATTTGCAACTGTAGACGAATTGCAAAGTACATCTTCTACTGTCTTTAAAGGTAAATTATTATGTTTTATATATGAGAAAAGTGAGCCTCATATTTGTATGAGGAAATTTCCTCATACAAAGTGAGGTGTCAAAATAAGAGCCCTTAGATCATTGTTTTAATCAAAGGGCTCATTTGCAAAAATAAAATTGACAATTATTTGTTAACTTTCTTAATTAATTGATCTGATTTTCCCAAATCCCCTCCTTCCTCTTTCTCACGTCTTTCTCCCTCCTCCTCTAACCCACGCCGCATCCCTCCTCCCTCCTCCCTTACAACCAACGCCGCATCCCTCCTCCCATGCCGCTCCCTCACGAACGCCGCCGCCCTCCTCCTATGCCACCTGCCTCGCCGCCCTCCTCCCACGCCGCTCCCTTACGAACGCTGCCGCACCCTCACGACCAACGCTGCCTCCCTCCTCCTTCACGAACGCCGCAGGGTCCATGGTGGTTCTTGCATCGCGATGTTCATGTCCGAGGTTTGTAAACTTGAGTCTTTCTTTGGTTATAATGTAACGTTACTTATTAATATACAGATGGAAAATTGTTTAATTTTAGTAGTAACTACTTGGATTATCGCTCGCTTTAGTTGTTTAACAAATCCCACCTCAAATTTATCCACTGAACTTGCCTTTGAGTTCCGTAAGCATGATAAAAGTTGCTATGTCATATTTGTTAGTATTCAGACATCAAACTCTTAATAGTGATTGCATTTTCTTACTCTGATAAATGTTACTAATTATTTGATCTCCAAATGTATGCCCACTTAGTGTACAATACTGTACATCTATTTTAATTAGAATCCAGAGCATGGTGTAACTCTATTGGTTGCTGGCAGTTCCTTAACAATGTTTTTTTCTGCATCTTGCAGCCTCCACTGATTTTGGGCATTGGCTTACCAGATGAAGCAGAAGAAATAGAGAAGGATTACGCACTCACCACTGATTGATTTTTGTTCTTTCTGGCTTCAAATTGAAGCCAAATGCTTCAATTTTCTTTCAAAAACAAAATCATATACCCAGGAATATGTATGTTTCAGTATGCTTATTGTCATATAGGTAGGACCAATTGTCTTATTGTATTTGATTGATTCTGTATAGATAGTTGATTGATGGAGTCAAGCTAAGTGGAAACATGCTATCCACCATTTTTTTTTCCGTATACTTTCAACATGTGTGCATTGTATTGAAGGTAGCATGTTTCTTGTGCATATTGCTTTTCGTGAATTATATAGATAATTGCATTGCTGATTGAATGAACTTCATTTGTCAAACAAATGCAATGGAAGTTATGGTACCAACTAAATATCACTCCAAAGCTTGACAGGCATTTCTTTTTGTCAATATTTTCTTCATGTTAACAAATTTTATTACAAGAGAGAATTGATAACCGAAAGAGTGGCAACTGTATTTTGTAATACGAATTAATAAATCTTAGGCCTTATAGATTGCATATTATCATTCAAAATATGAGCCATTATAGGCTAACATTGTGTTAAATATTGATTTTGGTCAGATCATGGAAGAAGCAAGAAAGCATGCAGATGATCCCAAACACCAACTAGGCCGACACGAAAACTTAACAAAAGCAGGAGGAGGGGGAGAAGAAAGAGATCAGAAAAGAAAGAAGAAATCATGGTTCAGCAGGCCCGCATCGGTGCCGGTTTCTGGGTGGTTCAGTCCTTCAAGAGCTGAGGAGGCTTAACTCCCTTACATGTGTTTACAGCAGCAGGAGAGCTGTACTTCCAATGGAAACACTTTTGGGCTTATTTATAGGGTTACTTAGAATATGAAAACGACTGCACTTGACAATGCTTATTAATCGCATTATGATAGTAGAGATGGCTTTGTAGGAGTAGCTAGTTTCTCAGTTTGAGGTTAGACAAGATTAACTTATTCAGTGGAAGATTATTATGAGATTTACTTCATCTTATTTAAGTTTCTGTAAGAAGAATGTTTGGTTTAATATTACTACTGTTTTGAGCTTGTTTAATTATTGATTCATCAAGCTTGTGTTTGATTTTTTGCATTGCAGTTGCTAACAATGCTGTTAATTATAAAGAAAATTATTACAGAACATGTTGGCAGTCTATTATTAAAGAATTTTACACATGCAAAACTGCATTTGATGTTTTTGCACCAAATTTTTGCACCAAATAAAATTTGTGAATACGAAGAAAATATTGACAAAAAGAAATGCCTGCCAAGATCACTCCATAGGTGTTACCGCTAAATCTGGTGTGGGGGCAAACAGATAGTATTTGTGGATTCTTGGAAAACTTGAATAGCAAACCTGAAACCTGTTCCGCCGGAGTTTGACCGTTGACTCCCGCCGTTCACCTGCAAAAAGTACGAGACACCGGGGTTGATCCCGGCGGTGCACCCTCCGACGCTCAAGTCAGTAATCGGGAATGATTATGAAAGAGCATAAATTGGTAAAAGATTGATTACCTCTTAATGGTGGTGGATGGGGGGTATTTATAGTCGCCTTAAGGATCAGATTAGGAATGTAATTCCTGTGATCAGATAAGGAATGTAATCCCTGTGATCAGATTAGGAATGTAATCCCTAATTCCAGTGAAAGGATAGATGTGAATCAGGGCTGTTGATTAGTATTAACCAGAAATCCTAATTCTACCATGCTGGGCTGGGTTTGCTGCGGGTTGAAACCCGCACCCAGTAGAGACAGATCCATTTATGGGTTATTGAGCTTTGAATAAAGACTCAGTTCCCATTTCAGACTGTTAGTAGATGGAATTACCATTTTACCCCTAGGTTTTGAGATGCGTGCCCGATTTGGACGATCCCGATTTAATCCCATTTTTAGCCATATTACGAGCCCTCCACTCCCGAAGACTGAGCTTGATCAGCCTTTGAGGAGTAGTTTTACTGTTTCCATGGCTTGCAGGGTTGTATCGGAATCCAGCGGGGAGTTTCGAATCTTTGTATGAGGTAGTATGGTGGTTTTCCGGGTTAGTTGTGTGCTCTAAGCTGTTTTAGAGCTCCTCCGGTCTGCTGGCATTTTTCCTTAATTTTTACCTATTCTTCGGATTACTTATTTAATTTTGCGAAGTGTTGATTCGTTGTCTGGGGGTCTTAATCAATCATTCTAGGCAATAATTACTTATTTTAGGGGCTTAAAATATTTTCCCGAATTTATAATTATTTCCTAAAATTTTAAACTAATTTTCCCGAATTTTTAATCATTTTTTCGCAATTTTTAAATAAATAAAACGGTTTTAATAAATAAAAATTAATTTATAATACCGAATTATGATGTGGCGCGATCTGGACCCTTTATCGTCGCCGAGCGCGATTTTCTGGAGGATCGGACGATATGTATGGGTCGGCTGGTACTTTCTCCGTATGTGGAGGTCGATGCCTCGGCACCTCGGCTCGACTCTTCGGCACCTCGGCTCGGAACGCTGGGATCTGCCGAGCTACGTGGCACGATCCTGAGCGTCCATCACGGCGTGAATCACGAGGACGGGGTTCAGATCACGAGAAAACGTTATTTTTTCGTTTTGTGGGCGTGGCGCGATCTGAGCCGTCCATCATAATTTGACACGAATTTTGGAACGATCCGATGGTGAATCTGGCTCGGCAGAATTTTTCTCCATATGTGGAGGTCGGTACCTTGGCACCTCGGCTCAACTCCTTTTGCAGCTCGGCTCGGAACGCTGGTGTCTGCCGAGCTACGTGGCACGATCCTGAGCGTCCATCATGGTGCGAATCACGAGGACGTGGTTCAGATCACGAGTAAACGTTATCTTGTCGTTTTGTGGGCGTGGCGCGATCTGATCCGTCCATCAAGTTTTGACACGAATTTTGGAACGATCCGACGGTGATTCTGGCTCGGCAGAATTTTTCACCATATGTGGAGGTCGGTACCTCGGCACCTCGGCTCGGCAGCTAAGCGAGTCCTACCATGGGTTCGG
The DNA here is from genome assembly GCA_017893485.1 of Hemerocallis citrina. Classification (NCBI taxonomy): domain Eukaryota; kingdom Viridiplantae; phylum Streptophyta; class Magnoliopsida; order Asparagales; family Asphodelaceae; genus Hemerocallis; species Hemerocallis citrina. The sequence goes on from CM030359.1 coordinate 257,719,348, forward strand.
CGGGTCGCTCTTCCACCCAGTAGCTCGGTTGCTTAGCCAAGCTGTTTGGTAGCTCGGCTATACACCCTGGTGGCCGAGTCATGGAGTTGAGCGTTTTGACGAGTTCTTGTCTTGAAACGTCGCCACTCTCCGACCCAGTAGCTCGGTTGCTTAGCCAAGCTGTTCAGTAGCTCGGCTATGCACTCCGGTGGTCGGCAGCTCGGAAGGAACGCGTGGCTAGATCTGGGGCGTTCATCACGGTGTGAATCACGAGGACGAGGTTCAGATCACGAGAAAACGTTATCTTGTCGTTTTGTGGCCGTGGCGCTATCTGAGCCATCCATCAAAATTTGACACGAATTTTGGAACGATCCGACGGTGATTCTGGCTCGACAGTATTTTTCTCCATATGTGTAGGTCGGTACTTCGGCACCTCGGCTCGGTAGCTCGGCGAGGCTCACTGTAGGTTCGACGGATCGCTCTTCCAAGCAGTAGCTCGGTTGCTTAGCCAAGCTATTCGGTAGCTCGGTCATGCACCCCGGTGGCTGAGTAATGGAGTTTAAGCGAATTTGAAGAGTTCTTGTGTTGAACCGTCGCAACTCTCCGTTTTGCCGTTTTGCCTTCTCTTAGTGGGCCTTTAAATGCCTAAGTAAGCCCAAACGTCGCTTTGAGGTTATAAATTCTCACTCCCCTTCACCCCTTTGCTCATTCCCACTTTTACTTCCTAGTTTTTACTTTTACTCTCAGTTTGCTCTGCTAGCGGCGATTTGTGCTCCAAGGTGGTTGCGCTAGCTGTCGCGTGGGCTAGGCGATTTCCGGTGATCTAATTCCGACAGTGAACATCACTTCAAGGCCACGTCATATCAAGGTCAGTGTATTTGCCTTGTACTTTTTTAGAGATGTCAAGGGTAAACTCGAGAAGTGAGGCCTCGTCCTCGGACGATAGTGGTGCCGAGGAGAGGAGGCAAGTGGCGAGCTGGAGAAAGGGGAAGGAGTTGGTAGGACCATTCGTGGCCGAGGAGAAGAGGAAGAAGGTAGTGGCCCGGTCTCCTGTAGTCGAGGAGATTGTGGAGACTGAAAGGCGAGCCCCTGAGTCGGGTCGGTACCCTAGTATGCTGTCCGGCCACGTCGGAATTAGGCAGTACGAGGGTGATCTTCTGAAGAAGGCGATCGTTTGTAGGTCGGCAGTTTACGAGGAAAACAACCCGAGAGAGACTACCGAGGTGGACTACATTGCCTCGGTATTAACTGAGAAGGACCTGCTCCGGATTAGAAAGGGGTCCGCCATCCCTTCGGAGTACCAGCTGATCCTCCCTGGCCCTGGGATGCGGGCGAACTCCCAACTGTCACCGGATACGTGTGTGTTCGACTTCGACTCTTTGAGCGCCGGCTTGCGCTTCCCTCTGCATCCCTTCGTGTTAAGGGTACTTCAGTGGTATTGCCTGGCACTGACCCAGTTTATGCCGAACTCTTGGCACCACGTGCTCGCCTTCTTGCTGCAGTGCCGCATCGCCGAGGTCGATCCTGACTTGGTGGTCCTCCGGAGCTGTGGCGAATCCACCGGATGAATAAGGCCGAGCCTCGCTACTACCTGTCACCCCAGAATGGCGTTAGGCTCATAGAGAATCTGGATTCGATAAAAGGTTGGAAGGAGAAGTTTTTTGTGTTGAAGGGGCCCTCGACGCTGGACTTTCCGAAACGGTGGAAGGTAGAGGTGCCGAAGTTTGCAAGGGTCGACCCGGTGCTGACTGCGGCCGAGAAAGAGGTGGCAGCGAAGCTCATTGTTCTCCCAATGTTGAGTTGGAAAGAAATGACCGAGGAGGTGCTACACGGGTCGGGCCTTAGTCCAATCGACCCGAGTATGCCCTTGACATCTTGTCGCAATTTTTTTCTCTTTTAAGTTTCTCGTTCGTTTTTCTAACTTGTTGTTTGTTTTGTTCGGAACAAAAGCGCCGAAGATGGATTTCATGGGGATGATGAATGAGCGAGGCAAGGTTGCCGACGGTAGGAAGAGGAAAAGGACGGGCGCGGGTCCTTCGTCCGGCTGCCCTACCAAGGCTCCCTCGGTAGTCGCCGACCCTACCCCCGCTATTCAAGCTCCATCATTGGTGGTGGCTGTTCCCGCCGACCCCTCGGCCCCTGCTTCGTCTGCCGTGGCCGGTGAGACCTTCTCCATCTCGGCGGCGCTGTCGCTCGAGGCCCTGGCTCTGACGCCTCAGGCTGAGGAGATTCTGACCGAGCAGCACAAGAAGCTGTTCGTCCCCAACTGGCTGGTGAAGAACCATGACGGCTTCCTCGGCGACTCGCAGATGTGTATGCAGGCCGTGAAGCATCTCGCGACCCCATAGGACCGAGCTGCTCTAAAGGCGGGAACGACCGGCGACGATACCTATGAGGTCGCCCGGTCGCTTATGTCGGTAAGTCTTGACTTTCCCCTTTTTAAAAATTTTGCCTAAGTTCACAGCTCGGCGCTAACTCCTTCTTACCACGGGCCACCTGTCACTTCGGCCATCTTATTCAAGAGTTCGCCGACCAGGAGAGGGAACTGAAGGCCGCCGGTGACAAGGAAAGGGCTGAGAAGGCGTGGGCGGTTAGGCAGCTCGAGGCGGAGCAATGTCGCTCGGATGGCTTGGCGGTTCGAGTTGCCGTCCTCGAGACAGACTTGGAGTGAATGAAGGAGCAGCTCGCCGCGGAGGTTGCCAAAGTTGCTAAGGCTGCCAAGGATTTGGTGGAATCGGCGAAGGCCTTGGAGGTGGCGAAGGCGGAGAAGGACGCCGCGGTAGTGATAAGGGCGGAAGTTGAAGTCGAGGCGAAGAAGCACATGGCTGGGAATATGGAGAAGTCCTACGCCAGGGCGCTCGACCATGTCTAGGCTCGGGTCCCCGGCTTTCAGAGAGTTGGGTACCGGCTGTGGCTTGGCGACGAGAATGAAAGCGAGGAAGTTGAAGAAGATGACAATTGGGAAGAGGAGAATGAACCTCGGGATGGGGAGGTGCCAGCCGACCCCAAGACCGCATCGGCCGTTCCTCAAACCGAGGTGACGAGGGACGAAGGGCCAACTGGCGAGGCGCCGGTATCTGAGCTGCTGCCCCAGGTGGATCCCTGATTCTTTTGTTTTTGTAATTTTTCTTTTTGTGTAAGCCTTATAGCGGACTGGCCACCGCTCTTTTGATGTGAATGAAAAGGATTTTTCTCGAAAATTTTGTTTTGAATTTGTCTAAATTTCTGGCTTGGATATAGTCTTTCAATGTGATGCCCTCGTCTTTCAGATCATCGAACTTGATTCGGACACCGCAACAGCTCGGCGTCGTGCGGAACTGTTCAAGCGGTCTCGCGAAGCTCGCCTCGAGGGCGAGATCGAGCTGATCCGGACAGTGCTGTTCAACGTGGAGAAGAAGAACAGCGAGTTACTGGCCGAGGTGCATCACTTGCGAATAGCCGAGGAAGAACTCTCGGCTAAGGAAGAAGAGTTGGCCTCGGTGCTGGCCAAGCGAGACGAGCTCGCAACGAAGGTCGAGCAGTTGCAAAGGGTTACAGTCGACAAGAGCATCGAGGTGACCAATTTGCGTCGCATCATATCTGATAGTGCTGAGTACCCGGGCTCGGCAAAACTCCCTCGGCTCAAGATATCGGTGAAGGACGACACTTTGAAAGATAGGATCGTCGAGCTCGAGGAGGAGGTCGCTCGTCTTAAGCCTCAGCACGTGAGGATTAACGTCCGCAGCACCTTGTGTACCCGCGAGGAGTGCGAGCGAGGGATCTCTTTCTACGAGCTCGCGACTCATCCTCCCGTCACAGGTCGGACCGCGGCCGATGCCCAAAGTGGCATAGCAGTTTCCTCGAGCGGAGCCTCAGTCGGAGCCACCGTTAGAGTTAGTGGCGAAGAGGCGTCTCGGTTCGTCGGCCTAGAGACGAGGTCAGAGGTTAAGCGACGTCGACCCCGAGTGTCTCTGAATCGGAATGTCCCCATTCCGAAGAGGCATTGAAAAAGTTGTACTGGGCTCTCGAGTTATTGTAGCGCCTTTTTGTAGTAACCTTGCCTTGTAAAAATATTAAGTTGTTTTAATAAAATTGGAGTTCGTCTGCTCGTTGTTGTGCCGTAGTTACTTTACTTTTGAAACGAACCATAAGAACCAAAAGTTAGCTCCTTTTATTCGTTCTAGCTGTAGAATTTTTGCTCTTGCTCGGGGTGTGCCGAAGTCTTTTTGCTCTTCGGCAGTTAGGTAGCTCGGATTTATGTCCGAGCTACGTGGCTTAATCTGGCGGTGGATCATGATTATGGTGCGAATCACGAGACAAGAGGCTCAGATTCCGAAAAAATGTTATCTTGTCGTTTTGTGGAGATGAGGCGCGATCTGAGCCATGCATCATGTTCTAGCACGAATTTTGAGATAATCCGACGGTGAAACTGGTTCGACGGCATTTTTCTCCATATGTGGAGGTCGGTACCTCGTCCACTCGGCTCGGTAACTCGGAGTGCTTAAGGAAGCGGAGTCGAGCCAAGTGTTGGACTCTGAACTCGTCGTTAGAGTTTGTTCAACGGTTGTGGGAGCAATTCCGAATGGCGAACCACTTAAGCGAGCTTGCGAAGCAGAGTCGAGCCAAGTGTTGGACTCCGAACTCGTCGTTAGAGTTTGTTCAACGGTTGTGGGAGCAATTCCGAATGGCGAACCACTTCTAGCTCGCTTAAGAGCGAGCTTGCGAAGCAGAGTCGAGCCAAGTGTTGGACTCCGAACTCGTCGTTAGAGTTGTTCAACGGTTGTAGGAGTAATTCCGAATGGCGAACCACTTCTAGCTCGCTTAAGAGCGAGCTTGCGAAGCAGAGTCGAGCCAAGTGTTGAACTCCGGACTCGTCGTTAGAGTTTGTTCAACGGTTGTGGGAGCAATTTCGAATGGCGAACCACTTCTAGCTCGCTTAAGAGCGAGCTTGCAAAGCAGAGTCGAGCCAAGTGTTGGACTCCGAACTCGTCGTTAGAGTTGTTCAACGGTTGTGGGAGCAATTCCGAATGGCGAACCACTTCTAGCTCGCTTAAGAGCGAGCATGCGAAGCAGAGTCGAGCCAAGTGTTGGACTCCGAACTCGTCGTTAGGGTGAAGAGTAAAAGCAGAGAGATGCAAGCAATTTTACAAGTAAAATATGAAAAAACTTTCTTTATTGATAACTAATAGTTGGCTACTTCTAAGTTGCGAGCCGTTATTACATAGGAGAAATAAAGAAAAAAAATACAAGTAAAAAGAGAGGAAGGGTTCGACATCCCAGAATACTTAGAAAGGCGTTAAAGCGCTCTCTTGGTATTTCAAAAGATGGTCAGCATTCCAAGTCCTGGGGATCTCTCTGCCTTTGAGGTCTTCTAGACGATATGTCCCGGGCCGAACCACTTTGGTGATCTTGTAGGGTCCCTCCCAATTTGGAGCTAGTTTACTCTTCTGACTAGGAAAAGAGAATGCTAACTTTCTGAGGACCAAGTCCCCTTCTTTGAGGTCGGTGGGACGGACTCTCTTATTGTACGCCAACTCGATCCTCCTCCGATAGCTCTGTTGGCGGATTGACGCTCTTTTTCGTAGCCCGTCGACCAAGTCTAAGTTTGCCCGAAGTTCTCTGGCATTCTGTTCTTCTTCGTAGGCAACAAGGCGAGGAGAAGGTATGCCGACTTCCAATAGGATCACAGCCTCGGACCCATACGTGAGGTTGAATGGCGACTCTCCGGTGGGGGTCCGTTTCGTGGTGCGGTAGTTCCACAGCACGTTAGGGAGATGATCGACCCATAAGCCTTTAGAGCACTTATTCAGCCTCTTCTTAATACCGGAGAGGATCTGTCGGTTAGCATTCTCCACTTGACCATTCAACTGTGGATGGGAGACGGAGGAGAAACATTGTTGGATGGCGAGGTCTTCACATAGAGCTCGAAAGGCAGCCCCTATAAATTGGGTTCCGTTGTCTGTTATGAGGACTCGAGGGACACCGAATCGGCAGATAACATTCTTCCAGAAGAACTGAAGTACTTTGTTCTCGGTGATTGTGGTCAAGGGCTCGGCCTCTATCCACTTCGGGAAGTAGTCGATTGCCACGACTAAGAATTTAAGCTGGCCGGGAGCTGGTGGGAATGGCCCTAGAAAATCCATCCCCCACATTGCGAAAGGGATAGGACTTGATAGGGAGGTGAGTCGAGCTTGTGGGAGGCGACGGACGTTGGAGTACTTCTAACAAGAGCTGCATTGCCAAACGTGCAGTTCAGCATCTTGTAGGAGAGTGGGCCAGAAATATCCATAATTCAACACCTTCCGGGCTAGGGATCTGGACCCTGAATGTGCCCCGCCGATGCCTTCGTGGAGCTCTTGCAGGGCGTAATCGGTTTGTTCCGGAGAGAGGCATCTCAAATAAGGCATGCCGTCTACTTGCATGAAGGAGCGCTTGTATAAGATGCCCTCGATAAGCGTGTACCGCTCTACTCGAGTTCTCATTCGGCGAGCTTCTTTAGGGTCTTCGGGGAGGAGCCCATCCCTTAGGAATTCTACCAAGGGTTTCATCCAATTATCTTGAAGCAGGACAGGTAGCGACTCCATCGAGTCGGAAGTTTCATCTTCTATACTTGGCTTTAGGAGCACCTCGATCAAGACGGTCTGCTCGAGACCTTGGAGGGAGGAGGAGGCTAGCTTGGAAAGGGCATCGGCTTGGGAATTCTCTTCTCAGGGGATTCGCTGGATGAGTGCTTCTTCAAATTGATGGAACTGAGATGATTCCCAGGACTATGGATTGGTGTGCGTATCGATCGTTAAATATAAACAGATTAAAAATGTGATCTAACCCTATATAGCAGAATCTAGGGTTCACAAATTATACCTGCGGTGAGAAGAAGATGACAGCGACCCCAAGATCTTCTGCACGTATTCCTTCCTCAGGTTGGACGTCGTGTGGGCGACGATCTCCCAACCTTTCTTCTCCTTGGCTGACCTCTCTTTCTCTCCTTACATGAATCACGAGTTTTGAGAAAAAAATCTTATATTTCAGATTGTGAATGACGGCCAGAGAATAGAGGATATATATATAAGGCTACGGCAGGGACCATGAGGAGAAATTAGGGTTAGGTCTCCTAACGAATCTGGGTATCCCGTGTTCAGCCCGAACACACAACCCAGGCCCATTAACAATAGCTCGGTCCACTAAGGAGCTATTGTTGCACTACCTTCCTAATCCCAAATTATATTTATGGGCTCCTTTTATTATATGCTCGTTCAACTCCCCATGTTAAGATATCGAATGTCCGTCGATCAAATTAAGTTACTGACAACTATATTGATCAACATCTTTTATCCTTAAGTAGTACCACTCAACTTTATTTGTCATGTCGGATGTAATCCACCTGCAGGGTTTACATGACAATCCTTATGAGATCCTTAAGGGGACATCATCAACCCGACGTATCGGGATATGGATTCCTTTTACAATCAACAGCCCATCATACATACAATGCTATTACCCAATTCATAGAGGTTGTTGATTCATAATGAATCTCACTCTTTTATGAGTCAAAGTAATGCACACTGCATATACATGTCTGTTATTATATCTAGATTAAGAGCATAAGCATCTATAATAACAGAGGTGTTTGTTCTCTTTTGTAGTCAGTACAAAGAGAACAACCTCAAGTGGTCCTGTTCAATACACACAAAGTGTACTAGTGTAAACCTATAGTCAAGACAGACTAACACCAGATTACACTACAACCTTTCCAATGGATTGTCCAAGTCCGTCTAGGTTGTGAACTATTTATATATTCCATAGGGAACTGATAATATGATCTTCTGTGTGTCACCTCACACCATATTATCAACCTTATAGAATATCAGACACTTGCATTAATATTATAATAAACACAATATGCAAACATATGCCCATATGATTCTCATTCAAAAAAATAAGGAAATAAAGTTAATACAAAAGTGATGCTTTCAGTATATAACCCTAACACAAATAGGGCCATGAGACTCCTGATCTTGGCTAGGTACTTAGCCATTCGGTCATCTCGTGCCTCGTACTCGCCTAGGACCTGATTTACGACCAGCTGAGAGTCGCTAAAGATCCGAAGGCGCTGCGCCCCTGCCTTGCGAGCCATTCCGAGGCCGGCTATGAGTGCTTCATATTCTGCTTCATTGTTAGAGGCCTTGAAGTTGATGCGGAGGGAGTATTGGAGGACGAAATCATCTGGGCCGGCCAGAATGACCCCGGCTCTGCTTCCCTCGTTACAAGAGGATCCATCTACGTAAACCGACCAGACAGGCGGTCCCTTCATTGCTTGGCTGACCTCGGGGATGGTACTCTCGACGATGAATTCAGCTAAGGCCTGAGCCTTGATTGCGGTCTGAGGCTGGTACGATATGTCGTGTTGGCTCAGCTCGATAGACCACTTCATGAGGCGACCGGAGGTCTCCGGCTTGTGGAGGACTTGCTTCAGCGGCTGGTCGGTAAGAACGACCACCAAATGGGACTGGAAATATGGGCAATGCTTTCTTGCGGCCATGACTAAGGCGTATGCCATCTTCTCTATCCTCGGGTAGCGGAGCTCGGCATCCCGAAGTACCTTGCTCACGTAATAGATGGGCTTTTGAGTCTTATCTTCTTCCCTCACGAGGACGACACTGAGGGTCTGCTCAAAGGCGGCTAAGTAGAGGTAGAGGGCTTCCCCGGGAACAGGTTTGCTGAGGAGAGGAGGATTGACTAGGTAAGCCTTCAGCTGGTCGAATGAGTCTTGTTGTTGCTGACCCCACTCGAAGCCTTTAGCTCCCCTGAGAGCTTTGAAGAAGGGAAGACACTTCTCCCCTGACTTGGAAAGGAAGCGCCCTATGGCTGCCAGGCGACCCGTTAGCTTCTGAACCTCTTTAACATTCTTCGGGGGAGCCATGTCTAATATGGCTTTGATCTTCTCGGGGTTGGCCTCGATTCCTCTTTGGCTGACCATGAAGCCTAGGAATTTTCCCGACGAGACTCCAAGCGCATATTTGTTCAGATTGAGCCTCATATCGTGCTTCCTAAGTACGTCGAACGCCTCTTGCAGATCGGCCACATGATCGGCCCCGTGGACGCTCTTCACAAGCATATCGTCAACATATACCTCCATATTTCGGCCGATCTGTGCTTGAAAAACCTTGTTGACAAGGCGTTGATAAGTGGCACCTGCATTCTTCAAACCGAAGGGCATTATCCTGTAGCAGTAGAGGCCCTGATCGGTTACAAAGGAGGTCTTCGGGATATCCGGGGAAAACATACGAATCTGATTGTAGCCTGAGAAGGCGTCCATGAAACTGAGGAGTTCATGGCCCGAAGTGGCGTCAATCAAAGTATCGATGCTTGAAAGAGGGAATGGATCTTTGGGGCATGCCTTGTTGAGGTCGGTAAAGTCGATACAAATCCTCCAGGTCCCGTTGGACTTCTTCACCATCACTACATTCGAGATCCACTCGGGATAATTGACCTCTTGTATGAACCGAGCCTTCAAGAGCTTGTCCACCTCCTCTTTTATAGCTTGCTGGCGCTCGGGAGCGAACTTGCGCCTCTTCTGTTGGACCAGTTTGAACCCCGGAGCGACGCTGAGGTGGTGGACTAGAAGCTCTTCAAAAATTCCAGGCATGTCAGCGGCCGACCAGGCAAAGAGGTCGTGGTTCTTTCTGATACATTGAACTATGTCTGAGCTTAGGGCAGATGGGAGGGTCTTGCTGATAAAGAACTTGCGGCTCTGATCCTGCTCAGAGAAGAGCACTTCCTCCAACTCATCCACCGGCTCGGATGTTGGCCGGACAACATCTTGGGGGATTTCAAGAGTTTCGAGGGAGAGGACTGGACCCATGGTAGAGGTCATGTAGCATCTACGGGCCGTTTCCTGACTGCCTCTTACTTTCTCTACTCCTCCCCGAGTGGGGAACTTCATCTTGAGGTGATGGGCGGAAGGGACGGCTTCAAGAGCCGCTAAGCCGGGCCGACCCAAAATGACATTATAAGCTGCAGGGACATCCACGACCATAAAGTCCATTGACTCCGTTCGGGTAGTAGGAGTTTTGCCATCGGTTACGTCGAGGGTGATCACCCCTTCAATAGTCACTGGCACTCCCGTGAACCCATGGAGTGTGTAGCCGGCGGGTTTAAGTCTGTCTCGGGATAGTTTGAGGCCTTTGAAAGCGGCGAGGAAGAGGATGTTAACGGAGCTGCCATTGTCCATCAGTATCCTCTCCACTTTAAAGTTCGCCATGTGGAGGTTGATGACAAGCGCGTCACAATGGAGGGGTTCGGATACCCTCAAGGTCTTCATCTGAGAATGTGACGGGTACTCCGAGGCCTTTAGGAGGAGGTGTGGCGCGAATCGAATTAACTTCCCTTATAAACGTCTTTCGAGAGGAGTTGGAGGAGCCCCCCATTGAGGCCCCATGAATGAGGTGTAGGACACGCTCCTCTTCAAATTCGGGCGTTTCATCGCGTTCAGGACGCTTGTTAGCCCTCCGAGGCGGGGGAGGAAGATCGGCTCGGTCCTTTCTCACGAACTTGGTCAGCTGCCCCCTCTGAATGAGGGCTTCTATCTCGTTCTTCAGGGCCCGACAATCATTGGTGTCGTGGCCATGGTCCCGGTGATAGCGGCACCACTTCTCTTTGTCCCTCTTCTTGCCAGGGGTGTTCATTTTTGGTGCAGGAGGTATCACCCCCTCCTTCTCGACTTCCATGAGAATTGTGGAAATGTTGGCATTAAGAGAAGTGAACTTTTCAAACCTGGGGGGAGGTCGGCGCTGACCGCCATTGTCTTTCTGAAGCTTCTTGACCCCTTCTTCTTCAGTTGCCTTTCTTTTTGTCCCGGAGGTAGACCCTCCGAAGCCCGGGAGGTATTCAGCTTCTTCGGCCTGAATGTACTTCTCGCTCCTTAGAAGGAGGTCAGCAAAATTATGCGGAGGCTTCTTGGCGAGGGAGGAGAGAAGGTTAGAGTTGAGGACATTTGATTGGAAGGCGACCACCGCAACTGACTGGTCGAGGGAGGAGATGGATCTTACCTCTGCAATGAACCTCCTCACGTAGTCTCTCAATTTCTCTCCCTTCTCCTGGCGGAGCTGGAGTAACGAGATGCTGGTCTTCTCCGTGCGTCTGCTACTCACAAAATGAGTGATGAAAAGGATCTCAAACTGTTCGAAGGAGAATATGGAGGACGGGGCGAGGCGGGAGTACCATTCCCGAGCCGAACCTTTAAGAGTGGCGGGAAAGGTCTTGCACAGCAAGGCATCGGAAGCTTGGTGGATTAGCATGAGGGTTTTAAAGCTTTCGATGTGGTCCACGGGGTCTGACTCCCCCGAGTAAGTTTCGAACTGCGGGGGTTTGAAACCTCTTGGAATAGGAGCCTCCATGATGGTTCGGGAGAAGGGAGGTCTGCTCGGGCAGATGGTTCTTCCTCTTAACTCCCCATCCTTGTCTATTCGGTCAATGCGCCTCTCCATCTCGTGGAGACGGTGGTAGAGAGCATCGTCCTTCCGACGGTAGTCAAACGAGCCCCTGAACTCGTCTTCATAGGAAGGGGAGCGGGGAGTGCGGTGATGGTAACCCTGGGAGCGGCGAGGACTATGAATATGCTGTTGGTCGTTAGAAGCCGGAGGAGTCATGGACCGATGGTGAGGACTTTGGACCCGTGGGGGAGTAGGAACCCTTTGGGTATTATGGTTGTTGGGTCGGAGGTTGAGAGCTTGCAACACCGTTGCTTAGAATTGCTGGAACTCGGCATAAGTGATGGGTGCCTCATCGTTCCTCGGATGTTGCCAACCTGCAGGTGAATGGGGTCTTCTCCTGTGATGCTCGGGGGACTCTCTTCGCCCTCTTCGGATAGGGGACCTTCTGTAGTCTCGGCGGTGAGGAGATCGTTCATCTGGACATTGTTGGCGGGAGGCTCCCTCTCGGGCCCGCTTTTCATCTAGACGGTGGTGAAGATCCTCATCCTTCTGCCGATTGAGGATGGTATTGCGAAGGTCGAAAGCTCGGGGATTGTGGGAGGCCATAGAATCCGTAGAGGCATTGTGTATTGAGACGCGGTCCTGATGGAGAGGTTGTTTCTGCGGGTTGGGACGCGAGGTCCCCGCACCGGCATTTTGAGGACCGGGGGGACCCTTAGGAGGTTGCTGATTCTGAAGAGGAGGCTGGTCCTGCTGGAGAGGGTCCTCAGCTTGAGGAGGAAGTTGCCCCTGCTGCTGAGCGGGTTGGATGGGGACTTCCTGTTGCTGATCAACGGGGTTGGGTCCACGGTTGGACCCTCTGGATCTTACTTTCCTAGGAGGCATGGCTGGAGAAGATCTGACCAACGGGAAGAGGGGAGGCTGCTATTCGTTTGATTTCCCACAGACGGCGCCAATCTGTTATCGCTAAATCTGGTGTGGGGGCAAACAGATAGTGTTTGTGGATTCTTGGAAAACTTGAATAGCAAACTTGAAACCAGTTCCACCGGAGTTTGACCATTGACTCCCGCCGTTCACTTGCAAAAAGTGCGAGACATCGGGGTTGATCCCGGCGATGCACCCTCTGACGCTCAAGTCAGTAATCGGGAATGATTATGAAAGAGCGTAAATTGGCAAAAGATTGATTACCTCTTAATGGTGGTGGATGGGGGGTATTTATAGTCGCCTTAAGGATCAGATTAGGAATGTAATCCCTGTGATCAGATAAGGAATGTAATCCCTGTGATCAGATTAGGAATGTAATCCCTAATTCCAGTGAAAGGATAGATGTGAACGATACCGATTTGGACGATCCCGATTTAACCCCATTTTTAGCCATATCAATAGGCAATCTCTCTACCAATCTTGAACTATTTTACATTGATTTAAATCATATTAAAGGAACATTTCTGCTGCAATGGGTAATCTATCTAGCTTCACAGATTTCAGCTTAGGCAACAATGAGCTAGTTGGAACGATACCATCTGAGATCGTAATGCTACAAAACCTCCAGTCTCTATTCTTGAACGGTAACAGATTATACGGGCATATACTTCCTGAACTTGGTAAACTGAGAAACTTGAACACATTAGACCTTCATGGCAACATTTAAGATTGAATAAGCATGAAACAGTTGACAAATGATAGAGCGCTACACTTTCTTATAGACAGTTGACAACTTGTGCAATTGATTCAGATTCTGAAAATGTACCCAGAATTAGAGTCATGACCTATCATGAAATAAAGAAGTAACATTCAAATGACATTTAAAAAATGTATATGGCTTAGATGCATATCAGCATCATAAACATTATTCTCGGATTACATTCCCACAGATTTCTTGATATGCAAAGCAAACAACTAAAGCGGCAGACACAGACGAAAACTCCTTCCTTGATTTCCTTTTATGTAACTCTACTCTTCATTGCCTTGATTGCTTTGATTGCCATGATTCACTTCTTTCTGTCGTTGAAACACCCAAAATATCTTAGTAGTGTATCATTATGAGCTTTGATAAAAACTAAATAAAATAAACATGAAACTAAGTCAATTAAAACTAATTATTACCCGAGATGCAGTCGTACTGGCATTTTCTTTACCCTTACAACTGGTACTATAATGACTCTTCTCTCCACATTTTTTACAAGTGCGTCTCTTTTTCCCATTATTTCTCAGCTATGATTCCTCCAATCCTGAGATGGATCTAGAAGCCTTCTTTGGACGACCCTTAGTTTTGACTGGTCCTTCAGGATCCCGTACTGAAGCCTCAGGAATATGAGACAATAGTAGGGTTGCATTACTAGATACAACTTGACTATTATCAACAAGTTGATGTTGAACTTGTTTTTCACTAATCTCTTTCTCAGCATTTAGTGTGAAGACCTCCAAACATTTTTCAAGCACGTGCATGAGTTTTCTATCTCCCTGTGAAATGTCCAAAGCCATACGGAATTTTGTTGTCAGAACCCAAGAATACAGAGTACTTGACTGATTCGCAGTGCTTGCATTATTTCTTACAGCTGAAATATTATTAAGCGCAATGCTTCTATGTCTGGCATACATTGTCCACCTTGGCAATATATAATGCTCAGGAATGACTTCCATCATGTAATGAAACATCATAATATGCAAGATATGCTTGCAAAGGATCCCAAATGTCTCAAAAAGTGCACATGAACATGTCATTTTCAACTCTTCAGTTATCTCAAATGTTACCTGATCCCACTTACTTTTGTCATCAGAAAATAAACCGACTCTGAATAAAGTAACTAACCCTTCTGAATTCACCACCTCGCGTTGAACGCTCATTGTACCAATTAGTTCCAACTGAAATAGCTTCAAGATTTCTCTAGTATAAACTTTTCCAACTTGAAGCTCTAGCTTATTTGAGAAATACAATACGGGTTCATAGTTTAGAGTCATGAAATCTTCCCGTGCTTCTTTTCTACGTCGATCTTCTATTGCTTTATCATATTGCTTCACAAAATCATTTATTTGTGTCTTCACATTAACATATCCATCGAAAAATGCGTTTATGCTCTCACTCCTCTGACTTGTTGTCATTCCTGCCCAAAACACATCCTTCAAATAAGCATTGACCCAATATTCTCGTTCCCTGTACATAGTTTGTAGCCATCCATTTCCTTCTTCCTTCACACCAAATATTTTCTTAATATCCTTCCAATATTGCTCACAATGTTCCACATTTTTTCCGTGATACCATTTTGAAAAGTAGTCAGGAAACTTTTCACCGTAAAGGCTTTGCAATGCTAGTGTATGTTCCGTAATATGCTTTGCAATATGCCAAGAAGAATACCGATGACGAGTGTTTTGAAATACCTTTTTAATAGCCCCCCGCATCCCTTTGTCCTGATCTCTGATAATAGTCTTCAGCAGAATTTCGTGCATGCATTTCAACCACTGGGTGAATAACCAAGTAAATGTTTCTTCATCCTCATCTACAAGTAATGCACAACCAAAAAGAGTCGACTGCATATGGTGATTAACTCCAGTGAATGGAGCAAATGGAAGATTCCAATTGTTCGTTTTGTATGATCTTGCTCGTCCATCTGCCCAAAATACACTTCTCATTGTTCCCATATAATCAATCTCTACTGCAAAATAAAAATCAGGATCAAATTCCTTCCTATCCTGAAACATCATAATGAGTGTCATACACTCATGTCCTATGTTGTTTTCCTTCACATGTCTAATTTGATCTTGACACTGCCTTCCTGTGATTATATCCCCTTCACTATAATTTATAACATTCAAAACTCGAGCAACTTTTGATGGAGCTATACCTTCTATATGCAATTCATACATGAGTTGTTTATTAGCCTTCGAGCGATGCGCTTGCTTATGGGAATAATGATGAATCACCTTGTCCGGACTTGTTATCAGATCATGACCATTATGTTTCTCTTCAAACTTGCTCACAGACCAAATACCGTCATTTTTCAATTTAATTCTCAACCTGGCCTTACAACCCACTCGTGTATCACCCCAACGATTAACATTTTTTCCTGCTTCTCTTTTGTCATTTTCCCATTTTCTCCCTGCCTTGTTGCAAATAAGAAGTGAAGATATATACTTTCCATCTAGCTTTGACGACTTGGCACGTGCCTCTCTTCTAATTCCAAATCCCGTCTTCAGAGCATAAGAATTATAATGAATAAACGCAGCATCAACAGTTGGAAATTCCATTCCAACCCATGGAGTCTCAACCACAGTTTTGTTCGAAGAGTTTATCTCCATCATTCCATATGAAATAAATAATTTATTAATTAGTATACAGTTTAAGTCGTCTTAAACAAAGATTAATAGCATGAAAATGTAAATTAAAAATTTATAAGGATGAAGGTAATTGCCATTTAGTATGGATTCTTGGAACTCTTGTTGAGATGATATATTGAATTCTTCTTCATCAGAATCTTCATCGATGTATTCTATTCCACAAGGTTCCAACACATAGGGTTCAATCTCACCGAGGTGTTCCATTCTTATGTTGAGCGCACGAGAGGGAGAGAAAGAGATGACTATCAGATTATACATAAGGAAAATTTTAATTTAAAATAAAGTTAGGTTCTACAAATATGCTTTAGTTACCTCTCGGCTCCCTGCATCCGCAAAATACAGAAGTTCAAGTGCACGCCCAACTGCTACACGATCACTATCAGAAAAAAAAAAAAAGAATTGTAAGGGATGACTATAACATTTTTGAGGAATTGTAATGTTTGTTTGGGAAGATGCAAGTTATACAATTTTGCAATCTCACTTGAAATTTTAAAAAACGGCCACTATACTCCGACTAAAGACCTGATAAGATTTGGTTATGGCTATCCTTTTGCAGTTAAAGTTGATTGGGACATTAATATGCAATACAAGTTACGACTGCAATTATAATATTACAATCAAATTCTTAGTTATAGCTATCACCTACAATTTAACTTTGAAATCATATAAACATCCCAATGTTGTGCAAACTACATATATCACAAATTTAAAGACAAATCATATCAATAAGTCATACAACATAAATTTAAGGGCACTGTAATGCGAAGGTGGGCATAGGGTATCAACATCATTATCTCGACAAAATTCGAACTATTTGTTCACGAAATCATTCTCAGTGTGGCTTTAATTTGAGCAGCAAAAAATACCTTGAGGGATCGGTGGGAGGAGGGCGGCGGAGTTTGTGAGGGAGCGGCGTGGGAGGAGGGCGGCAAGGCAGGCGGCGTGGGAGGCGTTAGTAAGGGAGGAGGGCGGCGGCGTTCGTAAGGGAGCGGCGTGGGAGGAGGGCGAGAGGCAGGCAGCGTGGGAGGAGGGCAGCGGCGTTCATGAGGAAGCGGCGTGGGAGAAGGGATGCGGCGTTGGTTATGAGGGAGGAGGGAGGAGGGATGCGGCGTGGGTTAGATGAGGAGGGAGAAAGACGTGAGAAAAAGGAAGGAGGGGATTTGGGAAAATCAGATCAATTAATTAAGAAAGTTAACAAATAATTGTCAATTTTATTTTTGCAAATGAGCCATTTGATTAAAACAATGATCTAACAGCTCTTATTTTGACACCTCACTTTGTATGAGGAAATTTCCTCATACAAATATGAGGCTCACTTTTCTCTTTATATATATAGAGAGAGAAATTTTCGGTTGCACACTACTTTGGTGAGCACTCCGTGAGCACTCACGAAATAGAGCACCTATGACAAATCTGAACCGCTCATATTGTTCTATATACCTAAGATAGCCTAACAATAAAAAATCAATTAATTTGAAATTCATTTGTCCATGATTTACATCATCACAAAATTGTATGGCTGAAAATTCTAACAGCATGATGGATGGGCAAATGAACTTTAAATTACTTGATTTTTTATTGTTAGGCTATCTTAGGCATATAGAACAATATGAGCGGTTCGGATTTTTCATAGGGTCTTTATTTCATGAGTGCTCACAGAGTGCTCACCAAAAGTAGTGTGCAACCGAAGGGGACTATAGAGAGAGAAATTTTCGGTTGCACACTACTTTGGTGAGCACTCACGAAATAGAGTAAAAGGGATATGAGCAACTTTACCCTATATATATATATATATATATATATATATATATAGGGTAAAAGGGATATGAGCAACTTGCTCCTTTAGTAAATGAGCAAGTGATGAGGTGGCATCCATGTGATTGGGAAATCCTAAAAGTGGTTAGATACTCAATGTATCACATGCATGCCACCTCATCACTTGCTCATTTACTAAATGAGCAAGTTGCTCATATCCCTTTTACCCATATATATATATATATATATATATATATATATATATATATATATATATATATATATATATATATATATATATATATATATATATATGGATATGCTCAGTTGAAAACGGGTTTGTTTTCACGGGTTTGGAAAACAGCGATCTGAGCCATCGGATCGATCATGATCGTGATCGATGGCTCAGATCTGCCTCCCCATAACCCGTTTCAATTGTTGAGCGGAGGGTTATTTTGGGAATTTCGTCCCAAAGAACTCTTCGCTGAACAGATTCTAAAAAAAATAATATAACCTAGGCCGTTGTTGGGAACAACGGCCTAGGTTATAAAATTTCTATAAACGTTGTTCCAAACAACGGCCAACAACGGCCTAGGTTATAAAATTTCTATAAACGTTGTTCCAAACAACGGCCTATGATTCATTTTTTTATAACCTAGGCCGTTGTTCCCAACAACGGCCTAGGTTATATCATTTTTTTTAAAACGAATCAGGCGAAGAGTTATTTGGGACGAAATTCCCAAAATAACCCTCCGCCACTTAAGTCATATAGGGTGATGGGCGGGCTCGATCTGAGCCGCTGATCGCGATCATAATCGATCCGATGGCTCAGATTCGTGTTTTCCAACCCGTGAAAACAAACCCGTTTTCAACTGAGCATATCCCATATATATATATATATATATATATATATATATATATATATATATATATATATATATATATAATTGCCTATTACTGATAAAGTATATCAAATACTAATTGCATTGAACTAAAGATCTTTGTTTAGCAGTAATTAATGCAGGAGATGTAAATAAGGTAGACTTAAAATATGGTAATGAAGCAGAGAAGCGAAATCTTACAGTTGTAGGATTTAAGGTAATATCGATTAATTGTGTTGTATAATAATTTACAAAATTGTTTTGTAATTCATATGCTTTTTCTTAATTTAAGGTCAAAACAAATCTTACTTACATTATGGGAAGAACTAGCAATCAAGAAAGGAAAAGTACTGAAAGAATTATCACCCAACATGCCTATTATTGCAATTACCTTTATAAAAACGTCAAACTTTGGAGGTAATTATATACAATAAAAATTAATAATGTTGTGTATTATATATTTTATCTAATTATTTATTTTTGATTTTTTTCAAAATAGGATTCTTTCTCACATCAACAAACAACGCTACAATAGAGATAAATCTGAATGAACCAGAATCATATAAAACTCGAGAATGGTATAATTTATTTTGTATATTTAATCCTTTAATTGTTGCCTTTTGGATTATCATTTAACATAATTTTATTAGTTTGTTTCAGGATAAACTGTAATGAATTTTTGTTAAAAAGTAATTCCTTCCAAATAAACAAGTTCAGTAATGGATGTGGAAGAAGTGAAACTATCTGACAATCTCTATTGTGCAGACGAAGATTCTTCTGACGTATTATGAATGAAATTATTTTTAAATATTTTGTTCAATTCTATATATGTCTATAAATATTTTGAAGACTTCTATTTTTTTCATCATATTTCAAGAAAAAATACTACCATTGCAATGTTTTGATCAAAAGTGTCAAAGACGTTAGAATCTATGGTACATTACATGCAAAATATGTTCAACAAAAATCAGTGTTGAAAATGATGAAGCTTATTGTCGAAAATATAAAAAGAATAATGTTGAATATGAGCCAAGGTATATAAAACACCATATTGTTAGTTTCCCATCTTTCCATTCTTCAATCAAATTATTAAAAAAATAATAAACAATAAATTAAAAAAAAAACTAAGAATAACCTGTTTCAGATATGTATTCAAAATCACAATAAAAGATACAAGCGCGGAGACAGAATTGACTTTATTTGGTGAGGAAGCAAGATACATTATTGGCTGTTCCGCAAAAGACCTGGAAGATATTAAGAATAAGGTATAATATGTTATTCTCATAGTGTTACAAATAATTGAGAGCTAATTTCTTAATTCTATATTTAGGAAAAAATTGTTGAAGAATTTGATAGACGGACCAAGAAATGCATTGGAGATGAGTATATTTTTTTGATCAAATCACAAGATGTACAATATGGAAGAACAACTACAAAAATATTGAAAGGATGCAAAATTAAGAAGGATGAAAAAGAAATTACAAGCAATTTTAAGCTCAGGAAAGTTAAGGTCGAAAGTGATGATTGATCTTATGAAAAATACGATGATATCAGTTTAGGATTTACTAAAAAAAATTTTAATAACTTTTTTTGAATATTAGTTTTAAGTTCAAGAAAGTTAAAGTCGAAAATGATTATTAATCTTGTGAAAAATACAATGATTATATCTTTATGTTTTCGATGAAACTATTACGCGTATAGCTCTCTCTTACATCGTTCGAATTTTGATCCATTTGTGCTTTGTTTTGATTGGAACTGTGCTAGAATTGATTAAACTTGGGTTTTTGATGCTTACTTCAAATCTGATTTCGATGAGCTTGATGCCGTGGGAGTAATTTTGAAATTCATGGTTTGCTTTTTAAGATGATTGACTTAGTCGAATTTGTAGTTTGAAGAATATAGGTGTGCTAAATGCAAATATGTTTAGATAAAATTTTCAACATTTATGTGCACCAAGTCACGTGCACTTGGTGCACGGTAAATTTCAACTAGTATTAATAATGCACCAATAAATGTATCAAGAACCACAGCATGAGCAGAAGAGAAACAAAACCTTTGATTCAAGAAACTTCTGAACGAAAGGGAGAGAATGCACTTCTCTGTAAACTTGGCAGGCAAAAACATGAGAATAAATAATTCTGAAAATGGTATTAGCTACATGTAAGAATAAGTAGAAACAAAGTAATAGTAGTATTTGAAGCATTTTTTCAAACAGTTGGTAGTCTATATATAGCGTTACGGAAGGAAAGGAAAAAAGGAGAGAGTGACTAACATACAGTTGTGAGTGAGTAAAGAGAGAGCCGATGTCGATGTTTTGGAGGGAATACTCAGACGAGCAATTTGCAAGGAACGATGTGATTATGGCAGGTGGGGAGGGCGTTTCAAAATTCTGAGGAGGGAGGGAGGGAGAAAGAAATCGAAAGGAGAGAGAAAGCGAGCAAAGAGAAAATAAAAGATAGAAATTTTTCTTTTAAAAAAATGATATGGGTGGTTATAAATATCAGGAAATACTATTAAAACATAAAAAAATAGATGGACGGATTTCTTATTTCTCATAGGTGGAGTGCTCCACATACTTATACAGTTACAAATGATCTCATAAGTTACAAAAGAGATAAATGGAAGGGGTGGGAGAAGTGGGGGAACTGGGGGAGGAGTTACAAAATAATGGAGATGGGGGGTGGTCATCGACTAATAACATTTACATCACTCCCCCCATTGGATGTCTACAATTTCTAATACTCTCCCATCTGTCACAATGTTCAACATTCAATAATTATTGCCTTATTAAAACCTTGCTGAGGAAAACCTAGTGGGAAAAACTAGAGCGAAGAAAAAGGAGTTGTAACCCCTGTTTTTCCAAATATGTATTTTCTGTGTACTTTATGTATTTAAATTTTTGTAAAATTATTTTTCCGCTTTCAAACTCTTTTGTCAAAATGTATTATTAGATCTTCTATTTAAAATTTATTTTCCGATCAATAATTTTATTGTAACTATTTTCTATAATTTTATATTGTAATGCAAATCTTATTTTTGTGATTATTATTAGTATTATTGTTATTATTGTTATTAATTTTGAGTGGTTATTAAACATATATTTCTATGTAGTTATTTCAAATTATCTCCATATTGTTGTACAATATATATTTTGTTATGTAAACCTATATTTTATTGGTTAATTATTTTTCTATTAGTTTTTAAAAGGGTAAATTGCGTATAAAATCACGACCTTTTTATGAGTTGCAAATAAAACCCCACCTTTTCAATATTGCAAATTAAATCATCACCTTTTCTAAACATTGCAAATTAAATCATTACGGGCTGTTCAGCCATACATGCTTGTCTGGGATATGTCTGGCTGAACGAGCATGGATGCAAGGGATCCCATACATATCCCAAAACCTACATCGGCTAATGATTTATACATCGGCTAATGATTTAATTTGCAATGTTTAGAAAAGGTGATGATTTAATTTGCAATATTGAAAAGGTGGGGTTTTATTTGCAACTCATAAAAAGGTCGTGATTTTATATGCAATTTACCCTTTTTAAAATCCCTTTTGGATTTTATTCAACCCTATATCTTAACCAATTACCCATTTATTTATATCCATACCCATTTATTCAATCCTATAAACCAAATACCCATTTAAACCCACTTAGCCCTACCCAAACCTGTTAACAGCCTAACCCTACCTGATTACCCATCTCTTAACCCTATTCTACCCAGACCCATTACCCCATACCCATTCTTCAAACCCAAACCTGTTACCCATTTAAGCCTGTACCCGATACCCTATATTTATACTCTTCCCCTGTTTACTGCTCCTGCCGTCACCCCCTACATTAACCCTAACTCCCCTATATTTAAACCCATGCACCCCCCGACTATTCATCTCTCCCCCATCACAGAACCCTACAGTCGCCTACTTCCTTCCCCTCCTTCACCTCTTCATCTTCCTCCTATTACCCTCCTGCTCTCCTCTCCTAACCCATTGCACCCTAGCCGCTTCGTCTCCTCTCCTCCTCCTGGCAAAGCAGCAGTGCGCAGCCCGTGCATCACCCACAACACCGCCCTAGATTCGGTGGACCTCTTTGTCGTGCAGCAGCCGATGTGCCACCCTGCAGTGCACCGCAGCAACAGCAAGCCAGTCCAGTAGACCCCCTCGGCCTGTCCTCCACCGATGCAGCCACCTGCGGCCACCACCGCGCCACACTGAGCCCGCCGCCACCGTTGCTGTCCCGCCATCGGAGCCAAGCCAGTGCAGCCAAGGATGTTGCTGTTGGTATTGGCTTGATTATCTTGGAGTTCTTGATACCTTTGATTGTGGACCGTCTGATTGTCGATCTGATCCGAGCATCATCATCATCATCAAGATACTAATCACATCTTGATCTTCGATCAGAGCCGTCCGATCTGATATAATCTTGATCTAGTCATTGGATCTCTTGATCTTCATCATCTTGACCATCCTCTTGATCATCAAGATTCGTGCCCGATCGTGATTGGTTGTTCATCTTGTTCGTGTTCATCCCCTCGTGATTTTGTGTTCGTGCCCGAAAATTCGTTCCCGTTATTCTTGCTCTTTGCTTCGTTTCCGTCATCGTCTTCTAGGAAAGTAACTTGTACTCAATTCCTTTGTATGATACAAGTCATAAATACCGCTTATAGTATAGTTGGGTTCTAGAGACAACTCGTGTGTGATGTATATTGATGAGTATCGTCTCTATAGTGCTTTTGACCATAGCTGCCTCATGACACAAATTTGACATGAAACAACTTAGGTTTTTCCCATTCTTGATGTGATGTATATGTGAAACAAATATGAGAACTCATGTGCTTGTGAGATCCATGTGATATACTTGTTGTGGACATATCGTATACCCTATTTCATGTTATTTGGACACTTAGTAGACTCTAATTCAAGTTTAGTTATGTTTCGATCAAGTTTCGTGGGATTCATGTTGGTTTTGTTCCTAAGGTAAATTATGTATTTTGCCGATAATCTGTCTTGATCAGTAATTTAGACCATATTAAGGTCAGTACCGTAATTTCAGTATTTAACATGATTTGTAGAGAAATTAGTCTTCTTTCCAATCCCTCTGACCTTGGTCAATTTTGTTTTCGTATGTGTGAGATACGGATGTTTTACTACAGAGGTGTATTTCATTTCCTGATTTCGTTTCTTGATGATTTTGATAACTAAATTATTTCGATACTAGTGCTAAGCATATTATTTTGATCTGAAATTTTGTTCAATGTTTATATATCTAATTAGGGGTTACCCAGAATTTTGGTGAATTTTATTGATGAGTTTTATATGCTGTTTCATACTTGTTTATAAAGACTATATTTGCTGGATTTTGCTCGCTGTTCTATAAAGATTTGTATTTTCACCCTAATTTCTTTTCTTGTATAAAAAATATTTATGAAATATGAAAGTTAGCTTAACTTGTCTATTTTCATCTCCTTTTGGCGGATTTGGATTTTGTTTCGTGGTTTGCGAGATATCACAGTTTTCGTACACCAGTGTTGGGAATTCCAGATTTGCCAAACTATCGTTTCTTGATGTTTTCTAAATTTTGTTGGCAAAGATAATCTTACTAGAAAATTTTGAAACTTTATATTATAATACTAGACATATAGGGGAATACCCCAAATTTTTTCTGGATTTATTTGAGATGTTTTGATGCTGTTTTCCTGATTGTGAACTCGATTTTTTGATTTTTGGCTGAACGTGTTTTCTGGATTCAAATCAGTTTTGAGTTATGTTTTTGTAAAATACTATATGACTTATTTATATTCGTTGGATTCGGTTGAGAGTCTATTTTTTAGATCTTTTGACGGATACAGATTTGCATTTTTATAACAACGGGAATTTCAGTTTTACTATAGTATGGTCTTGCTGTCCTGAACTAGAAATTTGGTTATTTTGTTCTTTTGTGAGTTATCTTGCACTTGTATATGTTTATCTTGCAACTTTAACTTATTACTTGTTTATACCATGATATACTTGGCTTGTTTCATGACACCTATATGCTTATTTGACATTAATAATAAAATTAACCAAGTCGGGGTTTAAAGGGGCAGATCTAATAGTGGATAATTCAGAAACGTGTACTCGGAAGAGGATCTTTTGATCCTATGTGATCCTTAAGGCTTGATATTTCACTACTTGAGACTTGTTACTTGATACTTGGCTTGATACTTGAGACTTGGCTTGATACCTGCTTACTTGAGGCTTGATATTTCACTACTTGAGGCTTGATATTTCACTTGGCTTGATACTTGATACTTAAGGCTTGATACTTCACTCTTGAGGCTTATTTACTTGATACTTGATACTTGATTTCTTGAGGCTTGTCCCTGAGTACACTGCCCTTTATGGTCCACTATAAAATCTAAAGCGAAACTATTTGTTGTAGCAACCATGTAAGGTGGGCTGCATGAAGTGCTACCTAGATAGTAATAACTACAAGAATTAATACATAATACTTGAATATGATACATGCTTACTTGATACTTGATTACATGATACATGAGACTTGATGCTTGAACATGATACTTGACTACTTGACTACTTGACACTTGTTACTTGTTACTTGATTTCGTGATACTTGATTCGTGTTACTTGATACTTGTTTACATAATACTAGTTCACTTGACACTTGATACATGCTACTTGTACTTGTTCACCTTACCATGCTAGTTGTTATACTTGATATCATGCTTATTTCATGTTATTAGTTAGTTTTTCCTATGTACTTGTATCCTGCATTACAAGCGGCCCGTAACTTGCAATTGACGGGTACTTGTTTTCTCTTTTCCTCTTTCCCTGCAATTGTTAAATTGCAGATTTTGGAGAACAGGTTCCATACGGTATTGGTGAGATGAAGTAATAGTGTTGGATCTTGTTATTATTATTTCTTGTAGCTTGCTTGAACAATTGTATTTGATACTTGGATTTATTCTTGTATTTGGGCAATATGAACAGGATTTTGTTGACTTATTCAGATCATGACTATTTGAGATGAATACATTTTGGTTTCAAGTATTCTTGTTGGTATTTTGGTTCATATGTGCATTTTGGTTGATTCTTTTGCTTCCGACTCTAATTATTCTTGTGAAATATTATAAAGATTCTTGAACAGCTTATGGATGATGAAAATCATTCGCTGGGCTTTTGTCGTGTATCCGTATTCCGTATTCTCTTTTGGGAAGCGGGATGTAACAAGAGTACAACATTCTTCAGAATCATTAACTTAATATTAGATGCACATAATGTTGCCTCGTTAAAACCTTTACTAGGAAAAACTCAGTGGGATAAAAACATAGAAATGTAAAAAGAGTACAATGCGCATATATACTGGGTAACATGCTTCAAAATGCTTTCTCCAATTAATTACTCCCCCTGATAACAATAACCCCTTACCTAGTTTGATAAATTTTATGCATACCAAACCCTTATTCAAGTATCTGGAAGATTGCCTTTAGTAGAGACTTAGTGAAAAGGTCAGCTAGGTTGTCACTGGAACGAACTTGTTTTACTTCAATCCCATTGTTCTTCTGAAGTTCGTGAGTAAAGAAGAATTTTGGTGAAATGTTATTATTCCGGTCTCCTTTGATGAAACCTTCTTGAATATGTGATATACACGCGGCATTGTCTTCGAAGATAAGGCTCAGAGCATCTGTAATAGAAGGTAACTAACAAGAACTACGGATATGATGAATTAAAGATCTCAATCATACACATTCACAGCTAGCTTCATGAAGAGCTAAAAATTAAGAGTGGTTAGATGAAGTAGCTAATAAAGTTTGTTTAGTAGAGCGCTAAGAAATAACTATATTAGCACTAAGAAATACATAACATGTTTGAGATCGGCCCTTATGAGGATGAGAGAGATATCCTGAATCTGTACAAGCTTGTAACTTTTACGATTATAAGAATAATATAAACTTAAGTCAGTAGTTACATGTAGATATCTTAAAATATACTTGATACCAATCCAATGTCTTTGAGTTAGTGCAGAGCTATATCTAGCAAGCAAATTCATGGGAAAAAGAAATATCCGGCCTAGTGCATTGTGCCAAGTACAGTAGAGCACCAATAGCACTTAAGTATGGTACTTTAGGTCCCAATTCTTTTTCATTTTCCTCTTTAGGAAGATATTTGGTCTTTCTTTATGTCCAAAGATCGGACTACCGTGGGAGTACTTAGTGGGTATGCCTTGTCCATACCAAACCTTTTAAAAACATTCTCAGTAGAATTTCTCTCGATCTGTAAGCTGAGACAAAATTTTGTCTGCCCAAGATCTTTCATTTCGAATTCCTTCTTCAAGTAGTCACCAGTTTTCTCAAGCTCCTTTTGAGTCCCGATTAAAATTACATCATCCAATAAATTTCTACTATTGCAAATCCATTAAAAAATGTCTTTATAAAAATGCAGAGGCAAATTGGATTGTTTATATATCCTTCCGTAGACAAGTATTCACTAAGACAATTGCACCGCATTCTTCTAGATTGCTTCAGGCCGTACAATGAACGTCTTCAATGAATTGAGTACATAGTATTTGATTTTACTTTAGGTAAAGTAAATCCTTCTGGGAATTTCATATAAATATTTGTGTCTACGCCCCCATTACAACATCCATGAATCTCATATCTAAATTTTCAGAAACTACTAAACTTATCAGATATCTAAAAGTTATTGCATACATGATGGGGGAGTATGTTTCCTCACAATCAATCCCAGGTTTTCGCGAGCAACTTTGTGCCACAAGTCATCCTATATATCTAGTTATTTCATACTTTCATTTCTTTTTCCTACAAACACTCATTTGTAACCTACAAAGTTAACATCTTTTGGGGTTGGTACTATATGTCCAAATACACTACGTTTATTAAGAGACTCTAATTCTGCCTTGATGACATCTTTCCATTTTGGCAATATGCTCTTTGTCAACATTCATTTATAGTACGTAGTGAGGTATCATCATTATCATTGCCCTTTGTTACTTGTGTAGCTACAACATATGTAAATATGTCATTGATGACGTATCTTTTTTGTCCCGCATCTCTCTTGAATTAGTGTAAAGTATTGAGATCTCTTTATTATTAGCTAGCTTTGTCTCTTCAGGGACTTCCAAAGTCTCATCCAGGACTTGTGTCTTTTCCAAGATAATAACTTCTTCTAGATTTTTACAGAGAGTGAATTTTTGCATAACCTTTTCTCGAGTGAAATGACTAACTTCTTCAGGAGTGTTATCTGGGCAAGTTTTCATATTTCTCCTTTTATGTGGAGCAGAGTCTTTGAACCTATAGATTTGCCATGCTTCTGGCGTGCTGTAGATTCATTTGCTACCATATTTGAGTTTTGTTTTACAGGGAAAATACCTATGGTGGGTGCATTCATAGCTGACATGTGTGACTTGGTCACTTTCACTGCATCATTAAATGCATTAGGTAATCAATTTTTAATTTCTTGTAAGTGCAATATTTTCTGTACTTTATTCTCACATTGTGAAGTACGTGGATCTAGATGAAACAGAGTGGAAGTATTCTACATTAATTCTCGTTGTTTCGCTGGAACAGATTATTTTGCAGAAACAACGTGTTCTTCAGGAACTTCCTTATCTCGGCGGGAATACTGTCTCATCAAAGTGACGATCCTCGAAATGGGAAGTAAACACATCTCCTGCCATTGGTTCTAAATACCGAATAATAGAGGGCGAGTCAAAACCTACATAAATCTCCAATCTCCATTGAGGACCCATTTTTAGAACGCTGAGGAGGTGGAATATGAACTTTAACTTCATAGCCAAACTTACGCAAATGTGAAATGTTTGGCTGATTGTCTGACACATGTTGTTGTGAAAAGAAATGGTGATATGCTGTGGTTCTATGTCTTATAAGCATTGAGGCATGCAGTACAACATGTCCCTAAGTACTAGCACGTAATCTAGACTGCATTAGTAAATGTCTGGCAATAAGTTGAAGATGCTTAATCAAGGATTCAGCTAAGTTATTCTGTGTGTGAACATGTGGAACGGGATGCTCAACATCAATCCCTATCGATGAACAATAATTATCAAAAACTTGAGATGTGAATTCAACCGCATTATCAAGTTTTGTAGACTTAATAGGATGGTCAGGAAAATGAGCTCTAAGTTTGATGATTTGAGCCAGTAGATGAGGAAAAAAAACTGTATTTCTCGTAGAAAGTAGGCAAACAGTGGATTCATCAATTAGGACCATGAAATATCTAAAATGTCCACTATGACGATTTATAAGGCCATAAATACCACATTGTATCCTCTTGAGAAATGATGGTGATTCATATGTAATCTTAAGAAAACAAGGTTTGGTGATGATTTTACCTTGTGAACACGGGATACATAAGTACCCATTATGTATAGTCAACTGATGGTTTGCTATGGGATGTCCATATGAGTTATCTATTATTTTTCTTAACACAGTGTTCACAGGGTGTCCCAACCTATCATGACAAAGAGTTAAGATCTTAGAGTCACTAAATTTAGGGTTTGATTTAAGCTTCTGGCTCATAACAGAGTGTGATTCAACATTCAAAATTCTTGTGCAGTATAAACCCGAGGAAAATGCACTTAAATTTTCTAGTGTGTGTTTATGACTTCCTATAACACCCCGTAATTTCTAAAAAGATATAAATTAATATATATATATATATATATATACTAGATTTGCCCATGGGCACGTGCCTACGGCACGTCTTCGGAACGATACAAAACACGAAAAGCCATGTAAACAGTAAAACAATAATTATATAGCTCAAGTTTGAATAGTATGACAATAATTAGTTATAACTAAAAGTCTATGTTTCCATTAGTATATGTTGAAAAATAATTATAAATGGGTTTATAAAATCTAACTTCTTAAACTTTAAGTGTAAAAAATAATGAAATTTAAAAATCTGAAAATTTACAAAACCGAAATCTTAAAATCTAAATTTCTAAGTAAATAAAGAAAGAATGGAACAAAGAGATATACAGAGAGAGAGAAAGAGAGAAATATGAAAAAGTAAAGAGAGAAGAGATAGATAGTAATAAAGTAATGAGTTTTTTAGGGGGAAAAATTGGTTTTGGGTTTGAAATTTTGGAGGGAAAATGTGTTTTATGAGATTTGATATGGGCCTTTGATTTTGGGGAGATTGATTATGAGCCACTTGATAGCTTTCTTTGTAATTTATTATATATATATATATATATATATATATATAAAGAGGCTTGCTGGCAAAAATGTAATTAAAAATGTGTAATGATGAGGGGGGCCCACCCGAAGAAGAAAAGCAAGCAATTTCTGCTTTGACTTTGTCAAAGCCACGGCTGACGTGGCCTTTGATGTGGGGCCTGCCAAAGGAGAAAAACATCTGCTTCGCTGCTGTGCTCTGTTGCGGGTGACGTGGCGCCCGTATTGGGGTCCACGTGATGCAGAGAGAGAGAGTAGTGCAAGTGAGAATTAGTCCCACATCGGGAATTAAACTAGATTAATTAACTATAAATAATATAGCTTATGATCAAGTGTCACCAATCCGGTTAACACCTTTTGAGAGGCAGTTTGTGGTGGGCAATTGTACTATACTATAAATAATTTGTCTGATAAATTGTATAAATTGGTCTGAGCAGGGGCAGGGGTGTTACAAACACCGAGTGTAGGGCATAAATTGTATAAATTGGTCAGAGCCGACTTTCGACACCGAGTGTAGGGCATGTCTATATAGTCGGGCGATGAATTCCGGGACTATAGACCAGTCGGGCTTAAATCCGGGACTGTGATTGATCGGGCGGTGGATTCCGATATCATGATTAGTCGGGCGGATAGGAGGGCAGTTCAATTAAATCCGAGATTAAGATTGATCGGGCGGTGAATTCCGGGATCATGAATAATCAGGCAGCCTGTACTAGATTGTGCATGCCCCGTGCTCAGCGAGGACGCTGATTTCTGAAGGGGGGTGTACGTAACACCCCATAATTTCTAAAAAGATATAAATTATAATATATATATATATATATATATATATATATATATATATATAAGAAGAGGCTTGATGGCAAAAATGTAATTAAAAATGTGTAATGATGAGGGGGGCACCTGAAGAAGAAAAGCAAGCAATTGCTGCTTTGACTTCGTCAAAGCCACAGCTGACATGGCCTTTGATGTGGGACCTGCCAGAGGAGAAAAACATCTGCTTCACTGCTGTGCTCTGTTGCGGGTGACGTGGCTTCCGTATTGGGGCCCACGTGATGTAGAGAGAGAGAGAGAGAGTAGTGCAAGTGAGAATTAGTCCCACATCGGGAATTGAACTAGATTAATTAACTATAAATAATATAGCCTATGATCAAGAGTCACCAATCCGGTTAACCACCTTTTGAGAGGCAGCCTGTGGTGGGAAGTTGTATTATACTATAAATAATTTGTCTGATAAATTGTATAAAATTGTTCCGAGCAGGGACAGGGGCATTACACTTCCAACACAAGTAATGATGTATAAGAATACTTTCTTAGCTTCACATATAGTTTCTGTTTGGTACCCAATCATTCTAATGTCTTTGAAACTAAGCAAATTTCTTCAAAAAATGCTGAAAAATAAATCATCTTTAATGTATATATGAGTACCATTTGCTAACATTATATGGGCTCTTTAATAACCTTCAATTATTTGTGCAGGTCCAGCTATGGTGAATACTTGGCATGGATTCAACACAAATTATCAGAAAAAATTCTGATTTTCAATATAGTATGTGTTGTGCTACAGTCTACCGGATAGAGATTATCTTCAGTTTCATGCATTCCATGATCCATCTATATAATAAATCACAAGACAATTTGAAAAAAAAAGCTATCAAGTAGCTCTCCTTCAATTGAAACAAAATCAATGGCTCATATTCATCATCCCAAAAGACATTCCCCCCCCCCAAAAAAAAATCCCCCAAAACATAAATCATCCTTACTTTATTACTCTCTCTCTCTCTCTCTCTCTCTCTCTCTCTCTCTCTCTCTCTCTCTCATATCTCTTCGCTTTTTGAGATGGATGGTTTAGGGGTGTTCATCGGTTTAAAACCGAACCGAACCGAAAAAAACCGAACCGAACCGAACTTTTCAGTTTGGTAAAACTGGAACCGAAATCCGAACCGAAACTCTACAAGTTCGGTTTAAATCGAACCGAATTTTATCGGTTCGGTTCGGTTAATAACCGAACTAACCGAACTAGAAAGAAAGAAAAAAAAAATGTTAAGAAAAATACTTATGAAACGCAATCGAAACAATCCCATTACTAGAAAGGAAGAAAGAAAGAAAGAAAAAAAATGTTAAGAAAAATACTTACCATCTCTATGAGGTTGATTGGTGAGCAACTTGATGCCACCCATCCCTGAGCTCATATCAAAGACATTGACCATTCCTCCCGTGCATCCCTGCAATGGCTTCTCCATTTCATGCCCTTTCAATTCCTGCTTCAATCCACTCAAATTCTCACGTACGCAAACAAACCAAACACACACTCAAAAAATAACAAGTTAAAAATTAATATTTTTTAAAATGTCAAGAAATTCCTATTTACACACTTGAGATCTGGACATTTTGAAAGATAAATATCGTAAAAGACAATAATTGACAGGGAGGCTGTGCACGAATATTAAAGCAGATAAAGGCAGAAAATGCGACCACTTAAACAGAGAGAAAGAGACTAGTGGGACTGACTGCATCTTAACAATTCAGAAAAAAGTGACTGCAAAAAGCTGTAGTTTTTGGAAAGTTGGAAGAAAAGATTAACTTTGTTTCGGTTTATTCAAAAAACTTCGGTTTTTGTTTCGGTTCGGTTTATTCAAAAGTCAACCAAAAACCAAACCGAACTCTCTATAAAAACTTCGGTTCGGGTCAAAACCGAACCGAAAAACCGAAAAACCGAACCAAATTGACAAATTTCGTTTTGGTTCGGTTCGGTAATCTGTTTTAACCAAAGTGTGAACAGCCCTAGGATGGTTAGTATTAACACTAGCATGCTGGATTTTCTCTAACTTCTTTATGTGCCTTACTTGCTTTTTCTTTATGTGATTTGCTTTGCCTGTATTTTCTTTATGCGTTTACAGGACTTTTCATATGCTACATCGTTCACGAAGACGTACCATAGGCACATGTCCACTGACAAACCTAGTACCTCTAAAATAAGGTAAAAATTAATAAATTACTTAAGCAAAAAAAAATAACCTGGCCATTCAAAGCAAAGATAATATATTATCATGAAATAAAAACAAACAATTCTTCAAAAACATAAACTAAAAACAAACAATTATGCAAAAATATAAACTAAAAATTGAATTAAATAAAATGATAACAACTATTTTTAGGTCTTCTAGACCCAACTGG
Source organism: Hemerocallis citrina (assembly GCA_017893485.1). Taxonomy (NCBI): domain Eukaryota; kingdom Viridiplantae; phylum Streptophyta; class Magnoliopsida; order Asparagales; family Asphodelaceae; genus Hemerocallis; species Hemerocallis citrina. The sequence continues at coordinate 257,752,113 of CM030359.1, forward strand.
GTAGTTCTCCTAATTTTGCTTCAAATGCTTCAGTGTTAATAGGCTTGCTGTCTATAACTTCAAAGAATGTTCAAGATTCCAGTTCGTAGATCCCCTGGCTGGTATATTAGCATCATGATCTTTCATCAACTCTTTATCATCCATCATATTTGTCTCTACAGAATTAACTAAATCCTTGTATTGATCTACCACATGTTTTGGTGCACAACAGATCCGTGACCAATGTCCGCTGATGTTGCTTGTTTTAGCAGTGGGATCAACAGGTGTGAGTTCTTGTAATTTGTTTAGGAAGAGACAGATCTCAGCCACATATCTGGGTCTGGAGATAGGGAGGATCTCCTGCGGGACTGGAGAGAAGGTGCAGCTGGAGGCTGGCCGACCGGAACACCTGTAAAAGGCCTAGAAACACCAGGAGAGATCCCGGCGATAGGCCCTCCGACGATCTAGTCAGTTACTTGAAAGTGAAAATGAAAGCCAGGGTTCAGGTGGAGAAAAAGTCATAACCATTAGAAAGGGGGAGGGGGTCTGGTATTTATAGGCAGAGAGAGTGGGAGCCCTAACCCTAATGGGTCGGGTTGACCCATTTCTCCGTGGGCCTGAACTAGCAGAAGGCCCACCGGATCCTCTGGCCCGAAGATCAGATGAGAGGATTTGAGGAGATCAGATGGCTCTAATCACACTAGGTTTATTTACCCACATCATAGGCCCCCCACTCCTGAAGGGTTGTAGCCCTCGAGGAGTAGCTTAATCTTGTGAGAAGGTCTGCTGTCAGTGTGCTCCAGAATGGAGCAAAAGGTCCCTTCGCACGGCAAAAAGCGGTGTGAAACCGAGCACTGACCCTCCGATCTTCGGCGATAGGGGTGGGTGTAACACCCTAAATTTTTATTTATAAAAGCTTTATTACTTAAACTACTTCTTACCAACACCATTTCTTACTTAGAAAAGTTTTCATAAATTTCAATTAAAATTTCAGTAGAGTCTCCCTTGAAATATTAGCCCTTTTAGAGAGATTCCTTACGAAATTCTACAAACAATCACATAATTCACACCACAAGCAATATATATCAATCCTGCCCAGGCCAATCCAATCAACAACACACAGGCAATAATATATAGGGCTCTGGGGCATAACTCATCATAATATGCAAGATACAGTTTAAAAACCAAAATTTTCATTTGAAAACATAAAGGATTTTAGAAAAAACCTTTGAAAACCTTGCAAAAACCAAAACATAGAACCCAATACTCTACAACGAGGCGGGTATGGGTTTCATACTTCACCACATCACTATATATATCATTATCCCTTACAGTTATATACATAATCTTCCAAAATACAAAATATTACACAATATTATTCCCATTTCTACATGACTTAGGCTAATAAATTATATAATAGATACATACATCACCACTCTACAACGAGGAAAGTATAACTACAATACTAAGTACTACTAATATATCTCACCTCGTTGCTAATCAAAGCCTACAAGAGAGTTAGGAACGTCCACTCTCAGAGAGGGACTCCTCTATCCCCTAGAAAACAACAGGGGTCAGCCATAACTGGTGTGAGTATAATCTACAAGGCTAATCAATAAAATATATAATCTGAAAGAAATTGAAAGAACTTACGAACATAATGATAATTGAATTTAACCTGAAATTAAACATATAAACATAGTGAAAATAATTTTGTACAAAAGTAATCTTTCGAATTCTCAGCCAATTTACATATCCATATCCACTTATTTTACCCTGAAGTTGTGTCTCGGCAGGTAGTTCCCACCATTTCCATAGAAATAGCAGGCGAGTAGTTCCTCGACAAAATTCTAAGGCATTCTATAACCACATTCATTATCATATCAAACATCACAGTCGTTCAATCTTATAACATAACATTCATTCAATCTCATACTATATTCATATTCATTCTCATTGCCTAATATCTCATTCATTCAATCATATAACATCTCATTCATTCAATCTTATAACATCACATTCATCCATATCTCATAATATCACATTCATCCATATCTTATAACACATCTCATAACATCTCGTAATACATTAACCTTCATTCTCATCATATAACACAATTTCCTTTATTTTTATTCTTATTTCAGCATACAGCTTCTTTTAGTTCTCATTCTCATTTTATCATATACTTTGCTTTATAATTCATTGTCATCTCATCATACAACTTAAGTTACTTCTCATTCTTATTTGATAATATATCTTACTTTCACATTTATTCACATCTAATATTACAATTTACTTTAACTTTCATTCTTATCAGATAATACATCACACCCCAAACATAGTTTGGGTAATAATCACCGCACCTCAAGTGAAACTTGGGTAATATAACCCCACACCCCCGATAAACTGGGTAATTTACACCACACCCCAAGCAGATAACTTGGGTAATATACGTCACTTTATTTTTCTCATTTTCATCTTACGACTTGCTTTACTTTTCATTTCCATATCACAATACAACTATCATATCAACACCCCACCGAACCACCCTAGGAGTTGTATCAAGGCAGGTAGTTCCCACCATTTTCATAGAAATAGCGGGCGAGTAGTTCCTCGACATATTTCCAAGGCACACCAAACTCATATCATATCATGTTTTATGTGAATAACCATTAAATACCACTTACTTTCATTATTCGTCACATAATACACTTTACTTCACGTTTCATTCTCATAATTAATCTTACTTCACTTTTCATTCGTATAATGCATAACACATTTTTTTTACTATCTCATATTCATTCTCATGCCACAATTTCTTCACTTTTCATAGATACTCACATAAACAATTTCTTTACTTTTCATATATATTCACATAACACAATTTCTTTACTTCTCATACTCATTTACATAATACAATTTCTTCAGTTTTCATTCTCATTCTCATACATACTTCATTTAATTTTCATATTCATTTACATCCTCATAACACATTTTCTTTAATTATCATCTTCATTCATATACACATTTTTTTTTACTTTTCATATTCATTTCACATCATACATACACTTGCTTTACTTTCTCATTTTCATTTCACATCAATTACTTTCGTTACTTGCTTATTCTCATTTCACATCATATAATTTTCTTACTTTCTCATTCTCATTTCATATTTACTCATTTTATTAATTTGTCGACCAGTGAGCCACAGTATCCCAAATACTGAAAGACAATAGCCCAGTAAACATGCAGATCACTGCCCACCAAGGGTCTTATGCGTCTGAGGCTACGTCTTCCTTCCAGCCTATGCCAGCGAGGGAATACACCGCACCCCAAGTAGAACTTGGGTAATATAACACAGCACCCAAACAGAGTTTGGGTAATAAACACTGCACCCCAAAGCTGATAGCCTAGGTAATAATCATTGCACTCCAGATAAATTGGGTAATAACCGAGCCTCAAGTTGATAGCTTGGGCGATAAAAACACCGCACCCCAAACATAGTTTGGGTAATAAACACCGCACCCAAAACCGGTCCTTGGGTGTTAGGAGGTCTAGCCCAAACCCCCAGGATTTCTGTAGGTACTGACCAACAAAATTTAACTTTTATAATCATTTTCATTTCATTTTTTATCCCATTTTATTATCACATATTATCTCATATTTTATCTGAACATATTATCACATATTCGGCATTCACCATGTTATTTATCTTCTTATTTAATCATATATTATGCATACACCATGTTATTTAACTTATAAAATCATCACATCATATTATTATATATCATAAATGCACCATATTATTTATCATGTCACATTATCACATATTATGTATATACCATGTTATCTATTTTATTACACCATTTTATCACACATTAATTTTACCTTAAACATCTGCATATCATACATATACCAAATCATTAATTTCATCTTTTATCATATCAATTCTCATTTATCACCCATACATCATATATACACACCGTATCAATTAACACATCATAATACCATACACATCATTTCTATTTATCACCCACATATCAAACGTATATCAAACCCCAATTACTTCATATCATCATATATATACTCAATATATCACTAATAACACCAAATGTTCAAAATCATGCAATTTCACCATATAACACAATTTCAACTAATTAAAATTCCGTATTTTCATTCAAATCTTTATCTGGCCATAATTATTACAAAGCACATCAAATAAGTCTAAACTTTTACCACAACATAAACTATATCTAGTATAATCATACTCACCTGACGAACCGGCAAGAAGATACTCCTCACTCGCCCGATCGCTAATCAAACTTCACTTTTTCGCACCTATTAAGAGTATATCGAACCCATAAGCCATTAATTCAGAACACACGTTATCTATCCCATGAATTCACATCAAACGTACTCATACATCGTATACAACCTACCTAAACATGTCAAATCAACAATTCTCTTTTTTTATGACCAAATCCTAATTTTACCCCTCGATCGGAGGAGTTCTAACGATATTTTATATTTTAAGGGAAAAATACCCCAAATAAACTTCTATATCCCAAAATTAACTTACATATACATCTCGGGAAAAATGTATATTATTTGTATATAGTTTCCCATAATTATCATGTTTTCATATTAATAAACTCTATTTTCAGAATTTCCCGATACCAGGAAAATTTCTTGTAATTGTCAAATAATTATTAAAATTTATCATAACTACTACTAAATTATCCCATAACATTCTACATCATCCAAAATGATTACTAGCATACAATAGATACAATTATCTTTATCCTTCCTAAACTCAAACCCTATGTTTTGTGAAATTTCCATATTATTACCATAAAAATTGAATTCTTTCACCTTAAGCATGTTTTACATACTCTAATCATTTTTCTACTACGATTTTTATGAAAAGAAATGAAAAGCATATAATTTCATAAACAAAGATTCAAATTGATATACCTTATCGAAATTCTCTTCACAAACCGACACTACCATGCTGAAGAGCATCCTAAATATCAATAAAACCCCTAAAATTTTTGAAGCTTGAAGTGGAATAAGAAGTTGATTAACCAACCCCTTTTTTGGGTCTTCAATGGGTTTCGGTCGGCCATGGGGGGTTTTGACCAGGAAGAAAAGGGAAGGGGGAGAGAAATAGAGAGAGTGGAAAAATTGTAATTATGTGGATTTTTAATAGTTAGGAGGGTTTGGGTCTTGGGCCTTTTCCCACATCAAATAAAATTAACATTTCACAGGTTATTTTCAAACCCGAACTCCAAAATTTCTAACTTCTTGTTAGGACCATGCAATTCCTTCAAATTAGCAAATATCCAACCCTCTATTATGCACAAGTACAAGGAAAAATTTTGGGTTAAAACGGAGTCATCTCATCCGAGAAAACTCATCTCAATCTCCTATATTTCAAAATTTTCCCGTTTAACTCCGAATTCCAATTTAATCATTATAAAATGAAATAAAATTAATTAATATAAGAAAACATACTCAAAATCATAAATAACAATAATATAAATCAAATATTTAAGAATTTTTAAAGACGTGTTTTAGTGGGGCATTTGAGGCCGAGCATCGTAGGATGAGAAAGCCAGTTGCCAACTCGAAGTTCATGCCGAGAGTCGAGCGTATGCATTGTACGTTTGTCAGAAATCCAGTAGCTGGCTTGAGGTTCCTGCCGAGCGTCGACCGTCATATGCTTGTGAGAAAGTCAGAAGCTGGCTCGAGGTTCCTGCCAAGCGTTGAGCATCATAGGCTTGTGAGAAAGCCAGTAGCCGATTAAAGATTTATGTCGAGTGTCGAGCGTCATAGGCTTGAAAGAAAGTAGTTGCTTGAGGTTCCTGCCGAGCATTGTATACTTGGTGGTATCTGTAAGAACTTGGTGATTTATAGTGAACACGTGGGTTGCACGTGCTATGCTGACGTCATGGTTGAGGAAATCGAGGCGTCGAAATCTCATCCACCGTTAGATTTAGATAATTTGAATTGGGTGGCTGAGATTTTTGAGGATATTGAGGCATCGAAATCTGCCTATATAATCCTCACTCCTCCCCCTTCATTCTCCACTTTGCTTTTTCTTACTCATTTGCGGAGTTTCTCTCTCTAGGAATCGTTTAGTGACCGATGACTAGCTTCATGGCGTACTTTATTGGCTTCGATAACAGGTTAGTATACTCAACATTATGTCGAGGGCTCAGTCTGGTTCTTCTGCGTCGGTTTCCGATCAAGGCGATGGGGATGGCTTTTCCGACTCCTCGTCATGGGAGTCAGGTGAAAAGGTCTATGAGGTCCAGCCGCTTCGCAGCCGTAAGCCATTTGTAGTGGAGTCGGGTGGCTCAGATAGAGAGGCAGAGATGGTTGATGAGGGAATCTGGTCGAGGTGGAGGAATCTAGACATACCGAAAGAGAAGTGGAGGCCGAGGTGGAGGTTGGGAGAGTGGTTGGTGCAAATGAAGCTATAGGAGTTGGCTCATCGAGTGGCCCTCTTAATCTTAAGCCGTTGGCGATGCCGTCGCCCTGAAGGCTCCTCGTGTTCGGCGTAGGAGGTTGAGGTGGACTCTTCCAGATAGTCCGTAAGATCCTGATGAGTTCCTCCCTAAACATGGTGTAATACCCTATATGAGATGGGCCTTCATGGAGGAATTCATGGTGGGCTTAGTAATTAATTCATGGTTAGATAGGAATATAGATGTGGTAGTGTGTGTATAGGGACTATAGATTTGATAGTGTGTGTATAGAGCCTATAGAAAGAATGAATTAATTACTATAGGGCCATGATGTTCATGATAGGTGGTGGTGACTTAGTCCCATATGGAAGGTGAGTTAGGATTGTGTGTGTGTATATTAGGAACCTATGATCAAGAGGCACTAACTAGTCATGACACCTTTTGAGAGGCAGCCTGTGGTGGGCAGTTGTTAGAATTTGTTTGAGCGGGACCCGAGGTGTTACACATGGTATCAGAGCCGACTTTTGACACTGATTGTGGGTAAGAGTGGGTGAGATGTATGCCTGAGAGGGGTATGAGGTCAGTACGCTAGTAGTATGACCAAGGGGAGTATGCTAGTAGAATCAGGGTACTCCATTCCACATCAGCTAGAAAGAGATCCTGGATCAAGTTGTAAGTTCCGAGCTAAGCGAGGACGCTGAGTTCTCAAGGTGGGGTGTATGTAATACCTTGTATGTGATGGGCCTTCATGGTGGGCTTAGTAATTAATTCATGGTTAGATGGGCCTATAGATTTGGTAGTGTGTATATAGAGCCTATAGAAAGAATGAATTAATTACTATGGGCTATGGTGTTCTTGGTAGGTGGTGGTGACTTAGTCCCACATGGAAGGTGAGTTAGGATTGTGTGTGTGTATATTAGGAAGCCTATGATCAAGAGGCACCAACTAGTCATGACACCTTTTGAGAGGCAGCCTGTGGTGGGCAGTTGTTAGAATTTGTTTGAGCGGGACCCGAGGTGTTACACATGGGCTCGACATCCCATATATTCAGCAGCCGGGGCCACTTATGATATATCCGGACGATGTTGAAGACTTGTTTCAGTACGGGGTGCATCCCTCTTCGCTAAGTCGACCCAAGATACGGATGGACACGACGTAGAGCGTGCTGACAATTAATGACCTGCTGCGGATACGAGCAAACATTCATAGGTCTGGAGTTTGAGATGATGGTTCTGAACCCTGGTCTCCACCCACGGACGTGTTAGCCTGCCCTGCTACTGCATGTTTCCCACATATGCCTTCAGCTCAGGGTTGCGACTACTGATGCACCCGTTTATTAAGAAGGTGCTAAACTGGGGGGGGTCTGTGTCCGATGCAGAAAGGGCCTAACTCCTAGAAGCAGTTCATATGCTTAATGTTGCTCTATGAGGAGAGGTGAGTGCCTCTGAATCTCAAGTACTTTCGTTTCGTGATGGGGGTCAGCTCGTAGGGGAAACACGAGGGAATCTACTATATATCGCCTCGCCCCGGCAAAAAGGTACTCCATAGGTATTTGGACTCCATCAAAGGATGGAAGAAGAAGTACCTCGTCATCCGAAATCTGGTGCCTTGAGAAATTTCTACGACTTAGAATTTTTACAAGCCGAATTACAAGCCTCCGAAGAGAAGCGACTTGACGAATGAGGAATGGGCTGATGTGGATCAGATCATCGTTGGTAACAGCATCGGTTGGCCGAATGTGACTGAGAAGCACTTGGTTATGATCAGACTAGCCCCATTGATCCTTATATGTTATTCGTTTCTTTTTTGTCAAACTTTTTCCCTTCATTCTTATGGGCCCTCCTAGCGAAGCAGCGAAAGAGGCCCTCTTAGGGGGGGCTCTGAAGGGACTTCAAATGGGAAGTCCAAGAAGTAGAGGGTCCTCGCAGCTACCGAGACCCCACATGCTGAGAGGGATGTGCTGAGCTTGAGTAACCTCAGGGTTACAGATGCTCTCACGGGCAGCATTATGCCCATCCACTCTGCGGTCCAAGAGATCATGGGAGAAGAGGGCCTCCAACCATGGGCACCCAACTGGACAGTGAAGACAGTCGATACCCTTACCGAAGGGCCGTTGGCGATGGAGGCGGTGGAGCACCTGGCACCGCCTCGTGATAGGGAGTTACTGGCGACCTAGACTGTCGAGTCGTGTTACATGCGGTGGGTGCAGGCCAATGTGATGGTAAGGTTTCTTATAATTCCCGCTCTTTCTGTAAATAATTTTTCTAGTTGATTCATCAAGGTCTTGGCTCATCGCTCGCAGGCATCCATGGCTAGAGCCCAGGTGAAGAGGCTGTACTCTCGCGAGTTCCAGCATGAGGTCAAGAACGCTCAGTGGTATGAGCGTGAGATGAAAGATCTGAAGCTGAGGCTCGATGTGTCCGAGTCACGTGAGTAGGCTCTCAAGGCCGATTTGGCTTCCCTCACCGACGATCGGGTTCGGGTGGAAGGAGACACAAGGAAGGCGGCTTCATGGGAGATCAAGAAGATAAAGAACGCAGTCATGGACATGGTGATCAAGTCCCATAACAAGTCCTACGATCGAGCCCTTGAGCATGTCTTGTACTATTACCCCGAGTGTCAGCTCGAGGGGTTTGATTACGCATAGGATTTGTAACCCCTATTGCTCATAATTGTTTTTTTTAAAATTATATTTAATAAAATTCTTGATTATTCTACTTTATATTTTGTTGTATTTATTTTCATTTCTTTTGTATGATGTGTTGTTCTTCTCTCTTTTGTGATTCATTTTGCTTTGATACAGCTTCATATTCTCATTCATTTGATCTACAAATTTGTTCTTGATCTCGTCCATTGTTTAAACCTATTTCATGGCATATTTGTCTCTTATTGGATTCTTTTCTTTCTATTGGATACTACCCAGTCCATCCATACCCATATTGCCCCTATATAAACACCCTAATTGAACCCTAACCCTAATCACCAAACCCTAATACTCTCTCTCTCTCTCTCTCTCCATAGTCATCTTTCTCCCGACCCCCTGAACTCCCCTGCCTCTTCGTTGTCGATGTCTTTGACTGCCGACGCCGGAGACCCACTGCACCACCCCTCTCCCTTCCTCTCTTCCCGATCCCCCGATGTCCCCCTTGCCCCTTGCTGCCGTCATCTTGTTCCAGCGCAGCCACGACACACCCCAGGCTGAGCCCCTCGTTGCCCTGTTCCGTCGAGCAATGCAGCCCACAGAGCCCTCTGATGCTGTCGCCACAGACCCCAACCGACGCCGTCCTAGCCACCGTCTTGCTGTTGTTGGTTGTTGTCTCTTGTGTGTGAGTGTGTCGTCTCGTGCACGTGTTTCGATTGTGGATTCTCATCTCTTTGTTCATTGTGTTCGTGGTTCGGGATCCGTTCCCGTTATTCTATTGTATCGTTTTCGTCGTCTTCATAACAGGCAAGTAGTTTGTATGTGTTCTTTTTGTCATACAAGTTAATACCGTAAGTAGTCTAGTATGAAAATGTGTGTACTCTCATGATGATCCTATCATGTTAGTTAAACCGTGGACATCATCTCTTGATCATGAGTAGTTACAATAATTGACACCCGTTGCATGAAACAATTAGATTAGATGACACTTTAACTATATGTTGTTTGTGACACACCGTATGTTGTAGATGACTGTTACATAGATGTTTGTTGGATGTATGACCTTATTATAGACCATTTATTCACATGCCATTCTGATTTGAGTAATCCACATATATCATGTTTGTATGACATCTTAGATTGGACCGATTGTAGTTAAGTTGTTTGATAAAAATGCATAAAAGAACTTTTGTTTTGCTGCTGCCCTATTTTGTACAATAATTTCGACCATGTTAACATAGTAAAATAAATAAGTTTGTGAACGTGATTTGTAGCCTTTGTTTTCTAGTTTTCAGAACTTTCGACGGATCTGAATTCCAATTTCTGATGCATGATTTATTATTGTTTTACTGCAGTCGTATGGTATATTTCAGACTCTGAACTATATGTATTATGTATGGAATTTTATTTTAAAACAGATATTAAAAGTAGAATTTGAACTCTATATGTTGTTAAGTATGTTTAGATATGACTGAGATCAATCCCTAATTTTTTTGGAATTAATTATTGAATTTTATATCTCCTTTCATGCTTTCGAAATCAATCAAAATATTTCCAAACTGCATGCTGTTCATTAAAGAATTATGTTCTCAACCTGATTCTATTCGTTTTTTATGAAAACTTTATGAATATAAGCTGTAGCCTGATTTGTCTATTTTGCTACCATTTGATGGATATGGATTTCGAATTATATTTTGTGAATTATCTCAGTTTTGGTACTGCTATGTCTGAACTTTCAGAATTGAGATTTTGTTGCATTACTCTGTTTTCCCAATTTTGTTGACCATACTATCTGTAATATAACTTCATGATATTTTATATTTTGAAACTATATATGTTAGGGAATCTTCCTGATATTTCTCAGATTTAATTATAATGATTCTAAACTTTTTTCATGCTTATAAACAAGATTTTGCATTTTCTGGCTGAACATGATTTCTGTATTAAATGTTGTTTTCAACCCTGTTTCTGTGGCTGATATGTGACTTATATATATGTGCTAGATTCGGCAGAGATTCTAGTTTTTAGATTTTTTGATGGATCTAGATTTTCTATTCTGTAGCAACGGGAATCTCAGATTTGGTATAGTAGTGTCTTGTTGTCCAGAATTGAAAGTTTCATTGTTTTGACTATTATGAGTTGTTTTTATCAACCGTTATAATTACTACTCCATCTTAGACTTACCCTTTGTTCATGCCATGTCTTTAGCCTGTTGCATTCGTTCACACCTGTTGTTAATAATGAAAAGAAATCAAGCCGAGGTTCTTAAGGGAAAAAATCGAGTAGTGGACAATATAGAAATGCATATTCGGAGGGAACTCGTTTTCCCTACTATTTACTGTGGTACCTACTATTTATCTGTGGATGCATGAGGGCATGATCCATGATACCGTTTGCTGTTATAACTGTTACTATTACTGTTTGTCCAAATATATTGCCTTATAGAAGTTCCACTACGAAGTCTAAAAACGAAACTGTTTGCTGTAGCAACCATGTGGTATAATTTGGGATGCATGAAGTGCTACCTAGTTAGTAATAAATATTAAACATAAGAATAACTGTTTACACTGTCACATCCTGTTACTGTTGATTCACTGTTACTGTTGACCCTTACTGTTACTGTTATACTTTTACTATTATTCCGATGTTTACTGCCATCTGTAGACTGTTATACTTACTGCTTTCTCCATGTTAGTATTTCCTGTTTGGTTAGTCCCCCCCCCCTCCTTACTTGTACTGTTTGCGGCCCGGACTTGCATCTAACGGGCGTTATGTTTTTCTGTTTTCCTATTTTTCTTTATAATTGCCATATGAGCAGGTTTTGCTGATCAATTGCCTACTGGAGTTGGTAAGCAAAAATTTTGAACTGCGCAATTGGAATTATTTGCTTAAAATGTTTTGATGAACTATTTATATTTGTGAACTGTATTGAGACTTGTATTTGGGCTTTTAGTCCCAGGATTATTATTTGTTTCAGATCTTGTATTTGTTGGGATATTTATTATTGTTGTAATAAATATTGTTGAGTTATGATTGTTTATGCATGCTTGGTTGGAGTATGCTGTTATATTTATTGTTGTGATGAGTCAAGCAGATCCGTACAGCTTATGGATGGTGAAAACTATCCGTTGGGCTTAGTCACGTACCGTATTCCGTATTCCATTTGGAAAGCAGGGCGTGACAAGATTTTTAGTGGTATCAGAGCTTCAGGTTTGGCTAATGTGTTAGTTTGACTAATACATTAGGCATACTTGACTCGATCGGATTTACTTGGCTCCCAACAAGCCATGCATTGCACAAAGAATTATTAATCAACTGGATCTGAATGCTAATTGTTTTGGGTTGAGAAATCTCTCGTTTGGGGTTGAAGTAAACATGAGACGTTCTGACTCGGAAAATAAAGGAAGCTTTATTGCATTTGTTTGCTTGATTACACAAAATGAATAGTGCTAATTACAGCCGCGAATGCCTTTATGTTCCCACATGGAACTTAATAAGGTGCTCAGCGTTCCAAGGCCTCTTGACTATCCTGCCCCCTGGTCTTCGAAGCAGTACGTGCCCGGGCAAACTGCTTTGGAGACCTTGTATGGGCCCTCCCAGTTTGGGGCCAGTTTGTCTTTGACCGTGTGGTGAGAAATAGTGAGCTTTCTAAGTACGAGATCACCCTCCTGATATTAGTTGGGCAGACATTCTTGTTGTAGAACCTTTCAATCCGCTACTGATAGATGGCTCTTCTAATGGTGGACCTTTAACTTATTTCGTTGATCATGTCCAAGTTGGCCCTGAGGTTGGCCGAATTGGATTATTCATTGAAGCCCATGATCCTAGGAGAGGAGAGCCCAATTTCTAGTGGAATGACAGCCTCTGTCCCGTATGTCAGGTTGAATGGAGACTCGCCCGTGGGGATTCTCTTGGTTGTTCGATATGACCAAAGGACTCGGTAATTCGTCGACCCATAGTCCCTTGGGAGGGTTGTCCAACTATTTTTTGAGACCTTCAAGGATTTGGCAGTTGGTTTTTTCATCCTGATCGTTTGATTGGGGATGTGAAATGGCAAAGAAGCGCTGCTAAACCCCGCGGTCTTTGCAGAAATTTTTGAAATTTCTGCCGGCGAATTGAGTCCCATTATTTGTGACGAGTATGCGCGGGATCTCGAATCGACAGATGGTGTGCTTCCAAAAGAATTGTTGGGCTTGATGCTTGGCTATTGTGGCCAAGGGTTCTGTCTCGATCCACTTGGAAAAATAGTCGACGACAACAATAAGGAAACCCCTTTGGGCTGGGGCCCTAAGAAAAAGGGCCGACAATATCCATCCCCACATGGCAGAAGGGACCGAACTGTAGAGGGTTTTGAGTTCGGCTTGTGGTGTGTGCCTGATCGGAGAGAATCTCTGGCTGGGGCTGCATTGTTTCACGAGATCACGTGCATCTTGTAGTATGGTCTGCCAATAGTACGCGTGGTTGAGCAATTTTCTTGCGAGCGACTTGCTGCCTATATGGCACCCCCCAATTCCCTCATGTAACTCTTCCAGCGCATACCTCGCCTCATCGGACTCAGGCATCGGAGGTATGGTCTCCCGTCCACCTTGGTGTATGAACGCTTGAAGAGGATATTCCCAATTAGGGTGAACCTTTGCGACCGGACCCTTATCTTTCTAGCCTCGACGGGGTCTTGTGGTAGGTCGCCTTCTACCAAAAATTTGAGGATGTGATCCATCCAATTATGCGAATGCATGCCCGTATTGATGCAGAGGAACTCGGCCTCTTCGATATTGGGCTCGTGGAGGACCTCAATGAGGACAGTGTGGTCGAGGCCCTCGAAGGATGACGAGGCGAGCTTGGACAAGGCGTTCGCCTAGAAATTTTGTTCTCTGGGTACCCCCTCGACAGCGGCGTGCTCAAAGGATTCTAGGAGAAGCTTGACGCGTGCCAAATATTGGACCATCCGAACATCACGGGCTTCGTAATCCCTAAAAATTTGGTTAACCACGAGCTGAGAGTTGTTGAAGGCTCTTACTCCCCTTGTCCCTGCATTGCGGGCTAGCATGAGGCCGGTGATCATTGCTTCGTATTCTGCCTCGTTATTGGAGGCCTAGAAGTTGAGGCATAAGGAATACTGTAGGGCGAAATCGTCAGGGCCACAAAGTATGATGCCAGCTCCGCTTCCGCCCTCACAAGATGACCCATCTACATAAATATCCCAGGTGGGTTCCTCCTCTGCGATCTCAGGTGCCTCAAAAATGGTACACACTGTGATGAATTCTGCGAGGGCTTGCCCCTTAATGGTTGTCTGGAGTTGGTAGTTGATGTCGTGTTATCCCAGCTCAATCGACCACTTAATTAGTCACCCGAAATTTTCTGGTTTGTTGACGACAAGCTTGAGTGGTTGATCTGTTAGTACTTGACTGGAGTGAGCTTGGAAGTACAGTCGGAGTTTTTGAGCGGCCATCACCAATGCATAAGCGACATTTTCATTCGGGCATATCGAAGTTCAGCATCATGAAGGACTTTGCTGACATAATAGATAGGCTTATGGATACTGCTGTTCTCTTTGACGAATACGGCGCTGAGTGCATGTTCGGATGCAGCCAGATAGAGGTAGAGGGACTCGCCCGGTTCTAGTTTGCTGAGGAGCAGAAGGTTGGCCAGGTAGGACTTCAGCTGCTCAAAGGCTTGCTGTTGCGATTCACCCCATTCAAAGCTTTTTGCACTCCTGAAGGCTTTAAAGAATGGGAGTGACTTTTCCCCGAACTTGGAGAGAAAACGGCCGATGACCGCCAACCGACCCGTGAATCTCTAGACTTCTTTGACATTTCTTGGAGGAGCCATGTCTAGTATGGCCTGAATCTTCTCGAGGTTCGCCTCAATGCCTCGCTGGCAGACCACGAATCCAAGAAATTTTGCCGAGGTGACGCCGAAGGCACATTTGGAGGGGTTGAGTCTCATGTTGTGGGACCTTAGGACCTCGAAGGCTTTCTCGAGATCGGTGACGTGGTCTTGCCCTCTGCAACTCTTGACGAGCATATCGTCGACATATACTTCCATGTTCTGACCTATTTGCTCCTTAAAAACCCGATTAACGAGCCTTTGGTAGGTAGCACCGGCGTTCTTCAGCTTGAAGGGCATGACCCGGTAACAGTACAGGCCCTGGTCAGTCATAAAGATGATTTTGGGGATGTCAAGGGAGAACATTCTGATTTGGTTATAGTCTGAAAAGGCGTTCATGAAGCTCAGCAGCTTGTGACCAGAGGTCGCATCTATCAGGGCATCGATGCTTGGGAGCGGGAATGGATCTTTGGGGCAGTCTTTGCTGAGGTCTGTGAAGTCTATGCAGATGCTCCACTTCCCGCTCGGTTTCTTCACCATCACCAAGTTGGCCAGCCATTCGGGATAACTGGCCTCCTAGATAAAACGACCCGAGAGTAATTTGTTTACTTCTTCATTGGTTGCATGTTTCCTTTCGAGAGAAAACTTGCGGCGCTTCTGCTAGACAAGCTTTGAATCCGGATGGACACTCAACCTGTGCATGATAAAGTCCTCTGAGATACCTGGCATATCAGTGGGAGTCCAGGCAAAGAGATCAACATTTCGCCTGATGCATTCAACAACGACCATTTTTAGGTCTGGGGCGAAAGACTGGCTCACTCGGAACCATTTACATATGTCCTCCTGGGAGAAGGGGATTTCTTCCAACTTGTCGATGGGCTCCGAGCCCAATGAATTTCTGTTGGATGGAAGTTCAACCGCGTCGAGGGGGAAAACTTCGCCTCCCACCGCGGCCATGTAGCAGGACCGGGCTGATTCTTGATTACCTCGGACCACATCGACCCCATGGTCGGTAGGTAATTTCATCTTCAAGTGGTAGGCGGAGGGCACTGCTTGAAGGGAACAGAGGTCGGACCTTCCGAGGATCACATTATAAGTGGCTTTGACATTAACCACTATGAAATCCATGACTTCTGTACGGACGTTTGGGGCTGTTCCGGCTATGACATCGAGCGTGATGATTCCCTCGACCTATACAGGAGTGCCCAAAAACCCGTGTAGTGTGTACCCCGCCGGCTTCAGCATTTCCCGAGAGAGTTTGAGTGCTTCGAATGCAGCAAGGAACAAGATGTTCACCGAGCTTCCATTGTCAATGAGGACGCGGCGAACCTCGTGATTCACCATACTGAGGCTGATTACCAGGGCATCATAATGGGGCAGTAGGACGCCTTCTAGGTCATCATTAGAGAATGAGACAACCATTCCTTGGTCTCTCGGGGGCGGATGATCATGGACCGAATTAATCTTTCGCATGAAGGCCTTGCAAAAAGTATTCGACTCTCCCCCATGGGACCACCGTGAACGCAGTGAAGGATGGCCGGCCTCGTGGCTCCTCGGGCTCAGGTTTCGCCTCTGGACATCTATCGGCCGATCGAGGAGGGGGCGGAGCCCTCTGGTCCCGCAGGTTAGCTCGAGTGAACTCCCTTAGGTATCTCCTCTGGATGAGGGCCTCGATCTCGTCTTTGAGGGCTCGGCAACTATCAGTCTCGTGGCCATAGTCCCGATGGAACCAACAGTAAAATCTCTGGTTCTTTTTTCTGTTGTTGTTGAGTCGAGGAGGATGGCGGACAATCCCCTTATCCTCAATCTCCATAAGGATGGCAGACACACAATGAGTCAGTGGAGTGAATTTTTCAAAGCGAGGGACCAGAGGCGGTTGTTGTAGTGCCCTGAGTTCCATATTCCAGAAAATCGTGACACAACCCAAGATCATTGCTCCAAATGAGTACACAACAGAGGAAAGAAATCACAGGAAATTTAAAACATACATTGTACAAGGAAAACTATACCGTCCACTTGGATGCTCCACAGCTCGAATTTCTTGCTCCCACGATCAGTCCTACAACTAATTAACTGTGGGCACGTCAGTTGAATGCAACTAACGCAAAACGGATGAAAACCGTAATTTCCCAAATCCTCAACAAAACAACATTAATGCGAAAAGAAATATGAAAATCATACAATAGAAGTGTCGGTGTATGTCATGACCTAGGATCTAATGCATAACTTAAATGCACACGATGCTCTTATTCTAATGCATACTTGATTTGGAAACATATGCATCCCATACTACATATTTCCTAATCAAGCTTGAGCGTACTTCAAATTATAGGGTTCACTCCCTCGCGACACAGACCTACTCTTGTACTCTTTCCTGTTCCTGACATTTATTTAGTGACTGGTAGAGCTGTAGTATATACGGTCTATTCCACCTACTGCATCGGAACGGTGGTCTCTCTCCACTCCGCCCGGCCAGTGGTCTTGCTCCACTCCTGACAGGCTGGTGATCATTCAGCTCGGCTGCGGTCCTGTTGGAATCGGTGGTCTTTCTCCACACCCGGACTCTACCATAAGTTATCCGAACATAAGGCGAATCAGCAGGCCTTCCCCTACTCCGCCAGAGACTAAGAGTTGCGCTCTAGCTCCTTGTACACATGGATAACTTAGAACGTAGGTATACTCATAAGGGTCCATTCCCCTAGATTTTGACATATCTGGTCACTAAATCTAAGAAATTAACAGTTGAGACCACGCCGCACGTGTCCTAGACGAGATGCCGCCGCATGTGTCCCCTTGATAGGTGAGTACACTCTCAACCAGTACATGTCCTTATATTATTGGTCACGTGATAACGAGCTACTATAATCTAGGTTTAGTAAATACAATTGCACCATGTTTGTACCCGATTCTAAAGGTTGCATTCTTCCTTTTATTGTTTACAAATCCTTAACTAGATTACTTAGGGCCCGTTTGGATAGCTATTTTGGGCCCATTTTGTGAAAATTTTTTTGTGAAAAAGCGTTTGGTTACGTTTTCATTTGGGCTTCTTTTCATAAACAAACCCAACCCCCATTTCTCTCTTTTTGGCTTTTCCCACTTCCTCTCTCTTCTTTGATGCCGACTTCAGAACTGAAAACCCTACACCCTCTTTACTCCCATTTACTCCCATCTTGCAAATCCTTTACTCCATCTTCACTCTAATCAAGAGTCGATACTTTCTTCAGTGATTCGCTATATTTTCCCCCTTCTCACCCCCTTTGACGCTCGATTCATGGTCTGTGAGACCAGATCCGCTTTTACAAGAAGGTGTCTTCGAGAACGTTGTAGTAGAATCACACGTCGGCTGAGGGAATCTGTCGGAGACAGCTTCTTGAGCTTTGAAAGCAAGCAAACCAAAGTATGTTTAAAATCGATTTAATTTTTTGCTTGTGTTTTGTTTTGGGTCATTGTTAATTCCAGATCTGTTAAAAAAATTCCCTTTTTCGGTGTTATTTTTTTGTCGGAGTACTGATTTGAGGGACAATTTTTTTTTTTGCTGTGATTTGGAGATGATGAGTACTGATCCTCAAGTTCGACGTCGATTTGTTAATTCCAGATCTTAATAAAAAAAAAATCTTTTTTTATTTCTGGACCTATACTGAATTGAGGGATAAAGATTTTTACTAAACTGAAATTGGAATGATGTGTTCTGATCCTACGGTCGACGTCGCTTTTGTTACTTGTTGAAATTGGATATTTCAATTGTACTGGATTAAAGATGGTGGCTGAACTGGAATTGGAGATTTTTTTTTGAAATGTGATTTCGATTGAACTGGAACTGGATAGTAGACATCATGTATAATTTCTATAGTAACCTCAAATTAATTTTTTCCGTTCACTGTTAATGTTGAGCAATTGATGAATGTTATTTTATATTGATCGTTTCTGTTGCCAATGAAGATGGCTAGTAAGGGAAAGGAGATTGAGGTGGAGAGTGATATTGTCATTTGGCCAGCATGTAATGTACGAATATTTATGGAATTGATGGAGGCGGAGTTCGATCGAAATAGTTTGAAAAGTTCGACCTTTGAAGCAAAATAATGGCAACAATTTGTGGGTAGTTTGAATAACATTTGTAACCGTACATACACGGTTAAACAATTAAAAGCAAAACATTCCCGACTTAAGATGCAGTGGAGGGAGTTTCACAATTTAAAGAATCAAAGTGGTATGGGTTGGGATGAAGACAACCATACAGTCACTTGCGAGCCCGTTGTTTGGGAGGCATATGTCAAGGTCCACATATAACTTACTTTTTTAATGCAGTGTGTGATTATCATCGTAATATACTTTTTAATGACTTTAGTACTTGTAAACTAACAACACAATAATTTATGAATAGGCACACCCTAAAGCTAGAGAATTCAAATCGAAGGGTTTGGCCAATTATGATGCATTGACCAAAATTTTTGGTAAGTCTACTGCCCAGAGCTTACTTTCTAGGGCTTCAACTCAAAGGGTGTATGACTCCGATGAGGAACGAAAGGTCAACTTTGAGTTCACCCACCCCACTCCCCCCAATGCACCATATGTAAATTTGGTTGATGATGATGATTATGAACCAATACATTCGGGGTCTCACAAGAGACGCTCTGGTGGGTCTAGCGGTCGAGCAACAGAAAGCTCGAGAATGGATATTTGTGTTGATACCAATACCAAATCGCATATTGCAAGAACCGAATATTATAAGAAGAAAATCAGCGATCGAACCGATCGCTCGGACGCAGAAGATCAGTGGTCCATTGATAAGTGCATGGAAATAATTAATGAGATGGAGGGGCTTGATGATAATATGCTCGGTGTGGCAATGGACAACATAGTTGAAAGCCAAAAGTGGCGTAAAAGCTTCATTCTGATGAAACCGGACCTTAGACCCATGTGGTTAGCCAATCTTGCGAAAAGATACTTCTAATTTGTTAAAGTTGGCTCAAACCCAATGTATTGTTTAAATGTTTAGCAGTTTATTGAAATATTTCTGTATTAGTAGTAAGGTGAATATGTACTGGCACAATGTGTTTGATTTTCTACAGTAACGGTTTAATTTTAGATGCATTTGTCTTCACTGGCTGTTGTTGTTTCTGTGATTTTATATTTAACTTTGCTAGATAAGATAAATGTTGGTGTTATTATTTATATGACCTCCACTATTTTCATAAAGTATTTAAAATTCGAATATTCTTTATGCAAATGGATTCTAATTTTTCGGATTTCAGTACTATTGCACTTGCTACCATACTGATGGACTTGTCAAGTGACACGTCAAGTTCTGATAGTTCCGGGATTGATGACTTGTTCTTTCTTCAAGAGCACGAAAATTGTGATGCGAAAAGTCCCCATTTCACGTCTAAGTTATCAGGCCGTGAATATCTACAAGAAATCTTAGACGGTCCACCGGAAAAGTGTATTCGCATTTTTCGCATGAATCAGGATTGTTTTTTGGCTTTGTGTCAATTTATAATAGATGGCAACTACCTTGAGGAAACGCTTGAGGAAATACAAAAAAGGCACGTATCTCATGAGGAAAGTGTTGCCATTTTTTTGTACATTGTCGGTCACAGTCATAGAATGAGAGTGGCTGCTGATCGGTTTCAGCATTCATTGCAAACAATCCAACGACATTTTACTGATGTGTTGAAAGGTTTGGCAAGAGTATCAACAGTTCTTATTACTCCCCAAAACACGACACATGTACACGAAAGGATCAGTGGTTCCATAAACTTTTATCCATGGTTTAAGGTATTTTGTTATCTTCATGTTTAACACCATATTATTCTAATAATTCAAATGTGTTCAATAAAGTAGTTAGTTTCTTCTTCAATAATGTAGTGAGCTATTGGTGCTGCCAATGGTACCTTAATAAATGCTATCGTACCTGCTAGCCGACAAAACACTTATCGTGGTCGAAAAGGCGATATATGTCAAAATGTGCTGGCTGTTTGTGATTTTGACATGATGTTCACTTTTGTTTATGCGGGTTGGGAAGGAAGTGCTAATGACTCCCGGGTAATATATAGTGCATTAACAGAATGATTGTTGCCAATCCCTCCCGATGATAAATACTACTTAGTAGATTGTGGTTACACAAACATGCCAGGGTTTTTAGCTCCATACCGCGGGGAGCCATATCACTTGCAATATTTTGAAGGATCTAACCATGAACCCACCCAATATAGGCAACTATTCAACAAACAGTATGCTAGGCAACGAAATGTCATAGAACGAACCTTTGGTGTATTCAAAAAAAGGTTTCCCATATTCAAGTATATGACCAACTACCTCTTCACAAGGCAAGTTCTAATGGTACCAGCATGTTGTGCAGTTCATAATTTCATACGTAGGTATTCAGCGGACGATGCATTCTTTTCTGATTTAGAAGATGAACAAATTACTCATCTACACAATGAAGATACTGTTTCCACATCTCAACCTTTGGATATGTAATCTTCTCAATTGAATCGCATGAATACTAAAAGAGATCAAATAGCTATGGCAAAGTGGAATGCACGACATTAATGTAATTTTAAGGCCCAATGTACTTGTTCATGGCTGCATTGTGCTGTTCTAATATATAGTTGTGTTCACTTTTCTTTCATTTGAAGCCCATCTATTTGATAACCGCATCTACATTTGATTTAAGCATGTTGGTTATGATGAAATTTTTTATGCATGCAGGTTGTGGGATATCTCCTAACTTGAAGTACCTTTCGTTTAAATTTATTCAAAAGAAATTTTAACATATATGTCGTTCTAGGCAATGATGAAATATACTATCAATGAAAAGGTTCTATGTCCACCCCCACCTACCATCATGTGCCACTGATCAATCTGGATATGATGGATATGGTATATTTTGATCCAGATTTTTTTAATCTAAACGTAAACATACAACACTTTTATGATGATATATTCCCATTATACTGACCCAATGAATGATGTATTCAACTATGGGTGACGGATGGGGTGGGCATAAGACATTGGTAGTAGTTGGCATGGCATTTTTAAAAATGCAGCTTTACACTAATCATGATGATTTGGTAGAACAATTGTTCTATAATAATGTGTTTTGAGCCTACGACTAATTAGGGATATGATGAAGATGTATTCTGATCCTATATAACCTTGTTTTGTACTTGGACCAACTGATTGACGAATTCAACTATGGGTGACGGATGGGGTGGACACATGATTAGTAGTAGTTGGCATGGCATTTTTAAATAAATGTACCCCTACACTAATAATGATGATTTATTAGAACAACAGTTTTATGATAATGTGTTCTGAGCCTACGACTAGTTGTGGAGATGATGATGGTATATTCTGATCCTATATAACCTTGGAAGTATTGACAATTTATTTCATATACTAGAAATGAAATACATGCTACAGTGTGTTTAGCTTCTACTAGCAGGTGATGGGTTCTGATGCTGCTCATGGCTGCATTATGTTTCAAGAATTGATTGAAGGTTTTCATTTTCACTTTCAAAATTAATTTCTTGTTACATTTTCTATAACTATCATGGCTTCTGATTTTGTGTTTGTTGCTGCTCATGTACCATCAATATCTGGATGTGATGATTTTGTGATCCTATATACTCTTTGGAGTAATGAATGTTGCTCATGGCATTTGATGTCTACTGATGGATTGTGGAGGGTTTTTTTGCTTTGTAAGGTATTAAGAACTGAAATACACTTTGGAAAATTTTCATACTGTACACAATGTCATTCTATGGGTTTTGATGCTACTGATGGTAGATGATGGGCTTCTGAATGCTTGTGATGGCTTTTTTGGCTTTATAAGGGAGTAAGGTTTGAGTTTCACTTTGGAAAATGTCCATATTGTACACATTATCCATCATGTGATGGGTTTTGATGCTGCTTATGGTAGGAGATGGTTGTCTACTGATGGTTTATGATGGTTTGTTTTTGCTTTATAAGGGGTTAAGGTTTGAGTTTCACTTTGGAAAACTACCATCATATTGTACACAATGTACCTTCCTGTGATGGGTTTTGATGCTGCTCATGGCTAGTGATGGCTTCTGAATGCTTATATTGAAAACTTCTGATGCTTTCAATTTGGAATTTGGAATTTGAAAAACATGCCAGGGTTTTCAATTTGGAAAATTTCCATATTATACACAATGTCCTTCCTAGGAAAGGTTTTGATGCTGATCATGGCTACTGATGATGCTTCTGTTCAAATTTGAGTAGTCTTCTTCTTGCTTTTAAAGGAAATAAGGTATGATTTTCACTTTTAAATAAATTTAATTCTTGTTACTATGTTATAAGTGTGATGACTTCTGATGCTTGTGATGGAATTTCATGGTTGGGCAACAATAGTTTGCCGTGTACATTTTTCTGTGCTACTCATGATTCTGGACATGATGACCTCTGAGCCTATTTACCAAAACTATTTGAATTCTTTCCTTTCTTAAAATTTCATACTGTGCACAAAACCTTCCTGTCATGGATTCTGCAGCTGCTCATGGTTTTGATGGCTGTTTATGGATTGTTATGGCTTCTTCTTCCTTTATAAAGGCATATAAGGTGTAAGATTCACTTTGAAAATAACCTTCAAGTTCCTATTATGTTAGTACTGTGAAGGCTACTGATGATGGATATGGCTTCTTTGGTTTTTTTCCTGAAAAAGAGAAGCAAAAACTGCTTTGAGAACTCCGTAACCAAACATCGTTAAACATGGTAGATTGTTCTGCTTCTAATATAATTTGTACATGTGCCTGAGATGAAAATCTTTGTTCCCTTTGTGCATCTCTTAGTTGAATGATCTTATTAGTTTGTGAGGAGGTAAACATGGTATTTGCAATAGAATGAGTTGCTTGCGCAAAACGTAGGATATGATGGCATCTGATCCTATATAAATTTTCTAATACTATGTTCAATTTCCTTCATATGATGGCTTCTGATGCTGCTCATGCCATATGATGCTTTATTCTAACAGGTGATGATGGGTTGTGATGCTTATGATGCCTTCGAATCAATGTGGTTTTAATTTATTGGCCTTCTCATTTCTGAAGAAAAGTGATGCTTGTTTAGGGTTCTAATTTGTGAACAAAAGCTATCGATTTCTCACTTTGTAGGGAATCACACTATCACCAAATTTGTGATGGGTTCTAATGTTGCTCATATCAGCTGATGGCTACTGATGGATTGTATGGGTTTCTTCTTGCTTTGTAATGGGTTAAGGTGTGAGTTTTTACTATTGTAAAATTTGGATACGGTGTACAATTACCTTCCTATGATGAGTTCTGATGCTGCTCATGGCATATGATGGATACTGATGGATTGTAATGGGTTCCTTTTGCTTTGTAATGGGTTAAGGTGTGAGTTTCACTTTGTAAAAATTGGGTACGGTGTACAATTACCTTCCTATGATGAGTTCTGATGCTGCTCATGGCCTATGATGGATACTGATGGATTGTAATGGGTTCTTTTTGCTTTGTAATGGGTTAAGGTGTAATGAATTCTTCCTTGATTAAAATTTCAATACTGTCAACAATACCTTCCTGTCATGGGATCTGCAGTTGCTCATGGTTTTTTAGGGTAGCTGATGGATAGTGAGGCTTCAACTGATGGTTTTAATTTTTGGTTACATTCCTTTTAACATCTGATGGATACTGATGATGCTTGTGTTATGCTTGTCATGGGTTCTGATGGATACTGATCGGTCGCAATGGCTTCTTCTTGCTTTGTAAGGGGTTAAGGTGTGAGTATACTGTGTCCAATATTTGCATATTGTGTCCAATATCCCTCTATGGTTGGGTTGTGATGCTGCTCATGGCTTCTACAAATTTATGATGGATTCTGAAACAATCTGATGATTTATAACGGATTGAGAATGAAGTTTCACTTTCATTTATTAACCGCTAATTTTTTTCCGCTCAAAATTTGTAGATTACAATTGCTGTATTAGCCGACTCTTACACAATTCACATAAAACTTTCCATAGTCGGAAGCTTGCCAGTGATGGGGAGATACGAAGAAGAAACAAAAAAATATTAAAACGAAGAAAACTTTGCATAGTCGCACGTTGCTTGTTCGTACACTTGTAGAACTTTGCTCTGTAACTGCAAAGAAAAAAATCATAAGAAAACTAATGCAAATTGATTAAACATACACCGTTGATAAGCTGCTTGCCACGAAAACTGCAAAAAAAATAATTTTATAATATAATTTAAAACCCAAACGCCTTTTCTAACCACATTATCCAATAACTATTTTTTATTAAAATTTCAGACTATTTGGTTTATCCAACCGCATTTTATACATTCCTTTTAAAAAAACAGTTTTTCAAAAAAAAAAAAAATACCAAACAGCATTTTATAGTCTAGTTTTAAGAAAACAGTTTTCAGGAAAAAAATTTAACCAAACAGGTTTTACAATCTCATTTTCAGAAAACAATTTTCAAAAAACTATCCAAACAGCTTTTACACTCTCATTTTCAGAAAACAGTTTTCACAAAACTGTTTTCAGAAAACTGTTTTCAGAACAACTATCCAAACGCACTCTTAGTTTCTTACTCAATAATGGTTGAATACTAGGTAAATTTAACCTAGTCCCAAAAGTTAGTCTTGTCTTACAACAAATCTATCTTAACCCAAATTTGGATTCAACCCAACTTTCCAACTAAGCTAAGAGTCGGCTCATCATACATCCTCAACATACACCAAATTAGTGCACTTAATATGCACTAGGAATCACCATATGCACACATATAAGTGTACTAATACCTCATTACAACTTTAATTCTTTCCATCTTTGAGTTTTACTAATCTTTCAATGACATGTCTACTAGCTTCTGGTTACCCATGTGTACTTACCAATTCAATTCTTTTATACAAAATTCAACTCAAAACCTAACATAAGTATTTATTTGCTAGATACAAATTACTACATGTAAAATTACTACATATAAATTGCTACATACAAATTACTACTACCACATATAAGCATATAAGCTACTACTACATACAACCATTTCAACCATAACCAACAAATAGTTCATCATACTAAAGAATAGAACATGAATTGCATACAAGCATACCACACCAACAATTCTTCTATTAGATTTCTTTTCTTGCTATGTTTATTTTATATGATCCTAAACATGAACTTAAGCATATGATAATTTCAATCAACACATCATACCCTCATTCATATGAGTAAACTAGCAACTATTAGGATAAAGAAATTACCTACTTTGATTTAGCAAGTTTTCAAAATATTCTTGGCTTCAAACTTCCTTCTCCTCCTTGCACCTTTGGTTTTTCTCCACTTTAGCTTACTATGGACAAAATAGATCCTAGGAATTATATATATATATATATATATATATATATATATATATATATATATATATATATATATATATATATATATATATATATATATAAAATATTATAATGGGAGAAGGCCTTAGTGTCATTTGTAAATCTACCACTTTACGCGTATTGCACGTGCAACTCTAACTTTTCCATTATATACTTTATTTAAATCTATCAATTTACGTGCATTACACGTATAACTCAAACTCTCTCATTATGCTCTTTATATTACTTTTAAAAATATGTATTTATTAACACGTGTTATATTATATTACTTAAAAACTATATATTGATTAAAATGTGCATTGCACGTGTTAAATACTGTATATATATATATATATATATATATATATATATATATATATATATATATAGAGAGAGAGAGAGAGAGAGAGAGAGAGAGAGAGATGGTGCTTAGAAATGGAAAATATAGATAACGAAAAGGGGTTGGTATGAAGAAAATAGGCTAGGGTTTTATTAAAAAGAACTAGGGTTTGAAAAGAGTATGAAAAAGTGCTAGGGTTTCTCTTCTAACTCTCATATATGTAGAAAGAGATGAAGGGGAAGGGTTAGTTGGCCATTTCAAAAGCTAGGGGTTGCAGGAGAAGTGTGGGTGTGTAGAAGGCTCTAGGTGAGCTTACGTGTCCCATAGATTTTCATATAACCCCTTAGGTTTTAATCGATTACACTTAACCCCCTTTTCTAAGTCAACATTTATAGGCTATAGTATAGTAGTGTAAGCATAGATTATGGAATGTATGTATATAATAGTCGTGCAATATTAGTATACTAGGTTTGCTCATGGGCACGTGCCTACGGCACGTCTTCGGAACGATATAGCATACGAAAAGCCTTGTAAACAGTAAAACAACAATTATGTAGCTCAAGTTTGAATAGTATGACAATAATTAGTTGTAAATAAAATTCCATGTTTCCATTAGTATATGTTGAAAAATAATTATAAATGGGGGTATAAAATCCTTCTTAAAACTTTGAGGGTGGAAAATGGTGAAATTTAACTGTTGAGAAGATATTTTCTATTTTCAATGTAACATGAGCAATAAAAAAATATATAAAAACCTAAAAATTTACAAACCTGAAAATCTGAAAATCTAAATTTCTAAGTAAATAGAGAGAGATTGAGAAAGAAAGAGAGAGGGAGAGAGAGAAAGAGAAATATGAAAAAGTGGAGAAGAGAGAAGAGAGAAATAGTAATAAAGTAATGAGTTCTTCTAGTTTTTTTTTTTCGGGGGGGGGGGGGGGGGGATTTGGTTTTAGGGAGAAAATTTTTTTTAGGGAAAATATTTTTTGGGAGAGTGAATCTGAACCGTTGATTTTGTTTCAATTGAAGGGGAACCATTTGATAGCTTTTTATTCAAATTATCTTGTGTTTTATTATATAGATATTCAGTGAACATTATATATGGTTTGGCTTAACAATGCAAATGTAATGGATTGGGCCATCATATACTATATAACAATACATTCAATGTAAAAAAAAATTATTAGTAAATTATGGCAAAAAAAATAATTATCAATTATTATTATTATTATTATTATTATTATTATTATTATTATTATTATTATTATTGTTATTATTATTGGGGGTGTACGTGTGTGTGGTGGTGGTGGGGGGGGGGGGGTCTTACAATTGTTTCCGACTGAGTGGATCTTTCTGAGCCTTGTTCATAGGTTTTGGACCATCTACCTTCTTCTCCCCCTTACCGGGGGCTTCTTGTAGACCTAGAGGGTTTAGTGCCTCTTTGGCTCGGATATACTTCTCGACCATATTGAGGAGGTCGGAAAAATCAATTGGAGGTTTCTTTGCCAAGAAGGCCTTCAGCTGGCCGTGGTGAACATTATGCTGGAAGGCCACGAATGCTACACCAACGTCGAAAGAAGAGACCGCCCTACCCTCGGTGGTGAACCTCCAAACAAAGTCCCGTAGGGACTCCTCTTCCTTCTGTTTGAGGTTCAGAAGGGATGCGCTAGTCTTCTCGACCTTGCGACTAGTCACAAAGTGAGGAAGTAAACTCGCCTCGAGCTGCTCGAATGAGCAAATCGATTTGGGGCGTGCTTTGAGAACCATTCCCGTCCGGGCCACATAGAATGATGGGGAACGCTCAACAGATGAGAGGATCTGAGGCGCTGTGAATCTTCATGAGGGTTTTGAATCCCTCCATGTGATCGGTTGGATCACTCTCTCCATCGTATGTCTCGAACTGAGGAGGTATAAAATTTCTTGATATCGGGGCATCAAGGATTCAAATAGAGAATGGGTGTCCGGTAGGCTGGTGCCCCCGAGTAGATTGGCCTCTACCCTCGCCTTTTCGAGTGAGGCACTTCTCCATCTCCTGGAGTCGCTTTAGGACAGTGTCATCCCTCCTCGCCGGTCGAGTCGAGTCATGCAACTCACTACCCTAGTTTTGCTCCTCTTAGAGGGGATCGTTGTTTTGATGTTCGGTTCTGGGGGCACCTTTGATGGCATGGAGGACCTCATTCCTAACTCTTGGAACTCGGTCTTCATGACCGCAACCTCCTCGAATTAGACCGTCGAAGGTCTTCGATCTCTGGGGGAGCGGCTACGTCGTTGCTCCCGACCTCGGGTCGGGAGTATGCAATGGGTCAGAGCCTGGTTGGAGGGGGCAGCTCCACTCCTAGAGCGGTTAAGCTAATTCTAGAGGTCGTCCTCAGGTTTTCGATGATTGATGGTGTTCTGAAGGTCATCGGCTTCCTGGCGCTCGGGTTACCTAGCGGTTGAGCGTGAGGCACTCGGACCCGGTCCCGATGGATCTTCGGGTTGGTACCTTCGGGAACCCTGGGTGTCCGCATGACTGTGAGTAGGGTGATGTTGGTCGGCATATCGTCCTGCCATGGCTGCCCTCCTGTGTTTGGGTGCCATGAAAGGAAGGAGCGACAGGAGACCGGAAGTTGGTATTGAATCTGTCAAGAGAGTTCCCACAGACAGCATCAACCTGATGCTGCTTGTTTTAGCGGTGGGAGCAACAGGTGTGAGTTCTTGTAAATTGTTTAGGAAGAGATGATCTTGGCTGCAAATTCGGGTCTGGAGGCAGGGGGATCTCTTGCGGACTGGAGAGGAGGTGCAGATGGAGGGTGGCTGACCGGAACACCTGTAAGAAGTCTAGAAACACTGGGAGAGATCCCGACGACAGACCCTCCGATGATCTAGTCAGTCACTTGAAAGTGAAAATGAAAGCTAGGGTTGAAGTAGAGAAAAAGTCATAATCTTTAGAAAGGGGAAGGGGTCTAGTATTTATAGGCAGAGAGAGTGGGAGCCCTAACCCTAATGGGCTGGGTTGACCCGTTTCTCCTTGGGCATGAACCGACAGAAGGCCCACTGGATCCTCTGGCCCGAAGATCAGAGATGAGCAATTTTTTAGGAGATCAAATGGCTCTGATCGCGTTTGGACCCACATCATAGACTTTTTCCACATCGAACGCAAGTATCGTATGGATACTTAGCAGAATTGTTAGGTAGATTTTAATTCTTCTCAATATTTGGGGGGGGGGGGGGGGGGCAGACCTCTTCTGGTAGTTTTTGAACTTTGCATTATTTAGACCCTGTACAACCTCGTTTATTAGAGTAATTATTATGTCCACCTCTATTGGAGAAATTATTGTATCTACCTTTTCTTGAGTAATTATTTCGTCCATGTCTCCTACCTCTGCCTCTGTTTTTAGGAAAGTTGGCATTTGGTCTTGAATTATGAGTCTTAATTAATATTTTTCTATTTTGTTAGCAACAAGAAGACAAGTTATTAGTCCAGAATACTTAGAAAATTGTCGTTGTCGATATTGCTGCTGCATGAGCACATTCGAGGAATGAAATGTACAAAGAGTTTTTTTTCTATCATTTGCTCATCAGTAATTGTTTCACCACACAATGTCAAATGGGAAACAATATTAAATATAGCAGAGTTGTATTCAGAAACTGTCATATGATCTTGGAATCACAGATTCAGCCAATCACTTTAAGCATTGAGTAATATGACAATCTTCTGGTGATCATACCTATCCTTTAGGGATTTCCAAAGACCTGAGGGATCTTCCTTAGCCAAATACTCCATTTTCAGATCATCATGTAGATGATGACACAGAAAAATGGAAGTAGGTGCTTTGTCCTCCGGGGACACCTTATTTCCTTTGGCAATAGTATCACCAAGTTTTTTCGATCGCAAATGGATCTTAGCATCCAATTGCCATGATAAATAATTTTTACCATTGATTGCAAGAGCTTTAAATTCGAGTTTAGCAATGTTCAGAATCTTTTTCATAACTGAGATAAAATATATAAAATTAGTAGGTTATACATGAACGTAAGTAAATATATGAAAATTTATTAATTGAAGTTTGAACTTCAGGTTCTTCACTCATAGCTCTGAACTTCAAGTTCATGATTCCAATGCATAATTTGTTTATAGAACTTCAGGTTGTGTCAAGACATCAGGCTTACTTCTGAGTATAGAGAACTTCGGTCTAATTATAATATCAAAACTCCGGGTTTGATTATATATATATTATTTTTAGAATTTCAAATTCTAATATAAAAATTCAGATTCTAAAATAAAATACATATGGAGCTTCTGGTCCGAATTAAATTGGAAGTATAAAACTTTGAGTTCTAAAATAAAATGCAGACGAAGCTTCTGGTAGACTAGTATATACTTGTCGGATTATCACACAATATATATATATATATATATGATTCTGCAGACACAGAAACGAATGTCATATACAATTTCAGAAATTGTTAACGGTTGGATTTAAAGTTATGATTATTCTATGAGAAATTGCATTAAAACTTGTAAAAATTATAATAAATCAATTTAAATCCAAATAAATTATATAATAATGAAAATCAATCATCTTGGAATGTTTTATCAAATAAAATTGATTTCACATTCATATGAAATATTATTCAAAATAAAATTTGACGGATGTTATAATATTCAATGAAAATGTAATGATAATACAGAATTCGGTTATCACGAACCTACCGTTAAATCGATCTAAATTTTTGATATGTTTCTCTCCAATATGTTGTGCACTTGCTATCAAAATTTGAGTTTGATCATACTTCGGGAAGGTACTCAACGAAGAGATTCTTGCTGATAATGTGTTACAATTATAAAGATATACTATAAAAAATATAAGGAGTGCTTCACATATTTACAGAGTTACAAAGTACCTCATAAGTTACAAAAAGAGAAAACTAAAAGAGGTGGGAGAAGCGGGAGAGGGTTATAAAATAATGGGGGGGGGGGGGGGGGGGTTACAAAATTGTGGAGATGGACATTTACAACATGGGTATTATTATTCTCTCTTGATTATAAATCTCTAATCTTAATTATGCAGCTCTAAGCTTTGGTATTTAACCGTACTTGTGATATATATTGTCCCAATTATTCTATGTTATAATTGAGCCAAACATATTAACCATAATCCTTTAACAAATGTTAAGGACGAAATGACACCTAAAGTTTACCTTAATTCTCAAATAGTACCTAAAGTTTCCATAATACCCAAATAGCGCCCGAAGTTTATATAATTGGATTAAACAACACTTCTGTTAATTTTTGAACAACTGGATGGTCAAAAGACAAAAAAACCCATTTTCAGTTCTTTTTCTTCCTCTTGTTCTCTGTTCTTCTTCAATCTCATTTTCAAGAAATTTTGGTTTCTTGATTATCTTTAAATTTTGCTGAATTACTAGAAGTTGATGGTGATGGGTTTCGTGGATGGCGGAGATGGTGGTCGGTGGTGGAGATGAAGGTGATTGTGATGGTGGATTTCGTGGATGGCTGAGATGGTGGTCAATGGTGGAGATGAAGGTGATGGGTTTCAGAGTTGGTGGAGATGGTGGTTGGAGATGATGGGGAAGAATGTGATGGTATGGATTCATAATTTGTATAAGGAGATGAGGGCAATTTCGATATTTCACACTTCTTAATGGGTTTAAACTCGGTAAGAGGTATATATTCAGGGAATATTCTACTTAGCTGAAAACTTAACGGGTGCTATTTGTTCCAATATTTATATACATCGAGTGCTATTTGGGGATTATAAAAACTTTAGATGTTATTTGAGAATTATGGTTAACTTTAGGTGTCATTTCGTCCTTACCTTTAACAACTGGGTCATATCTAGGTAAATTTTAGTTGAGTTAGATCAAGAAGCCCCAAGTCAAGCCCAACCCATCTATTTGCCACCCTTAGGTTGTTTTCAAAATCCAAAAGAAAAATGAGGCTTTTTTAAAAAGATAAATTTCACTAAATCCTACCCAGTTTTCACCCATTTGTAGATAATTTTAACCAATTCTTTTTCTGGAGGATGACCCTACTATATGCCCAAAGTTATTGTTGATGTGCCTACTCCTGGTTGACATCGTTAATTATGGTATAAAATGACTATTTTATAGCTGTAATGCTCAGTATAGTTTCTTGCAAATATATATATACCCAATTTTTTTAAAAAATTCCATTTCAAAATTAGTGGGTTATTAGAAAATATTATCTTTCTTCAATTTTTTTTTTTTTTTGAAAATTATATATTTAAATCCTTCTAAAACCCAATTAACTAATCAGGGGTATATTAGATTAAAAAATTAAAACCGTCCAAAGACTAATTTATGGAGATTTTGAACGGAATATGGTCATACACATACTTTGGGCCTATAGTAGAGCAATCCACAAAAAAAAAAGGTTAGAGTTTATATTCAAATTTTGTAAAAATTGGGTAGGGTTTAGTGAATTTTACCCTTTTTTAACTCAACAATTTGATATTAAGATATGAATATGATATGGCTAAGTTGTGACTACGATGCAAAGCCCATCTTAGGAGAGAAATTTTCCACTTTTTATTTGGGCCTTATTCAAGCCTAACTTCTACATTATTTGTAGCGCCCTATACTTTTTAAACATGTATATATATATATAAGGAATAAAATAATATTTTTACCGTATGCACGATCTTGTATTTATAATATGAGAAATACGAATACAAGTGCAAAAAGAAATATAATTCTTTAGTAGATGTGGCATCTACACATCTATACAAAAATTTAATTTATATGTAAGACATGATATTATAGGATCTATAAATTTAAAAAGTGTAACAATTTTTGCTACAAATAATAAATACAAATGAATATATATGTATATGTGTATATTCAAGAATAAAATATTTATGTATGTAATAAGAATGAGATCTATTATGACTTCTCAAAACTACACACACAAATACACCCTCCAAACCCTAATTCCTCTCTCTCTCTCCCCACAAAACAATGGGCTAAATGGCCCATTATTTTTCAACCCAAAAGGAAGGACTTTTCTATAACCTCACCACCAGCATACAAGCCTTTCTTCCACTTCATTTAGAGCATCCACAGTCGTGTGCTATTTATGTATAAAATGCATTTTATAGCAAACGACGAGCTGCAGTCGTTTGCTATTTATGCATTTTATGCATATATTGCTACAGTAGATTGCTATATATGGCACAAGATATAGCTATATGCATAATATACGAGACGAAACATGATGTTGCGTCCGACGATAAAAAATATTTTTTTAATTCGTCAGACGCAACAAGAAGTTGCGTCCGACGACATTTAAAATAAAAAAACATTTTAATAAAACTCCACCAACCTGAGCCTCCATGGACACAACATGATGTTGCGTCCGACGGGGGCCCCACTAATTTTTGTTTAAAAAAAACTTAAATAACGTTTTAAATTAATAAACAAATCATAAAAAATCCTAAGAATTCGTCCGACGCAACATGAAGTTCCGCCTGAATTTTTATTATTATTAAATTGGTAAAAAATACCAATCGACGACTGCAATGAATTGGCAAATGCTATATGCATTTATGCACATATGCATTTTTTTAAACAATGACGACTGTGGATGCTCTTAACCCCGTTTACTTCAGTCCAAATCATTAGAGTGAGAGATAGAAAGACAGAAAGAAAGAAAGAAAGAAAGATGATGAAGAGGCATTGTATAAATTTAAGTCCTAACAAGGTAAATATTTACTCCACAAAATGTAGATAATTTCTTCTAAGATTTTGTAATGACACATACAAGGTTCTAAAAATGAAGAGACAATGAATAAATTGATTCTCAAACAAGGTAAATTTCTTCCCCAATAAAATTGTTTAATCTCTTCTAAGATTTTTGTAGTAACTAAACCTATTAGGGAAAAAACCAAAGCACTTGACTCGAGTACAAAGTGCTCATAGAACGTTTGCATGAATACATTAAACACATTCAATCTTTATTTTTAGAGGAGTTGTTAAATATGAATTGTGAATAGACAATTATACAACCCCCCCCCCCCCCCCCCCCCCCTCTCTTATCTTCTTCCTCCTCGTCCCTTCACTATCTAAAGCCCTAGCCCATCTCCTCCCTCATCTGTCACGATTTGATGTATGTATTGAAATAGTTTAAAATTATACTTCAAATATATTTTGCTTGTTTTATGTACATTAATTGGCAAAATAATAATATTTATGAAGAGTATAAATGTTTAAACTTTCCAAACCAAAAATATCTTAAAAATTTTCTAAAACTACTAGTTTTAGCATTTTTCTCAAAAAACATGAAATTGTGTGTTTTTTTAGAAGACTCCTTTTGGTATTGTTTTTGGAGACTCCTTTTGCGAGAAAAAACTATTTAGAAGACTCCTTTTGGTATTTTGAGATACAAAAAGAAGTATTTTGAGATATCAAAAGGAGTCTTCTAAATAGTTTTTTGAGATACAAAAGTAGTTCTTTGAGAAGACTCCTTTTTCTCAACTACATTTGTAACTAAATGAACACGTGCATTGTAACCTAACAAACACGTGCAATGCATATGCATAATTAATATAAAGAAGGTTTTGGATTCGATGTCAGACAACAACAGATTTTAAAAAAAATTGTAAAAGATGTGCATCACACGTGTAAATTTATATATATCTTAAGCTAATAGGCCTACCTCATCTCTCCAAAATAGAGAAAGGATAGCAAAAGTATGAACTGACATGTGCAGTCCACACCAATTGCCAAAATAGAATTAATTAAAACAACACACAAAAAAAACTTT
This sequence comes from Hemerocallis citrina, assembly GCA_017893485.1. NCBI lineage: Eukaryota > Viridiplantae > Streptophyta > Magnoliopsida > Asparagales > Asphodelaceae > Hemerocallis > Hemerocallis citrina. The sequence continues at coordinate 257,787,517 of CM030359.1, forward strand.
TCCTCTTCCACATCTCCCCAAAACCCACAAACCCTAACTCTCCCTACCCCAAAACCCACCCACATCTCCTGACCCGTCCATCCCTAACGCCGCCCGCTGTCCACCCCGCCTCGATCCCGCCCCGTTCCCACCCATCTCTACCCTCTATCGTCGCCGTCCGTCGTCGATCCCGCCCCAACCCCGCCGTCTGTACCCTCCATCGTAAGCTTCCCTTTTACTTAAGATTTTTCTATCTAATGTAAAAATAATTTCGTTTTCTTGATTTTTCTGATGTAAAAATATTATTATTGTTACCATGTATGTTAGTATTAATGTAAAAATTATTTGTAGTTTGTATGAATTATTTTAGTATATTGTTTCCCTTTTATGGACTATTGTATGAATAATTTTTGGGGTAACATTAATTAGTATGAATTAATCAGACTAAAACAATAGTCTGATTATTGTACATTAAAATCTTTTGCCCCGAACCATGTATTTAAGTATTAATGTAAAAGGGAAACAATAGTCCATAATTTTGTTTTCTTGATTATTTTTACATTAGTCTGAGAAGAGCCACATGCTGTGTTACCATGTACAAATTGCACAAACTAAAATAATTTTGAGGAATTATTAATCAGACATTATTTTACTAATTAATGTTACTCCAAAAATATCTTATACTAATGGGAGTATCCCCTTTCTCCTTTCTCTATTTTGAATTAGAGAAAGAAAAAGAAAAGTAGGAATTCATATTTAACTGACACGTGCACTACGCACGGTTTTATAAAAAAATCAAAACAAACTAAAAATTGACAACATAAAAGATTTATTTCTGTTTTGATTTAGATATATGTTGCTTAATAATTTATTATTAGAATTGTTGTTTCAGTTTTTTTTTTCAGTTATATTTAATTTATTTGTATGTGTCCGAGTATTTTTCTGTTTTTTTATGATAGTGTGGTCAAGCTTTGAGATTCAGGATCGGATGCAAACATAATAATATATGCTTTCAGATCAGAAGAAGGGGGATCGTACGTCAGGTGTGAGATTGGAATGAACTGACTTGCATATAAGGATTTTTCTTCTAACCGTTATCTATTTTCTTTTGGACTTTTGCATTCTAAAAAATATCATCATTAAATTTTCAATTATGAAGATTAATAGATTGTGGATTATGGTAAAAAGCATGAAAGTTCAATAGTTTAACCCATTTTATTATTATTGCATTTTAGTATTTTATTTTCTTAGGTTAAAAGTGAGCAAATGAGTGAATATATAAGAAAGCTAATGACTGGCATCAAATAGTTGATGAAAAGATAAGATGAAAATTTGATGTAGTAAGCTCGAAATATGCTGGAATAAGAAGGGAAACAACATGCAGACAGTGATATCTTTTCTACATTTTTTATTTTGGTGAATTGTAGTATTGTATGTATATTTTTCTGTTTAATCATGTTGTAGAGGTACAACTAAGGAGTAATATAGAACAGTTAGAAGCAAATATTGAGAAATTTTGCAGACAATATGAGTATTTGTAAGCAAGCTTTAGAATGGAGGAATCTAACACGATTGTAAGTGATTTTTGAAAATACCTCTTTCTTGGCATCTCAAAATTTAGGGTTATAGGGTTTACCTATGTCTTGGTGCTAAAATTGTTGGAGAGTTACACACATCGAGAATTATGGAGTTTCCTTTCAATTGAATAGAAAATATAGAATGATGTTGGTTTCGAAATGTGAAATTGGTTAATATATACATTTGTCATATTTTGACATATATCTAATTATATATCAATCATTGTTTCCTCAATGAGTTTCTGATGTTGATTATATTTGATTTGAAAGAAAATGTTTGATTTGAGAGGAAAGACGGTTAAGAACCACGCGGTTGAGAAGGAGATAACGAAGTACATTAAGGAGTCTGAGAAGAGTCACAACCCAACTTCGGTAATTATTCAACTTTTTTTTCCCTTTCCTTTCAATTGTATAAAAATATAGAATGATGTTAGTTAGTTTGAAAGTATGAATTAGTCAATTTGTAGATTTTTCATCGTTTAATTATATTGTGATTGAAATAGTTAAGGGGTATCTATAAATTTTTAAGTTCCATATAATTTTATGAATTCCTCAAAATTATTTTAGTCTGTGCAATTTGTACATTGTAACACAGCATGTGGTTTCTTCTCAGACTATTGTAAAAATAATCAAGAAAACGAAATTATGGACTATTGTTTCCCTTTATCGACCCCGCTGCTACCCCAAAAATTATTTTAGTATATTGTTCCGGACTAATGTAAAATAATTTCGTTTTCTTGATTTTTCTTTATTCTCAATTGTTTAGTTGAAATGAATTTTATTTTTGTTGTGGTGGTTTGGTGGCATTGTATAGTATGGAGGAAGTTGTAGAGAAGAGGAAAGCTTTGATCGAGCATGCGAATGAGATCAAAATGCTGGAAAATGCCTCTTCTTTTCAGGTATGGAGTGGTGTTGGTGGTAGTTTCCGATACTTGATTGGAGTGAAGTTAATTTGGAATATGATTGACATTTTTTTTCATATGATTAGTTTTAAATTTGGGTTGTTATTTGTTGTATCGGAAGGTTTTAGTATGATTGTTAGAAAGAGGTTTTGTTTGGTAGATTTTGGTGTGTTGTTAAAGGGTTTTTTTTTTTGAATATTTTGGATTTCCAGATATTTTAATTTCTGAAATCTAATTAGTTTAAGAGCAACTATAGTTAATTTTTGACCCTTTTTATTTTTTAGGGAACCATCATAGTTGTTTTAAGTACAAGTAAAAAATAAATAAATTATACAGTTCTTTTTAGCCTTATAGACAAAATGTTGATAACATTAAAAAACAGTTATGAAGAAAAAAATTAGAAGATACTAACTAAAATTGTATTGTCATCTATATGTAGATGTACTAGAAGACACTAACTAAAATTATGTTATCAATTATATTGAATAAAAATATAGAGTGATACTGGTTTGAAAATTTGAATCGGTTAATATATATATATATATATAAATATATCTTATTATCAATTATTGTACCCTTAATGTGTTTCTGATGTTGATTATGTTTGATTTGAGAGGGAAAGCGGTTGAGAAGCACACGGTGGAGATGAAATAGCGGAGTACATCAAGGAGTCCAGCAAGAGCTACAACACAACTTTGGTAATTATTCGATTTTTTTCTTTTCCTTTCAATTGAATAGAAATATAGATTGATGCTGGTTGGTTTGAAAATGTGAATTTGTTAATCTGTAACTCCTATTTCCCGTATCTATTTTTTTCTACTGTATTTTCATTCCTAGTATTCTTGTATTCAATTTGAGATCTGTATTTTTGTTCCAGTTCGAATAAACTCATTTCAGTTGTTTCAACTCAATTTTGGTGCCAATATTTATTTCAATTGTATTGTTCGTTTCTGCTCTTTTGTGTCGTTCTTCATGAAGAAATGGACTGTTCATTCCATCTATTTCATTTTTTCCCAATTTTATTGAATTTTGACTAAATCTCTGGTTGGATCCCACTCAAACCCGCTACCCAAATACCCATTAACCCAAAACCCTCCTATATAACTCTAAACACACTTAACCCTAACTGTAATACCCCAGATTTGGAGTGAACAGTCGACTGGTTTGCGTACACGGGATTTGAGGAATTTGAGAAGGATTTGAGAAATTTAGTCCCACATGGGAGGTGCACAAAAACTAATTTGAGTATAAATATAATTAGCCAATGATCAAGAGTCACCTAATTGGTTAACCACCTTTTGAGAGGCAGCCTGTGGTGGGCAGTTGTACTACATAGTATCTAATTTGTCTTCTAAAAATATTAAAAATTGTCTGAGTATTGGGGCGGGGCATTACAAATGGTATCAGAGCCGACTTTCGACACCGGGTGTAGTAGAGGTCAGTATGATCTGCGGTGTTGAGAGTCATTGATCTCCGGGGTCGGGTATACTCTGTAGTGTTGAGAGTCACAGGTAGTGACTGATAGCCGGGTATCCGATCTGCAGTGTTGAGAGTGATTGATCTCCGGGATCGACTATACTGCATCGGCTAGAAAGGACGGATCCTACACTAGATGTGTGCCCTGTACTCAGCGAGGACGCTGATTTCTAAGGTGGGGTGTATGTAATACCCCAGATTTGGAGCGAACAGTCGACTGCTCGATTGTTCAGTCGACTGGTTTGCGTACACGGGATTTGAGGAATTTGAGAAGGATTTGAGAAATTTAGTCCCACATGGGAGGTGCACAAAAACTAATTTGAGTATAAATATAATTAGCCAATGATCAAGAGTCACCTAATCGGTTAACCACCTTTTGAGAGGCAGCCTGTGGTGGGCAGTTGTACTACTTAGTATCTAATTTGTATTCTAAAAATATTAAAAATTATCTGAGTATTGGGGCGGGGCGTTACACTAACCCCAATACCCTAATACTTTTTTAACCTAAATGACCAGCTGCCAAACTCTTATACCTACTGTTCATCTTCCATCGCAACTCACCTCCTTCGTTTTCGCTCCCGACCCCCTTGAGTTCCATCGCCGCACCCATTACCGCCTCCTCGTCTTGCTTCGACTCTCACCATCGCCCCATCGTTGAACCACCCCGTCGGCTTCCTCATCCTCGTCACCGTGAACCCCACTTCCGCCATTGCCGAAACTCCGGAACCCATTAACTTTGCCATTACCCATCGTCGTCGCCACCTCATCGCGAACCCATTACCCTCGTCCCCTCACCTCGCCATCCGAACCCATCGCCTCTCACATCCACCGCAAACCCCCCATCGCTCCTCCCCTGTTTCGAACCCAAAACAGAGCGACCGTTCCCTGTGTGCCGGCCGCCGTCACTCACGCCGCCGACCCCGCCGTCGCGACCTCCAGTCACACCGCCCACGCCCTGCTACCAGTCGCTGCCGCCTGCGCCGTCAGCCAGCCACCGCCGTGGCCCTCTCTTTCTCTCTCTGTTACTGTGAAGGAGGGAAGAAGAAAAGAGACTGATTTGATCTGGGCCGTTAGATCTCATCAAGATCCGAGCCCGATCTATCAGATTTGATTTGTGTTTGCTGTTTGGCGTCTAGAGCAGATCCGGGTAGATCCGATCGTGTGTGTTGTTTGCACGTGTACCACACGTGCTTGCGTGTGTTCGTGCTCGTGCCTCGCCTTTCGGGATTCTCATCCCGTCATATTGTCCGTGTTCGGATTCATCGTCGTCCCTAAGGCAAGTATTCTTCTTGTACAAATTTTTGTTATAGTACAAGTGTTTAATTGAAAAAATACTGCAAATAGGTTGTAGTTGTGACTCATTCTTGTCTCATCATTTGTTGATCTTGAATTATTCATCATCGATCCCATGATCTCAAGAGTCACAACCTTTCGTTGATATATTATACAAACTACTTGGACTCATTTTATCTCCTAGTCACTTGAACACATGAAACTAAGAAACCCTAGACTTGTAGATGTGAGTTGTATCATGTATGTGATGATCTTGCATTCCTTTGAGTTGAGAAATAGATGTTGTCTGCTGATTTGATAACCACTACATCCGTATTTGTATCACACATTAATCTAGACTCATAACCAATTATCATGCAACTTGTATATGAAAGACATTCACACTTGCTGCTGTTCTGGACTTTACTTGCTGTTTCGACCACTTTAAAATCAAAATATGAACTTGAGCCCTGAATATGAAATGTAGCCCTAAATGTATAGTTGTCAATAACTTCCAGAATTTTTGAATTTCGAGTTATGGTCTAGGAGATATCGCAGTTTTACTACTACTGTGTCGGTAGTCGCAGATTCACAAAAACTGCTGCACCTCTTTAGTTTGCAATTATTTTAACTATGCTACCAGTAAGTAAATGACTTGAAATTTTGCATGCTGTTGCTGGACACCCTATAGAACATTCCCTAATTTTCTCAGAATTAATTAATAATGTTTCAACCCTGTTTCATATATAAAAACTCAGATTCACAAATTCTGGCTGAACACAAATGCTGTATGGTTTGCTGTTTTGACACATGTTACCACAACTTTCATGTACCTTAATTATATGCGTTGGAACCGGACAGGAGTCTGGTTTCTAGAACTTCTGACGGATCCACATTTTCTATCTTATAGCAACTAGAATCGCAGTTTTGGTACAATAACGTCGTGCTGTCCAGATTTGAGATTTTCGTTGTTCTTGATATTTTGATTCGTGTTGACCCTCGAATATGCTATATAAATATCTCCAACTTGTTCTATGTTCATGATTATGTTTACTTGACTTGTTTCGCACACTTTCATGCTTGCTTGATGATAATAATAAATAATAAGCCAGGGTTTAAGTGAAAGACCATAGTAGTGGACAATATAGGTAAGTGTACTCGGAAGAGGGCCCGTGTTTCCCACTTGATACATGTCTCATGAACTAGTATATTATTATTCGATTCATGAACTAGTATATTATTTGATTCATGAACTAGTATATTATTAATCGATTCATGGACTAGTATATTATTTGATCCATAAACTAGTATATATATGATTCATGACTTGACACATGAACTAGTTATATGATTACCCGATTCATGAGCATGACTTGCTTGATACTTGATACCTGAGTACACCGCCCTATAAATTCCATTACTAGGCCTAAACGTAATTGATTGTATGTAGTAACCATATAATAAAAGTATTGATGCATGAAGTGCTACCTAGATAGTAATAACCACAAGACTTGATAGATGAAACTTAAACTTGATACATGCTTACTTGATACTTGACTACATGATACATGAGACTTGATGCTTGTACTTGACAACTTGACACTAGACTTGAGATTTGGTTCTTGATACTTGTCACTTGATGCATGATACCATTACATGTTCACTTGCGACTTACTCCACTATTAGTATTTGTTACCTAACCTGGTCACTTGAGTTATCCTTCTTGCCAGCTAGTTTCTTGAATTCCCACTACTTGTTGCATCCCTATTACATTCTTGATTCCAAAACTTGTTCCAAGCTGCTTGTACTTGTTTTACTATTTGTGGCCCTAACTTGCACTAAGGGCATTTATCTTCTTTTCTCTATTTTCTCTTTTTATTTTTATAAACAGACTTTGGAGACGTGTTGCATGCTGGAATTGGTGAGCAGAGATTTTAGGCTTCAATTGGAGAAAGGACATGCTTAAATTATTTGTCTTCTTTGTGTTAATTATTTTCTTGCTACTTAAAACTTGTAATGGGCTTATGTTCCCGAGTTTTATCTTTGATCCAGACATGAAAACTATTTGGATATTATTATTGTTTCAATTGTTTTCTGTTGCTTAATAAATTATTCATGCATGCGTGGCTGTTATATTCTTGTTGTGATGCTGAGTCGATCCTACAGCATATGGATGATGTTAAAATCATTCGCTGGGCTTCGTCACACGCTCGTATTCCGTATTTTTGGGAAGCGGGGCGTGACATAATCTGTAGATTTGTTATCTTTTGATTATATTGTGATCAAAAGAATTAAGAGACATCTCTAAAATTTTGAGTTATGATTCTCACAAAATTATTTTAATCTGTGCAATTTGTACAGAATAACACTAATCACCAACTAATTTTCTTATAATTCAAATTGGTTCATGCTGAATTTTGTATTGAAATTTTTTAATATTTTAATATGTCTTTTGATATTGGAACAAGGTCGAAGCCAACTCTCTCTCGGCGATCTTTTCAATAGTTCTACATATAGGTTGGAAGACCATCTCTCTCTCGGCGATCTTTTTCCCTCAGATCTCGTTCCCTGAGTCCCTGAATCTCCCCCTCCCCTTCATTAATTTTGCTCCGCCTGTTCTTTTCCACATACCCTTTTCGTCTGCTGTTTTATCGTCCCCATCTCTCTGACCCCCTCTCTTCCCTCCCCCCCCTTTTTTGAGTGTGGCCCGTTCACGACAGTTTCCCTCGTCGTGGCCCTGCTGGTGGTGTGTCGTGGTCTTGTCTCGCGGCGCGCAGGTCATCCTTCTCAGCTACGCCCATTGAAGCGGCTCCTTTTCCCTATCAGATCCCCCTCTCCATCTGTTCATTGGTGGTCAGATCTGCGGTTTCCAGCGTCTGGAAGCTTCCTCAAAGTTTCTACAGGTTCCTCTTGTAGGTAAGGTAGTATAGCACTGTAAGTTTCTTCTCTACCTTTTTGGTTTCTATTATTGTTATCTGTTTGTCTTGATTTCGGAGAGGGTTGCTCCCTCGTTTTCGCATTGTTCTATTGGCGGTGTGCGAAGTTATTTTCTTCGTTTATTAGAGACTCTACTCTTTCTGGAGAATCGATCTGATTCAACGCTTGTTGATTCAGTGTTGACTCCCGTTATAACTTTCTCTGGGCGTTTTAGCACCCCTGGATTGTATCTCTCCCCTCTCTTAGGGGTTCGTCTTCCCCATTGCCCCTTTCGTTCCTCATTGTTTAACATCTATCTCTGGTGCATTTCTCCATTTTTGTTTAGTGAGCTTCACCTCTTTTCTCTACACTCTTTTTGCTTTCGGTTTGTTAGTGGGCTTTATGTTGAGGCCCATGGAGCTCTCTTGGGTCGAAGTCGTTAAAAAGAAAAAAACCAATATAGGCATTAAAAATCCTATATCGGTGCAGATCCCCTCTGAGCTGCATTCTTTGGCCCATTTGAAGCCTGCTCTCGCGAAGCTTCGCACTGGCTTCCTTCCTCTTATTTCCCGCCATTCCCCTCCATCATCACCCTCTATTCTTCCCTATTCCCCTTCTCATCCTCGTACTCGTCCGCTGGTTTGCTTTCGCTGTTTTCAACAGGGGCATTTCAAACTTGATTGCCCTTTCAAAATGAAGTGTATTTTCTGCGAAAAATTTGGGCACGCCAAGCATCATTGCCACGCGCTTCAAAAAACTCTTGGGCTTCCATTGGGAGTTCCCATCTCTGATCAGCTGGTGAAGGCTGTCGACTTGCAATCTCTTCAAGCCCAATGGTTGGCGTCTAAACCGCCTAAGCCCCTGAAGCAGTCTGTCTCTTCTAGCGCTCCAATTCTCCCCACCCCTCCTTCGGAGAGTCTTTCAGCGGAGCCCTCTCCCATCACTCCGGTCCTCTCTCCGCAGTCTCATAAACCCGTTTTGCAATTTCTTACTAAGGTTTTCATCTCCAAATCAGAATTAACTAATCGTTTGAGGTATTTTGGCAACTTTGGGGCCGTTTCCTTCTCTGGTGGTACGGTTCCATTCTACACCTTAAACTCATTTCTTAGTAATCACTGCAATGTCGATGACTGGGATTGGGTTCTTTATAACTGCTCTAATGGTGATTTGGTGATTCACTGTCCATCTTCCAAGATATTAGAAGATCTTATCTCCAACTCATCTTTAGCCATCGGAAACATTTCTCTCTCGGTTAGGCTTTGGGTTAAGATCCCTCCGCCTCCTGCAGATTCTGATTTCTCTGAGGTCAAAGTATCGTTGGTTGGTCTCCCACCTTTTTGTGATTCCCTCCGCCTTGTTGGTGAGATGGCAAAGTGTATCGGAGAGGTTGTTAGCATCATTTCTAAAGAGAGATTGGCCTCTGGTTGTCTGCAGATAGAGGCTATTTTTTGCTGTCCCCCCCTCAGTCTCGTGTTGAAGCATTTTGCCTCACTGATGGAGTTTCTTCCTTTACTATATCTGCGCATTATCACGTAGCATCTTCGGCTCTTCAGAGCTCTACTAGTGCTATTTCCAAACATCTTACTTTGAAATCTGACCTTGCTGCCACTTTCCACCCGGGAGCTTCTTCGTCAGCTAAGGATAAATTTCCTAAGACGAAAGTGAACTCTGTTGGTGGTTTTCGCAGCAAACCTCCCTCTCCCTCGCCTTATAAGCCTCCTTCCCTCAATCCCAGCACTAAGATCTCACCCTCAAAATCTCCTAATCTCGTTTGGATTAACCCAGAGCGCCATAGTGTCAAAGGCTCCTCCATTGTGCCATCGGCTGTAGCTCCTTCACCCTCGCAAGTCAATCAGCCTATATTCTCCAAAGTATCTCCTGAGGTCGTTTCGCCTTCTCCCTCTATTAAGGCTAAGAGTTCTTCCTCCCAATGTCTTGCGTGGGAAGTGAATCCAAATTTTGCTTCAGATTGGGAGCAATTCCAGCAGTTAGCTCACTTTCCTACTCCGAAAAAGTCGAACCCGGCTTTTTCTCCTACTAAGGGTGCACCCAAACCCTCTTCCAAGGGAGCTGATTGGACTGAGCAGGACTCCCTCTTATCGGAGGAGGTAGCGGAATTGGCTCAGGGCCAATCTAAGAAGGTATGCGTTTTATTTTCAAAATCGTACTCTCCATGTCTTATTACATTATTTCGTTTTGCACTTTTAAGATTGCACAAGCGGTTTCTCATTTTTACGACGGCTCCTTCATCCATTTTACTCGTTACATCTTTTGGATTAAAACATTTATTTCTGAGTCCCTTAAATGGACTTCCATTCCTTTTGCCATGAAGGCTCGAGCTCTTATGGTCTCTCTTTCTAGCTTCCCCGCTAAGCCCGCTTTCTTTTCTTCTATTTTAAGCTCCGGCTTGGATGAGGTTTCTTTTTCCTCTCCTTTACCCACAATTGTGGGTACTCAACGGGACTTCTCCTTTTCATCTCGGGAGAAATATGAAGTAGCACCTAATGCTCCTCATTCTTCTCCGACTGAACACCGATTCATTAGGTCTAGTGCCCGTCTTTTTGCTAAGCAAGCATGTTTGGCGGCCTCTTTAGGCTCGCCTATTATTAGCATTTCGCCTAATTTCCCCTCCAGCATCCCTTGCATTATCAATCTTTGCTGGCTGCCCATAACAAGCTAGGGTCAATTTACTTTCCCATTTTTGATTCGTTGTCCAACTCCGAGTTGGCAGCCTCAGCTCACAATCTTGGTTTCCTTATAGACTCTTCAGATTCTTCTCCTCTTCTCTCTATTAGGAGAAAGGAACTCTCGAGAGTTTTGGAGCGCCGTTTTTTTAATGATTAGTGTCTCCTGGAACATTCGCGGGCTGCACTGCCCTTCTAAGCAAAGGGCAATTTTTGATTTAATCCAACTTCTCGTTGCGACCTTATTTCCATACAAGAAACCAAATTGGAATCTCCTACCCCTTCGATCTTTCGTGCCTTGGGTGGATCCATTATCTCCAAATGGATCTCATTGGATGCGATTGGTACCAGTGGTGGTATCCTTGTGGGCTTCAGAGAAGCTCTTTTTTCTCTGGTCTCGATTCAACGTTTGAACTTCTTTCTTATCTTGAAGCTTCATTGGATCCCTGTTGACTGCCACCTTACAGTCATCTCGGTTTATGGCCCATCCACTCCTGATAGACGTCCTCTTTTCTGGCACGAATTTCTATCTTTACAGCAATTTTCCTCTGGTCTCTGCTTCTTTTGTGGAGACTTCAATGTCACGCGATTTTCCTCCGAAAGATCGAACCCAGGTTCATCTTACTCCCAATCTTGCATATTCAATGATTGCATCCGTGATCTCCATTTAGTTGACCTTCCGATCTCCGGGAGATCCTTCACTTGGTCTAACCAACGTGAGCTCCCCTCGTTTGCCAAGCTTGATCGTTTTTTAGTCTCGCATCCTTGGATGGCACGATTTCACCAATCTTTCGTCCAGGCCCTACCCAATCCCTCCTCGGACCACGTTCCGATCATGCTTCATTCCAATTTTCGATTCCATTACCAACACAAATTTCGTTTCGAAAAGTTTTGGTTAGAAGACCAACTCTTCGTCAACCTAGTGTCTGATTGCCTTGCGGCCGTTTCTGGTTCATCTGGGCTGGGCAATATTCTTCTTAAAATGCATGCCATCAAGTATGGATGCAAAATCTGGCATTACGAGAGGCACCGTAATACCACTTTCCTCAAGGACTTCCCTTTGCAATCCATAGCTTCCATCGACAAGATGGAAGAAATAGGCCCTATTTCCGAATCTTGTCGATTGGAACGCCTTTCTTGCAAGCAAGAGTACGCGGACATCCTCCATCTAGACCATATTAAATGGGCTCAAAGAGCTCGGGTTAAATGGATGAAGGAGGGCGATGCGAACACTGCTTTTTTCCATAACTTTGCCTCACATAAACAGCGTTGTAATCGTATTTCCTCGCTATCCGTTCAGGGTGTCAACCTTTATTCTGATGAATTCATTCATCGAGAATTTCTCTCCTTTTATAAAGCTCTTATTGGAACGCAGAAAGATCGTTCGATCGAGCTCGATTGGGCTCGTCTATATGGCAATCAAGTTCCCGATCTTTCTTCTCTTGAGGACCCTTTCTCCATGGAGGAAATTAAATCGGCCGTTTTTGCTTTAAAGAGCGACTCGGCACCTGGGCCCGACGGTTTCCCCGCTTTCTTTTTTCAAAAATTTTGGGACCTGCTCAAAGTAGACCTTCTCAAAATGTTTCAAGACCTTCACCAAGGGGATTTCTCTTTTGAGCACATTAACTACGCTCACATTGTGCTTATTCCTAAATTGGTAGGGGCGCACCTGGTTTCGGATTTTAGGCCTATTAGTCTTATTAACACTTCATTTAAAATCATTATGAAAGTTCTTTCTGCTAGACTGAGTGCGGACATTCCGCCGTTAATCGATTCTGCCCAATCTGGCTTCATCAAAGATCGGTTTATTCTTGACAGTGTCGCATCGGCTCAGGAAATCATTTCCTTCTGCCATAGAACGCACTCGGAAGGCATCCTTCTCAAGCTCGATTTTCAAAAGGCTTATGATAACGTTAACTGGGACTTCCTTTTGGACATTCTGTCCAACCGGGGGTTCGGTGCCAGATGGATTTCTTGGATTAAATCCAGTCTTTATTCTGGTACCTCCACATTATTCATCAATAGCTCAGAGGGGCATAAAATTAAAATCAGATGTGGGCTTTGTCAAGGAGACCCGCTTTCTTCTCTTCTGTTCTCTCTAGTGGCTGATGTCTTTAGTAGACTACTGAGAAATGCGTGGGAGCTGAATATGATTGAAGGTCTAGGTAGCTCTCCCTCTTTTGAGGGAGTACTCAACCTCCAATATGCGGATGATACCATCATTTTCACCAAACCGAACACCCACTCCCTTCGTAATCTTAAACTTCTCATTTACTGTTTTGAAATGGCGTCCGGATTATCCATCAATTTTCAAAAATCCTCAGTTCTTTGGTTGGGTGGTACTCCTAATCGCCAAGCTGAGGTGTCCAATTTCTTTAATTGTCCCGTTGCTGCCTTCCCTATTACTTACCTTGGCATACCGCTTCGCTGGGGGAGGCTTCATAGATCGGATTGGCTCCCTCTCATTGACAGAGTTGAGGCCAGACTCAACGTCTGGTCGAGTAAGCTTTTGTCTAGAGGAGGCAGACTGACTCTTATTAACTCTGTCATCTCGGCCATGCCACTTTATTTCATGTCTTTCTACTTCTTGCCATCCTGGGTGATTAAAAGAATTGACCAAATTAGAAGTAACTTTTTTTGGAATGGGTCCTCCTCTTATAAGCCTGGGTCCCACCTGTGTAATTGGAAATTGATTTGTTCCTCTAAGGATGAAGGAGGACTTGGTGTGCTGGATATTCGTCACCATAATTTAGCCCTGTTAGGCAAATGGTTGTGGAAGATCCATCACTCCGATCAGCTTCCTTGGGTTCGTTGCATTAGGGGCTATTGCTCCAACTCTTCCAATTGGTGGGAATTCCCTGATGTGACCCCCCGCCTAGCCTCCCCTTTCTGGAAAGGCGTTTGGAAAGCCTCGGCCGCTTTCAAGTGTGGTATTTACCGTACCTGCTTGGATGGCTCGAGAGCCTTGCTTTGGCAGGACCTGTGGATCGGCAATACCACTCTTGCCACGACTTTTCCTACCCTGTTCCGGTTGGCGATTTTCCCAAGGGCCTCTCTAGCGGACTCTTTCATTCTGATCAACGATACTCGTTATTGGTTTATCCCTCTTACTATCGTCTTACCTCCTTCTCTGACTGAGACTTTCAATGACCTCATTGCAGTCCTTAATACCTATAATTGGAGATCTTCTGAGGGCATTGGATGGCGATGGTCTGAAGCGGGATCCTTTTCTGTTAAATCTTTTTACGCTTTCCTTAACTCGAGAGGAGTGGCTTCTCCTACTGCCAGGTTCTTCTGGAAGTCTTGGGCTCCTCTCAAGGTCAAAATTACTTCCTGGTTAGCTTTCAATAACAAGCTTCTCACGGTTGAGGTTCTCAACAAAAGAAATTTTGCTTGGGGTCAGCTATGCGCCCTCTGTCTCCAGCATACCGAAGATGCTAATCATCTTTTCACTCGTTGCCCCACTGTTATTTCGTTATGGAAGATTTGCTCTCTCACTTGGGGCATAGCGAACACCCCTTCAGATCTAGCATCGGTTTGGTCGACTTGTCCATCGAATGCTTCAAATCGCGACGCTTGGATTTTTTCGGTTCATACCCTCATCTGGATTGTTTGGAAGGAAAGAAACAATAGATTATTCAAGAAACGTTGCTCTTCTTCAGCAGCGTTGATTGACGAATACCTCTTTCTCTTCAAACTTTGGTCTTCGGAATTGAAACCCAAAGAACTAGCTTCTTCTTTTTTCTTATTACTAGATAATGCATTCCACTGTCTTCGTAATCTTCATGCGGTTTAAGTTTTTATTTTTATTTGCTTTCATGCTTACCATTTTTCTCTTCTCTTCTTGTATCTCTGCAGGTTTAATCCTGATTAGCTTTGGTGGCTTCCAGCACTGTTTCTTTGTGTTGTGTGATTAAATCGCACCCGTGCTCTCCCCTATTTTTGCCAGTACTGGTTGCTTCTTACTGCTCTTTCTTTTGGATTATATGGCTGTTTCTTTTGGTTTAGTTGTATGTTGTTTATTTTGTCTCAGCCGTACTTCTTTTTGGCTGTGCTGATCATTTATGTATGTCACTTCCCTGTTTAGCTTGTTCTGATGCTTTAGTTTGGTTTCTTCTGTGTGGCAGGCTCTTTCGAGCTTGGATTGTTATTTGTGGTTGTTATTTGGAGTGTTGCGGTGTTGTCGGTGGTGGCTTCTCTGTTGCCCTTCTCGACTGCCTCTCCCAATGCTTATTTTGGGGATCGACCTTTTTGAGGCTCTTCCCTCTTTGAGGCTATGCTGCTAGTTACTCCGCAGTGGTTTGGGTTGTGATATCAGTGACTATTTGGTTCTCTCTTTGAGCTTTTGTTCCCTTATCTTTTTGCAGGTTTTTTTGGCTCCCGCAGTTGGTTGCTTTCTGTGTTGGGGTGAGTGTGGTGTATTCTTATTTGTCTCTTGGCTCTTTATAGTTGGTGATTGGTTCGCTGTGTTTTAGGCCTGGGCATTTTTTCTTGGGCTTTTAGTCTTTTCTGGTCTCTTCTGTTGTACTTTGTTGTGGTGCATCTTAGAGCTTATAGCTTCTCCTTGTGGTGGCCTCTGTTCGCTACGTTTTCCTGCGGCTTATGTATTCTGCATTAGTTCTGTGTTCTCTACTCCTTATGTTATTATTGTTCTCTCCTCCTTATGTTCTCGCATCTCCCTGTCTTGGTGAATGCTGATGCTAGTGTTGTGCTATCATCTCTGGGCCTGGCTTAGGGTTTTGCTACTCTTTTATTGGGCATCGAGGTCCACCTCTCTCCAGTCTGGTTGTGGTGTCCAGTTTGGAAAGCTTCTGTGGTGGTGCCGTCGTCGTTGGCCGCTGCCCTGCGCCTTGGATGTCTCCCCGGGTGTTTCTCGCATGGAGTTCGCTCGGACTAGTTTCAATTGTTAGGACTTGGATTTTGGCTGGTTCTCTCTGTTGTTCTCTAGTGTATCTGTTCCTTTTGTTTAGGTTTTACCCCTTGTAAAACTTCAATGTGTATCTTTTATTATGCTAATATATATTTTTTGGTGTGGCTGGAGTCGAAAGGCTCTATCCGTTTTCATCAAAAAAAAAAAAAATATCTTTTGATAAAGTCTCTGCAATTGCACAGTTAATTGAACAGTTAAGACTAGTAACTAGTTACAGTAAACAAGGACTCTAAACGAAATGTATTTTTGTCATGTCTGATCTTGTCTCATTGTCAAAATTGACATAAATGAGTGTGGATGCTCTCAGCCCTCCCTACAAATCAGTTCCAAGATCAGGACAACGAAAATTTTGGGGCCGAAACCCTACTACTCCGCGATCTCACACTACTCAAAAGAGTTAAAAGAAAAATTTCCGAAATTTCAAGTTCTAGGGTTTTCGATTTTTTAGGGATTTTTTCTCTTCAGCAATGAGTCGCCGCGGCAAAGAAGACGACGACGAATTCGACGAGGAGGAGGAAGAGGATCTCGAAGAAGAAGAAGAAGAGGATATCGAGAAGGAGGAGGAGGACGGCGATGACGACGGCGGAAGGTCCGGGGGGAAACAGAGCAGATCTTACGAGGAGGAGGATTACGCTGACAAATCCGGGAGGAAACGGAAGAAAAATGATTTTATCGACGATTCGGCGGAGGAGGACGAGGATGAGGAGGAGGAGGAGGACGACGACGACGATGAGGAGTATGGAGGAGGAGGAGGGGTGAAGAAAAAGCAGAAGAAGAGAGGGTCGCAGTTTTTTGATCTTGAAGCGCAGGTGGATGACGAGGATGAGGAGGAGGAGGACGAGGAAGGCGGGGACGGTAATTTTCTTGTTACTATTGTTGTTTTGTTTTGATTGTTTATGTTAAGAGGGATTTGATGAGCTAGGGTTTTGGTTTGTGTTGAGAAATGGAGGTGAAGGGAATTAATTTGATTGAATGTGTGTATTTTTTGTGAATTGCGATGTTGCAAATTTGTCCTAGAATTTTGGCTGGTTTTGCTAGTTTGATGTTTGGAAATGCCCTAAAATTGAAACCTAGTAAAGTGGGTAATTCTAATGTAGGTCGGGATTTTTTTTAATAGAGTAATGCTATAGGGTATATATATCAGGTAGCCAAGAGTATATGTTTTTGGTAAGTTTTGGGATTTTAGGGAAGACTGACAAGATTTCACCCAGACTTGTATCTGTCTGACATGATTTGGGTTTAATTTTGTCTTTTTTAGGGTTTACTATAGAAGAAATTCTTCACATTAGATATGTATGCTTTGATTTTGTAGACATGTCTGGCACAGGCACTTTGTTATAATGAGTAGTTGTGCAAAAAGAAAATTCCTAGGCACTTCTTTTGAAGTTACAATTCTCTAAAGATTGTTTTTGACCATTTAAGTTATAGTATAAGATTGTCATTAACTAAGGTGACAGGGAACTATCTTTAACCAATGGTTAGTTAAGTACTAGTTGCAACTTCATTACAAGGTCATATTGATGTAAGGATTAGACATGTATTTATTTTTTAAACCTAACAGATAATCTTATTTAGTAATGGTTTTTTTTGTTCTTCTGTTTTTCCATAAATCATCAAAGTTTCTACAGATGACCTTGTAGGCACAATACCAAATACTTTTTCGATATGGTTTCAATTCTTAATCATAGCTTGGTTGCTCTCGGTTAAAGTTCCATTGGATTACTCAAGTTTGATCCCATGATTATTTGTACGACTTCAGTTTTTTTAGATGCTATGCCCAGAGCTGTAGGCATTCATTCATTAATTTGTATTTTCTGTGGTGAGGTCTAGTGGGGACCTCATCTAGTTGTGATTGTTTAATTTGTTTATAATGTCATAAGTTAAGGGAGAGGTATGCTTAAATAGCTTGAAGTTTTTGAATTGTTGGTTTGACTTTTAAGAATTTCAGCTGTGGGATATTAACTTGACAACTATACTAGACAAATCAAGTTATAGATTTAGGGTGATAAATACCTACCTTATCGAATTTCAGTAATCCAGTAAAAAATAAATTGATAACAGAAATGGAAGGTAAAAAACTCATTTTGTTACCTTATCCTGTTACTCAAACTCTTTGGAAGGAAAGAGATTGATTTATTAGATGAATCATAGTGTATTATTATCATGTGATAAGTATTAGCACATCATTGTCCAAGGTTTCAAAAAGTGCTTAGAGGGAAAAAGCGTTGGACTGATAATTTTGCTTAAGCAAAAAAGGCATCAAGCTATTTTTAAATAAAAAGGGAATTAGGGCATTTGAAGCAGGCAAATTTAAGTATCATGCATGGGCTAGGTAGAAATGGGTAAGAAAATTAACCCAATAACGATTTTATTAAAACCCAAAACTGATGTTAAAGCATCTTTGAGCCGCTCAAACAAGCTTTTGAGTGGTTTTGAGCACTTTTTTGAACCACTTTCTTCAAAATATTGGCTCCTACAACTTTTCTAACAGCTTCCCATAAATTTAATGTCGCTTTGCTTGCAATGCTAAAGCGACCCTTAAGTGTAGCTTTTTTGAGTTTTTTAGTACTATATGAATCATGATTGTCATTACTTCCAAACATCGCTCTGTCCGATTAGCTAGTATTGCCATAGGAAAAATTCAGCATGAATTTAATGATGGAGGAAATACTGTGACTGCTCAAATTTGGCAAATTGTCTTCTTAGTTTCTGCATGGACTGTTCGCAGAGAAATGATAGTATCCAGTAAGAAGGTACTTATTGCTCATAAACACCACCTGCCTTGCCAAAATCAATATACAATTAGAAAGTCAGAGGTTCGTATTTTCAATTTTTTGCCTTAAAAAAGGGGAAAAAATCGTGGGATGATTAGTTGGTGCATAATTGTTTTGAATAAATCATAGTGATGCTAAAATCTTCAACTTATTAGTCTCTGTAGAAGTATAGCAGTTGAGATCAGAATCCAGTTCTAATAATGAATTGGAAGGAGATGGTAAATAGTGTTGCAGCATGTTGTTCCTTTCAAGATCGTTTTCTAAAATATAATTTACACCCTACAATACCTGGCAAGAGGTTCAAAGCAATCAGGAGAGTAAAATATACTACTACAATCAAATTATGGGGATGTTGAGTTTCACTTCGACTTTTAGATAAACAGCAAGAAATGAAATGTCGGAATCATGTCTTATTTGAACTTGAGGTTGACTTTCAGTTTGAGAGAACAAGTTTCTTGCAGTAGCTTCATTGTAGAATATGGTGATGAAACACCTTTATGCGTGGGAGCGCGAAGGCACTAATGGGAAAATGTCCTCTAAATTACTTTCCCTGATTAATTATAAATAAATTATCCCGGTTTACCATGAGAGGAAGGAAATATACTACCAGGTAGGGTTTTGAGGGTGATTCGAGTAAGTGGACAAATTAGTGTATTGGTTGGGTTGTGGGTGTGCAGATTATGTACTGATGTCATACATGGTCCACCTAATAGATGAGAATAGTCTGCGAAGTTTTAAGTTAGTGAGAGAAGAGTGAGTCACTCTTTTTTAATGTAGTCTGCATGCATGCTCTTATTCATTATCTTCTAATGTAAAGTTTCTTTAAAATATAGATTTTATAAATGATGAGGGCGCGGATATACCTGAAGAAGATATTACTAGAAAACAACGCCGGCCTTCAACTTTCCTTAATGAGGATCAAGAAGATGTAGAAGAGATGGAAAGACAAGTATATGAGAGATATGCAAAATCAAGTCATGTTGAGTATGGAGAGGAGGGTACCGAGGTTGAGCAACAAGCTCTCCTCCCATCAGTGAAGGATCCAAAGTTGTGGATGGTGAAATGCGCGGTACGAAGTTAATTCATGTACTTCATACTTAATGATTTTTTCAATCACCTTGTTAACTCTTTGTGCATGTCTGTCAGATTGGTCGTGAGCGCGAGACCGCTATCTGCCTCATGCAAAAATTTATAGACCGACCTGAACTTCAGATTCGATCAGTAATTGCCTTGGATCATCTTAAAAACTATATCTATGTTGAAGCAGATAAAGAGGCACATGTTAAGGATGTATGTAAAATTTGTTTTATAGTTGATTCTTTCTTCTAAAACTTCAACTTCTGCATATCTCTT
The DNA here is from genome assembly GCA_017893485.1 of Hemerocallis citrina. NCBI lineage: Eukaryota > Viridiplantae > Streptophyta > Magnoliopsida > Asparagales > Asphodelaceae > Hemerocallis > Hemerocallis citrina. The sequence continues at coordinate 257,807,380 of CM030359.1, forward strand.
GCCTCTTCATTAAATTGCAGTCCCAATTTGCAGGCTTGCAAAGGTCTACGGAACATTTTCAGTTCAGCAAAAATTTTACTTGTACCTATAAAGGAAATGACTGATGTACTTTCTGTTGAAAGCAAAACAATTGATCTCCAACGAGACACATGGGTTCGCATGAAAATTGGCATCTACAAAGGAGATCTTGCCAAAGTATGTAGTGTCTTGAGTTCTTTCAAACCATATGGTTGCATCGGTTTAACTGTATTTATTTATTTATCTTTCTTTGTTTTTGTTTTCTGTAGGTGGTTGATGTTGACAATGTACGACAAAGGGTAACAGTTAAGCTAATCCCAAGAATCGATTTGCAACACCTTGCTAATAAATTGGTAAGAGTCGATGCATCCATTCTTACTATTAAATGTTGTTTCTACCTGTTGAACTTTAATATGTTAACTTTAAGAAGCACGGAAAAATCTATTTGATAGCCATGTTGTATCAGAGGCAGGATTGATGACAGTTGCTATTTTAGTGTAGCTTTTCAAAGTTCTCCCTTGTCGGAGCATTGTGTTGCATTGTGTCTGTGTTCATGCTTCTTATGTTGATTTTGATTAGAAATTTGAAATTTATCTATCAGAAAGTTTTGACGTGTCTGCAAGTGTGCTGTATGTCTGATGCATTTATTGCATCTAAAATTTGACAATTTAACAGTAGTTGACTTGCCTGACAATTCCCTAAAGACAATTATCAACAGTGTAATGTATTATACAGGAAGGCAGAGATGTTGGGAGGAAAAAAACGGTCGTCCCACCACCACGTTTTTTCAATGTGGATGAAGCAAGGTACTTGTAGTGCTCATTCAAACTACCTAAAGCTAATATTATTTGGGTACTTGGAGTAGATGAGGTAGCTTATTTCATTCATTGTTTGTTTTGTGCAGAGAGATGCATCTTCATGTAGAACGAAGGAGGGACAGGGATTCTGGTGAATACTTTGAGACAATAGATAATATGATGTTCAAAGATGGTTTTTTATATAAAACAGTGGCTATAAGATCAGTCACTTCTCTAAGCATACAACCAACTTTTGATGAACTGGAGAAATTCCGGAAGCCAGGGGATGATGCAGATAATGACATGGCAAGCTTGTCTACTTTATTTGCTAACAGAAAGAAAGGTCATTTTATGAAGGGTGATGCAGTCGTAGTTGTTCGCGGTGATCTGAAAAACCTGATGGGTTGGGTTGAAAAAGCAGATGAAGATAATGTCCACATCAGACCAAAGATGCAAGGCTTACCGGTAATCTCTAAGTTCTTTTCCTTTTCATTATTTTTTCTGTTGTGCTTTGTGGGATTTATATGTTGGTTGTCATATGGGGATTATGTTAATGAGTATACTAAATGTGTATATATTTTGTAGAACACTTTGGCTTTTAAAGAGAAGGAGCTATGCAAATATTTTAATCCAGGAGACCATGTGAAAGTGGTCTCAGGTGTTCAAACAGGGGCAACTGGTATGGTGGTTAAGGTTGAGGGTCATGTTCTTATCATCTTATCAGACACCTCCAAAGAAGATGTAAGTTTATCTTGAGCAAAGTTGGTTGATAACCTACTTGATTGCACATTTAGTGCACTGGTAACTTCCTATATGCTTTGCAGGTTCGAGTTTTTGCTGACAATGTTGTGGAGAGTTCTGAAGTTACTACAGGAATTACTAAACTTGGAGATTTTGAGTTACATGACCTCGTACAGCTGGAGTAAGTTTCCAACTGCCCGCGCAACATGATATTATGCTTCTTAACAATCTCTTTTGTTGATTCTTATGCTTTTTTGACCATTCTGCAGTAATATATCTTTTGGTGTGATCATACGGGTGGAAAGCGATGCATTTCAGGTAACAATATAAGTTTACAAATAATGATTTGAACAGGGTGTTCGTTTCTTTGCATCTGCATTCATTGCAACTCTTGTTTTGTAATGGAGCTTAGCCTCGAGTCTTTGGATGAGTTGCAACTAAAAAGTAGTTGCAATGGAAGTTGCAAAATTTCTTCAGTTACAACTAAATCTCCTCTTCAATTTTCCACCAGCGACTACCCCGTTGGTACTAAAATCAGTTTGGATCTGCATATGCTGCACCTGTTGTTATTTGCATGTCAATTGTCATTTAGAAGTAGTTGCATTGCAAGTGTGTGTACAAGAAGTGATCTTCCTATGAAATCAAAAGAATCTTGTAAATTGAATTGCAACGATCACCACATATGGTTCTGTTTACTTTATACAACACCCCCAAAATGTTTCATAGTTTGTTGTCCATTCATTTCATGTATGTGTTTAGGTACTAAAAGGTGTCCCTGATAGGCCTGAGGTTGTTCTTGTTAAGTTGAGGGAAATAAAGCACAAAATTGATAGAAAGGGGAGTGCCCAAGACCGTTCTAGAAACCAAGTGGCGACAAAGGATATTGTGAGGGTTCTTGAAGGACCATGCAAGGTGAGATTTGGAATGACAAGTTTCCAGTTTTCCTTGTTAGGATTCTTCTGCTCTGCTTACACAATCATATAACCTTGTAGGGAAGGCAAGGCCCTGTTGAACACATATATAGAGGGATCTTGTTCATCAATGATCGCCATCACTTAGAGCATGCTGGATTTATCTGTGTGAAAGCTACATCTTGCATAGTTGTTGGTGGATCACAAGCAAATCGTGACAGAAGTGTATGTATTTGGTGCTCTTTTTTTTTTTTTTTAAAGTTCAAGTTATCTAGTTTAGATAGTCTAGTGTTCTAGTAGATATTTGTCGTAAAAAAATTATGCTGATTTTACTGGAATTCAGGGTGTACAATCTTTGGATTCGAGATTCACGAGATCTCCTTATCGTCAGTCTCCAGGGAGACCACCTAGAGGGCCTGCAATGGAATGTATGCTTGTTAACCTTTAACTGTAGAATTGATACTTAAAATGTAAAATGCATTTGCATTGTATTTTTCTTCTTTTTTTCACCAGATCTTAAATATTTTGCCAGATAACTGCATCTCTGGTATACTTACATTTTGATTGAAGTTAACTGTAAAATTGATAGTTCAGTGGCTCATCACTAACTGCATATTTGCATTTAGTTGAAATTAACTGATTGGAACTTATAATTTACTTATAGTTGGCGGAAGATTTAGTAGAGGCGGAAGAGGAGGACATGATCCTTTAGAGGGGCGAACTATTAAAATTCGATCTGGTCCTTACAAGGGATATCGTGGCCGTGTGAAAGAAGTCAAAGGTCAAACAGTGCGGGTTGAACTGGATTCACAGATGAAGGTTGTTACAGGTATGATGCTGTATTTTGTTATTATTGTCACTATTATTTATTTACTTACTATGTTATTTGAAGACTAATTGTAGCTACATATCATATCTTATACTGTGTTAGTGAATTTTAATTTTTTTACTTTCTTGCAGTTAACAAAACTGATATCGCTGATGCTAATATAACTCCGACAACCCCATCCCGGTATTACACGTATTATTGTTTTCTTCTTGTTTTTATTTTGTTTTTCTTTTTTATATTTAGAATCTGAACATTAACTACCCTACTCTGTTAGCGAGACTCCTCGATATGGTATGGGGAGTGAGACGCCCATGCATCCGTCAAGGACTCCACTGCACCCTTATCAGACTCCAATGAGAGATTCTGGAGGTCTGTTCTTGTTTTTTCTTCTGTATAAAGTTTGTTCTTGTTTACTTGAAGTAATTATTGGTTCCTTACTAAATCATTGATACTTTATTCATCTCATCATGCTCAAAATTTGTAATTCAAATTTCACATAAAATTAGGAACTAATAAATATTAGCATAGTGCATTTGTTACTAAACAACAACCGTTAATTTTCCTCAATGCCTAGGTAGTTTTATCCCAGGGTTAACTTCTCTTCTCAAGCCTACATTTGCTTTATCTTTGAAGTTTTCATTCTTCAGTTGTACTTCCTTTCTCCTTATTGATGTTTATGCTTTTCTACAGCAACACCAATTCATGATGGTATGCGGACACCCATGGCTAGTCGAGCATGGGCTCCCATGAGTCCCCCGAGGTACACCCCTCTCAAGATTTGTTTTATTTTGCTTTAAGCTGAAATGTTTAATATTCTATTAAATTTCTCAGTGAGCTCTTGTATGCCTCTTTCTTCACGTGCATACTTACATGCATTGTTTGTCTAGTCTAAGCATCTATTTACATAGCTTTCGTGGAATCATCTATATAATAAAACACAAAGAAAGCTATCAAGTGGCTCTCCTTCAACCCCCTCAAAAATTAAAGGCCCAGATCTAACCTTACAAAACATATTTTCCCCCCAAAAGTTCCCTCCAAAACTCAAATTCAAATCCCCACCCAAAACAACTCCTATATTTATTTATTTATTTATTTATTTTTCTCTCTCTCCCCCTCCCTCTTCTATTCAAAAAATTAAGAAAATGAAATTTTTTAAAATTTTTTTAAAATGAAAAATTTAAAAACTAAAAAAATTTAAAAATTTAAAAGCTTAAAAAATAGTTTTAAAAAATATTTAAAAAATCATATAATATGTTTTTTGCTGGATCCAAAAATTTCTCATATAATATATTTGCTACTTCAATTAATTTGCTCGACCTTCAAAATTATTTTATATGATCAAATTAGTTGCACCGTTCCGAAGACGTGCACGTGTCAACGGGCAAACCTAGTATATATATATTATTTCACTACCTGTCCTAATTGAGACATGGTGAATTGATATATTTTCTTGTCTTATTCAATGGAATGCATTAGTCCTTTAACACAAGCTTTGAACATTTATAGAAAATTTAATTCTTACCACATTTTTATATTTTAAATTATGTTAAAATCTCCAAATGAAATGAATAGGCTGGTTGAAAGTTGTTCTTGATTATTTTTATACATCCAATTTAGGGATAGTTGGGAGGATGGAAATCCTGGCTCTTGGGGAACGAGTCCCCAGTATCAGGTTTAAGATTATAACATTTTTAAGTTTAAAGTAAATTATTCATATGGAATTAAATTTTCATATTAATTATGGACTATATTTGCATCATTTTCTACTTCAGCCTGGAACACCTACTGCCCGGCCTTATGAGGCACCTACTCCTGGTTCAGGTTGGGCCAACACCCCAGGAGGAAATTATACTGAATCTGGATCAAGGGATGACAGTCCGATATATGGTCAGTTGGCGGTGGGATCACTTAATTTTGTTGAGTTACAATGTTGTTGGATAAATTGTACTAATTTTTGTGGACCTCTGCAGGAAATGCTGCAAACCCTTACTTGCCATCAACTCCTGGCATGCAGCCAATGACTCCTAGTTCAGCATCTTATCTTCCTGGTACTCCTGGAGGGCAGCCAATGACCCCTGGAAATGTTGGACTTGATGTGATGTCACCAACAATAGGTTAGCTGCTACCACTTTTCAATTTCAAGGAATGATATTCGCCACTTTCGCCTAATGTTTTCTTTCATTAATGTATGCATTTATTTCCATTTTTGGAAATAATTTATTTGCATTTGTTACCCCAATGTTTTCCCCTGGGGTGTGTATTTCCTCCCTTTCCTTGCCTTACTATCAAGAAATTGTCGACACTTTGCCAGTATTCCATTCAGAGCATGGGCATACTTTTTTCTAAAATATTTCCTTTTTTTTTTTTTGAAAAACTTTGTAAAGAAGTGCAGGGGCTACTTACATTAATTTTAATTTCTAACTTTTAATCTTTAATATTTTTTAATTTTTAATTTTATTTATTTATTTATAATAGATTTTAGTATATTACACATGTTATATTGTCTAAGAAGGTGATACTTTGTTATCTACATTTGAAATGTCTTTACCTCTTATTTTTTGAAAACTAGAATAATTATATTTAAGTTATATAAAATCTGCTCGTGTTCTTCTGGAGGTGACATTTGTGGAGTTCCAGTGTAGAAGGGTCCCTCATGCACACATATAGCAGACTATGATAGAAAGAAGTGACATTTTTTGGTGGTGACATTTGTTACAGACACAAATGTAGTGGTGCTAAATTATGAAAGGCCACCCTAAAGTATGAGTGACACAAATTTAGTGGGGCAAAATTACGAAAGATCATTCTAAAGTTTCAGCAAGAAGAATGAATTATTCTGAATTTTCTTTTAATATGTGGTACCTACTTTAAACACTATTTTTTTTAAAAGAAAAAAAAACACTACCCTCGGTCTTAATTTTTTTTAAAAAGAATGTTGGGGAGTGGGGGAGGGGGGACTTAGGCCCGTAGCCACACAGTTACTCATCAAATAGTTAGTCTAACTATTTGATTGAACACTTCTGCTCAATTTTTTGATTTATCAGGCATTTTATTTTTCCTATAGAGGAAGATTATATTTAGTGATGACTTTCTAGTTTTTGCTCTTGTACTTGTCCAAATTCTTTCTCATCTTTTTCTTTTCTCCAATTTCATCGCCCAAAATCAACTTTCAGATTTTCTTGATAAGTTCTTTTCTAAAGATAAAATTACCAAACATCTTAGCCATATGCTTTTTTGACAAGTACTCGTATCTAATTCTTCAGTTGCTGAAGCATTAGGGTTGAAGTATCGATTTTTCTTATTTTACTTCCCAATCTCTTGGAGTTTCATTCATATAAAAAAATAAGACTTGTTATACTATTTGTGGATCAACAACAAAGAGATATGCGCTGCTTGCAGGTGGAGAAGCAGAAGGCAACTGGGTAATGCCTGATATTTTGGTGAATGTTTTAAGGCCGGGAGAGGAGGCACATATTGGAGTTGTTCGGGAGGTTACGGTGGTAAGCCTGCATTTTTTTTAAAATTATTTTTTTCCTGTCTATTTTTATGTATTTTCATAAATACCTTGTGGACATTTGGTTCTTCAAATTTTAGATGACAAGTTCATTTTCTATTTCTCTGCAGGATGGATCCTATAAGATTGCTCTTGGATTTTCAGGTGATGGTGAGGTTGTTACAGCTTTTCAAGGCGAGTTGGAGCCCGTTAGACCTAAAAAATCGGATAAGATCAAAATCACCAGTGGTGGTCAGAAAGGGTTTACTGGGAAGCTCATTGGTATTGATGGTAATGATGGTATAGTGAAGTTGGACGACACTTATGAAGTCAAAATTCTAGAAATGAACAGCCTAGCGAAATTGGCTCCGTAATGATATACCCTGTGAAATATGACCCAACCCATCCGGTACACTCAAAAATGATGCTGGATTATTTAATCCAACTGCAGCATCAACTGAAGCTCTGCAACAGAATATCAAGGATTCTAAACACATTGGCAGAGCTGTTTTTGCTTATATTCAAAGCTGTAAATTAAAAAGAATTGACTGAGTTTGCGAAAAATAGGTTACAGAAGGTGCTGAATATGTAGCATTTGTTAATTTATTAAATTTGTATGATTATGTGGTTGAGGGAGATTGTGTTCCTTTTATTCCGGGCTTTTGCTTTTGTAACTTGAAAATCGGATGAGGGTGTGAGATACTGACATGTGAGGAAAGTAGCCGTTTGTCATGTCTGGAGCAGGCACTCTAGAACTGACCCGCCACCACTCGGCTTCACAAACGACTCACAAGTCGCACATAATGCCCCTACCAGCAACCGCCTACCCCCCCCCCCCCCCCCCCCCCCCCCCCCCCCCCCCCTTTGCTACACCCACACGCACCCGAAAGCTACTGCTGGCAACCTTCCCCAACCTTCTCCTCTCTAAAAATCTCCTCCCAACAATATCATCCTAAAAGAACTATTGCCCTCTCAAAGACAACTATACTTCAAGATTGTAACAAGGAAATCAATGCTCAACCTTCTTTCCAAATAGGTTAAAATAGTTATGGAACTTATGGAAGCTGAAATGAGGGATGTGGGCCAAATGTAGGGATCCAACATCAGCCTCTGCCTCACCACCACCATGGATTGTTGCCAACACGTGCTCACTGCCATCACAATCCAAAGAGACTCCCAATGGTCATCGTACTCGGAGGAGGGCAATAGAGAACTTAGATGCAGTCGCCCTCCTAGGTGTGCACACCATAGTGAGCATCACCAGCGATATCGAAGTGATGCTCGTCATCATCGTTCCTCCTCACCTCAACCCCGAGGACTGGCCCATAGAGAGGGTCCTACTGGCCACCATAGACATAAGAGGAGCCCTCTGAGAGACCATCAGAACTCTCCGAGAGTGTACGAGACTAGAGCTTACGCTATGTAGTGAGAGAACAAAAGAGAAGCATAGAGAGAACCAACCATAAAAAACACCACCACCACTGACAACCTCTGAACCATTGTCATCATCGGCAATCCCATCATCCCCTGCCACATGGTACTCATCCATACCCTCAACAAAACCAAATCACCCACCACAACCGTCCTCCACCCCTAAACAAACACCAACTCCAACTCCAACCTCCACTTCAAAGCACAAATAGCAACACCACCAACACCAACAACTACATCACCCTAATTCCTCCGACCACCACTCCACATCCAACCAATTGAACCACATCCACCACCAACCTCCTCCACAGCTTAAGTGGGTGGCTAAGCAACCACTGCAACTCGACGTTGCCCGGACTCCAGAGGGGAGTCCAGGTGACCAGAATCTCAATCGGGTGTAGGGAGCTTTGGAGATGAGAGGGGAATCGAAGGAGGAGCCATGGGTGGAGGTGGTCAGTGCGGCGATGAAGAGAAGAACAACCACAACAAAGCAAAGCGAAATCAAAAGAAACAACAAAAAGGAAAGCACAAACCGACACCGTACTTCAACTGTGGCAACTTGGGACACTTCCGAGCAGACAGTACTAAAGAGGTTCGCTGCGTCAAATGCATGAAGTGGGGTCACATCACATACATTTGCACAAATGTCTTCGTAAGCCCCAACGACGACATAATACTGGTACAGAGAGGGAGGTCGCCGGAGAACCCCACACACATCCGATTGGCCAATAGTCTAGCCATTATCAAACAAGAAGTGACATGGCCCCAAAAATGGTATGCGACAGCAAAGATAAAGTCTTGAAGGCCATCGGAGAATAATCTACTTGAAGCTCTCAATGAATGGTAGTCTCTGAGGGGTCACCGAGACTGGGTAGCTAAGAAAATGTGCCATATGCAATTCCTAGTGTCCTTCCCCTCACTCGAGAAGATGCGGGACGTCATTGAGATGGGTGCAGTGGACTTCGGCCACTTCACTGCAGAATTTGTCAAATGGACACAAAGATTTGGGGCTGAACTACCACAGGGAGAGAGATTTTAGGTCATGATACATAATGTACCTCTTCATTGTTGGAAGAGGGAAGGTCTACAAGAACTCACCTGGGAATTATAAGGGAGATCAATGATAGAACAGTAAGCCGATCAGAGTTAGCTTGTGTCGGCGGGAGTGCAAATCCTAAGCCCAAACATCACTATAATGACCAAATTTGCCATCATGTTCACCTTTGAGGATTTTTACCTCATTCGTTTCGTGCTTGAAACGAAGGTTGAACAGGTGGAGGTGCAAGCGACAACAGGAACAACACCATCACACTCCTCCTCACGAAGAGATGACCATACGTATAAGCAAGTGGTTTCCCCGGAATGGGATCTAACAATCGACAATGTGCATGACGTAGAAAGAACTAATCCGAGAGTATAGAGAAATGGAGGAGCATCGATAGAGACCGTCGATGTCCAGAATACACCAAGAAACACCCAAAGACAAACCGCAAGAGATCTACGGCAAAGATCTAAGTTTGACCAAACTTACTAACGGTCAAGATCGACCTAAGAATTCGAGTATGCCAAAAATTGATAAAGAAATCTTTATGGGTGTCATTGAATTTGAGACTACCGAGCCCATTCAGGGGTCCCATAAAGAATAATGTGAAGTCTTGAACTATAATAATTGCGGTACAGAGTTGGACGAGGAGGAGGAGGAGGAAAGATTAAATCTAGAAGATGACTATCCGTATTCAGATGACGTTCGGAGTATTCTGATGAGATGGTGGAGGATACACAGAGGCTTCTTGCTAGGCATGATATGATGGGAGTGTCCCCCACACTAGATATGGTCCCTTCCACCTATCCAACCTCTCATACGACTAGCTATAATTCACAGTACAAGAGCAAGGGCTTTAAAGTTCAGAAGGTATAGCTAAGTGGGTTCACGAGGAATCCTTGGGCGATTACCATGAGATTGCAGCCGTAGCTAAGACAACTTAGACCAACGATCGAGGTACGCTATTTTTAATTTTATATTGATATCGAGGTGTTTAGCCTAGCCGATACCTGTGGTGTAACGGTGAGCGATAAACATTGTAATGCCCTTCTTCATAATAAGATTATAGGATAGGATTTGGATAGAGTAATTCCAGGAAGAAACTAGGAACTCAACTCGATATACGATCCCGAACATGTCAGTAATGAGTGTACTTCTTTGGAATGCTAGAGGACGGGGCAAACGGGAAATGGTTAGGGATGTTATCAACTCATCCATGGTCGGCATCATTGGTCTCCTCGAGACCAAACTTACTCATAATTCTAGACTTAGAAGACTGTGTGTGTGTGTGGGGGGGGGGGGGGGGGGGGGGGGGTTGGTTTCACTTGCTTAGATGAATTCAATTGGACAGTTTTAGTTGTTAGTCCTGCTTCAACACATTATGGATAATTAGAGGCTAAATTTGAATATGAAAAAAAACTTCACTCAAGTATTGCCCATTTTTAAAAAAACACACATTTTTTTTAAAAATAAAAAAGTGGCCCTCAACTATGTTATCAAAAAATCCAACGCGATGATGTCATGTTCCGTTAGGTTTTTGGACATGTGCATCACACGTGCTATTTTTTTAGATATTTTTGTCCCTGTATTAAAAAGCCTCATTCATATTTCCAAAAATTTTCAAAGAACCTCACTTATCTATTCAAGTTTTTTTAAAAATATCATAGAACTAATGTCTGATATAGAGATTTGTAACCAGGTGATGCGGTTTATTTCTGGGAGACGTGTGGATGCACCAGGTGTGAGTTCGGACTCAATTTGTATTTGAAGGAGAATGCTGCTCGTCTGACGACCCTTGCCTGACCGGGCGGAACCTGTGGCGACCTCAGGGTGATTCGGAGATCTGGGCTCGGATCAGAAGATTCGGATCCGAGGTCTTGTGTACCTACAGACGGTCCTGAAACACCGGGGTTTGTCCCGGTGGCGGACCCTCCGACGATCTAGTCAGTCTCTGTGAGAGAGTAGCAATAACTAGGTGAATTTAAGTGAAAAAGATTGATTACCTCCAAAAGGTGGGTGAGGGTCTAGTATTTATAGAGAACCCCAACCGGGTTTGGTTCCGTTTGGGGGCCGGGTCTGGACCCGAAAGCCCATGGGCCTGACGTGGCAGAGGGCCCAGGGGGTTTAGGGCTGACGTGGCAATACCAGGAGTGGTATAGGGCTGACGTGGCAAAACCCTTGGTGGTATTTGGAGCTGACGTGGCTGATCGTGGGGCTCCTATGCTCCTGGGAGGATCTGAGGGCCTGGGCTGCGCCAAGTCATCTTCCTTCTACACCAGGATGGTAGGACGGCTTGGAGGGCTATCGTGGATCGGAGGCCGAGGGCCATAGTCGCTCATCGGACACGAGGAGTCCGGATCTGTGGGGGTGAACTGGAGACTCGGTGCCGACCCTGTAGTGGAGGTTCGGCGCCGATCTGGACCGCTGTTTTCACCATTTCTGAGTGAGAGTTGTATTGGGCCATGGTTGGGCCCTAAGCCATTTTTACCCTACCACACAAGCCCCCCACTCCTACGGGGGTGCGGGAGCTAGCCGTGGAGGAGTGTCTACGGGTGTAAAAAAAAGGGGATGGCGAACCCCTGGGTCTTCCTGAGGGGGGCGTCCTGATTGTTTAGAGCGATCCTCGAGCCGGCAAGAGCCTGTTAGGCGGTAAGGTTGATGGCGAGCCGTTGCTTCCTCCTGAGAAGAGTACCTCGGCGCTCGACTGAACCTCGAGAAGATGAGGGATTATGTGTTGGTGAGGGGGATGGCGAACTGGTGTTTCTTCCTGAGAAGAGGGCCCTGATGCTCGACCAAACCTCGAGATGACGAGGGATTACGTGTCGGCAAGGGTGATGGCGAGCCGTTGTTTCTTCCTGAGAAGAGTACCCTGGTGCTCGACCGCACCTCGAGAAGGCGAGGGATTATGTGTCGGCAAGGGTGATGGCAAGCCGGTGATTCTTCCTGAGAAGAAGGCCCTGGTGCTGGACCCGACCTCGAGCTGGCGAGGGACTTATGGGCCAACAAGGGGGATGGCAAGCCGTTGGCCTTCCTGAGAAGACCACCCTGGTGTCAGACCTGACCTCGAGCTTGGCGAGGGATTACGGGTCGGCAAGGGTGATGGCGAGCCGGTGATTCTTCCTGAGAAGAAGGCCCTGGTGCTCGACCGAACCTCGAGATGACGAGGGATTATGTGTCGGCAAGGGTGATGGCGAGCCGTTGTTTCTTCCTGAGAAGAGTACCCTGGTGCACGACCGAACCTCGAGAAGACGAGGGATTATGTGGCGGCAAGAGTGATGGCGAGCCGGTGATTCTTCCTGAGAAGAAGGCCCTGGTGCTCAACCGAACCTCGAGAAGACGAGGGATTACGTGTCGGCAAGGGTGATGGCGAGCCGTTGTTTCTTCCTGAGAAGAGTACCCTGGTGCTCGACCGAACCTCGAGAAGACGAGGGATTATGTGTCGGCAAGGGTGATGGCGAGCCGGTGATTCTTCCTGAGAAGAAGGCCCTGGTGCTCGACCGAACCTCGAGAAGACGAGGGATTATGTGTCGGCAAGGGTGATGGCGAGCCGGTGATTCTTCCTGAGAAGAAGGTTTGAGCAGCGTGGCCTGTCGTCTTAGCGGAGTCTTGATGGCGCTTCCGAGATCCGTGTGATGTTCCAATTTTCTAGGGGCATTAAATGACGCCGCCAGCCTGAACGCAGGTGGCGCATGGGCTTCCGTCGATTGGCCTTCCCAATGTTATAAAGGCTGGTCTTTGGGGGAGGCTATAAATACATCTCCCCCCCTAGCAGGCTTGATCACAGCAAAGGGTGGTTCAATGGCCATCTGAGGTGTCTGCTTCGGCGGGCGTCTCTCTTCTGATAAACTTTGCAGCGCCGATGGACCTTGAATCGGTGGCGACTCTGCTGTCCGGATCCTTTTTCGGGTCAGACGACCCCTATACGGTTGCCTGGCCCGAGAAAGATCAGGACGGGAGGGGTATCCACCGTGTCCTGGATCTGGGGGTGAAGAACCTCGGATATGCGGGTCGATCTTCTTTTTGTTAGGGTTCTAGGCGATGGTGGCTTTCCTCCCACCTGCGGACAATTCGGGGCTTCGGTTGACTAGGCCTTAAGCCCCGAGTTGTTCGAGGGTGAGAGAGGAGTCGACCGATCTCTGGAACCCAGGGCGCAGGCGGTGGTGGCTTTCCTGCCACCCGGGAACAATTTGGGGTTTTCAGCTGCCGAGGCTGTAAGCCCCAAGTTGTTCGCAGGTGAGAGGGGAGCTGACCGAGCCCTGTAGCCTTAAATCTTTTAAAGAGAAAATTTTCCGCCGAGTACTTTATCCGTTCCGACCCCTGGGTCTGGTTGCCAGCCTGGCACCGGATGACGTCAGCGGCCCACGTTTCGAGGACGTGGCGTGGTTTTCCAGGCACCTGCTACACGTTAATCGGTGAACAGTGATTGCAGAAATTGAGGAGTCGTTTCTCCCTTCTATAAATGTTCCCTCCTCTCCCCCTATCGTTCCCTTCTTATTCGCCTCTTCCTTTTTCTAAAAAATCTCCCAATACCTCAGTCTTCGTCCCTACCGTTCGCTGTACCAAGCTCGTTCTTCCGAAGCGACCCCCAGTTTGTTGGTAAGTTTGTTTTAGTTTAGGCACAGATGGATAGGGCTCAGTCTGGCTCGTCGGCGTCGACGTCTGGGGGGAACGCAAAACCCGCCTCTAGACCGACTTCGTGGGAGGACTCCGATCTCGAGGGGGAGTCTGTAGGCGACGATCAGCCCGTGTATGAGGTGAAGCTGCTGCGGTCTCGAAGGTTTCTTGTTGTGGAGAGTAGTGATTCTGAGGAGGGGGACGGCAGTTCCGCCGAAGATCAGATTCTAGGGCTGGTTCCTGGAGAGGAGGGGGGAGTCGAAGGGGCTCAGGTAGGAGGTCAGGGCGTGGGTTCGAGCTCCCTGCCGACGGGTCTGGGGCGATTATCTACCCCCTCCCCGGAACGGGCCAAGAAGAAAAGGAGGGCTTCGAAGATAGGGGGATCGAGTCAGGTGCCTGCTAACTTAAGGACAGGGTCATCTGTACAGCCAAAGCCGTTCCGTTGGTACCCTGACGATCTTTCTGATAAGGAGGCATGTGGGGTCCAACCGTCGTCGCCGAGCCGGAAGAGGGTGATCGTGGACGCACTTCCGACCGTTCTGGAGGCAGGTAATTTGGAGGCTTTGCGTTCGGCGTACCATATAGGGTCCAGCTACGAGCTCATGCTGCCGAGCTCCACTCTTCGACCGACCGACCCTCTGCCGGATCGGTATTACATCTTCCCCGTGGATGCCTTTATCTCCGGTCTGAGGCTGCCTGTTCATCCCTTCGTCCGCGAGGTGTTGAACTGGGCGACCTTGGCGCCGATGCAGTACGGACCCAATTCTTGGAAGCAGATCATCTGCTTCGTGTTGCTGTGCGAGGAGCAGAGGGTACCTCTACGGTTGAATGTCTTCCGAGCGATGATGATGATCGGCTCGTCGGCTGAGGGTATCTACTACATTTCGCCTCGGGGCAAGGGGAAAGTTGTCCACGGTCATTCGGACTCCATTAAGGAGTGGAAGAAGAAGTATCTGGTGATCCGGAGTGAGGAATCCTGGGACATCCCCACTCGGTGGAACCACTTTAAGCCGAGCTATAAAATGCCGAAGCCGAAGGACCTGACCGCCGAGGAATGGGGGTTCGTTGAGCGCCTCCGTTTGTCATATAGCATCGACTGGGCGAAGGTGACCGAGGGCCACTTGGTGAATGCCGGACTGAGCCCGGCCGATCTACGTATGTAGTTGTTTCTTTCTTTTTGTCCTCATTGTTCCTCTGTGCTCATTGCCCTTACTGGATCTTTTTGCAGGTATGGATCCTGAGTCGATTAAGGCGAAAAGGCTCGAAATGAAGAAGGAGGAGGCCAGGAAGAAGATGAAGACGAGGGGGTCGTCCCCGGGGGTTTCCGAGGCCCCTGTTCAGCCGCGGATCAAAAGGGCTCGTTCGGAGACGGTCAAGGACGTGGTGGTTCAGAGTGGTCCGGACCAGGGCAAGGTCACCGATCTTGATAAGGGAAAGCGATCTCTGGCGGATCCGGAGATAGAGGAGAGGCTTCGGCGACCGTGGGTGCCGAGTTGGTCGATCCGTGAGGGAGATTGTTTGACCCGAGGGCGGCAAGCTGTCGAGGTGGCGAGTAAGTTGGCGACCCCCCGGGATCGTTCGGAGATGAAGACTGAGACCCTGGATGAGGCGTATACTCGCCTCGCGCAGGCCAATGTGCTGGTAAGTCTGTCAACCTCTTTTGTCCCGTGATTACTGTGTCGAGGAGGTTCCCTTAGTTGTGTTTGGTGGCTGCAGGCGACCGTGCAGGGGGCCCACGTGAGGGACCTTTACGAAGCTGCTTTGAAGCGGGAGCGTGATCAGGCGGACAAGGCCGAGCAGGCAACGAAGGAAGTGAAGACAGAGCTCGAAGGCTCTCAGAAGAGGGAGCAAGAGATGAAGACGGCCTTCGACAAGGAGAAGGGGGAATGGGCTGAGAAGATGGCGGCTCAGGAGAAGGAGTTTGCCAAGGAGCGGAAAGAGCTGACAGAGACGAGTCAGCTCCTGGTGATCAATGCTCAAGATTCATGTTATGCGAGGGCAATCAGCCACGTGAGGCACTTCTACCCGACCCTTGATCTGTCCAATTTTGAGTATGACATGGAGGTCGAGGGGACACCGAAGACCCCTGTCGAAGAAGGGCCTGCTCCTGATCCGCCCGTCGACCCCCTCGTGGAACCGCCTGCTGATGCCGAGGTGGGAAAACACGTTGTGTAACTTTTTGCTTTTCTATTTCTCTCTTCCGATTGTATTTGCCTCCCGCGGACTGGCCACCGCATTTTTTGTAAGAAGCGACTTGATTTATAGAAATGGATTTTTTGACCGGCCAAGTGTTCTGACTCCGGATGTTTCCAGTCCTCCTTGCTTATGCGTTTTGAGTTGGCTGGTTTTCTTGTAGGTTGTGGCTCCTCTTCCCGGGGTGGACCCCCATCGCTCCGACGTGGCGTGGCTCCGGAGCAAAGTTGAGTCCCTGGAGGCCACGTTGGTTCGCTACCGAAAGGGGGCTCGTGATACTGACGCGGCTTTTAACTATTACCGGAATAAGTCTGAGGCCTTGAGTGAGGAGGCGAGCCGGTTGAGGAGGGCGATGGTGGACCGGAACCTCGGAGGCGTCGGTTTTGGACATACCATGTCGAACGCCTCGGTGCAGAGGCCTCCATCCGAGAGGTTACTTCGCGATGTCATAGTGGAGAAGGAGATGGAGATACACCGCTACAAGACGATGTTGGGCGTTTCGTCCTCTTCCTCCATGGGTCGGCGAGCGGAGGGAGTTCCTTCTGCGCTGCTCCTGCTGGAGCGCATGCGACCAGTGGATGCCCAGAGCTCCATGGCTGGTGCGTCGACCGTGGCTGAGCCGATGGACCATCATGATGGGGAGAGGGCTCCTAGCCATTCGGTCGGAGTGGTCCCGCCCTTTGTTGGACCCGAGGGGCCCTAAGATGGTAGCTTCCTTCGGCTTGAGATGAGTGGAGCGGTCCTGTAACGGTCATTGTTTGTTTTCTCATAATCAACCAAAGGTATGAATAAAGAATTCTTTTTCCCCTTTTCTTTGTTTAGGGATGCAGTGAATGTCGGCGGAGGCATGGTTCGGCTCCGTCGATCCGTGAGGGATCAACGCGGAGCCTTAGTATGAGCCCCTGGCTCGAAGCTGGGTTGGGCCTACCGAGGCACTGGGGATGATACCGGAGTGAGGGTTCGGGGGCCTATCCCGATGTTCGGCGTTTAAGTCGGATCTGCCGAATTGTTTGGAGTTTGACAAAAAGGAGATTCCTTTCATACCAGATGGGGGGGGGGGGTCGTCGAAACCGCCCTTTACACATGAGGGTTTACAGAGGGTTTTTCATACATGAGCCAAGTTTAGACCCTATGTTCGCTTTTCTAGGAACTTCATTAGGTGCTCGGCGTCGATTAAGAATCTTCGGATGGGAGTGGTCTAGGGCTGGTATCGTCTTGTACACATATCGCCTCCGGCTCCTGGTCTTCGATACTTGGCTTCAAGAGGACTTCTATGAGCACTGTCTGATCGAGACCCTCAAAGGAGGAAGGGGCAAGTTTGGACAGCGCGTCTGTTTGAGCGTTCTGTTCCCGGGGGACTCTGATAACTGTGGCGCAGCTGAAGGACGCCAGGAGTCGCCTGACTGCCGCCAAGTACCTAGTCCTGCGATCATCGCGGGCCTCGTATTCTCCGATGATCTGGTTGACCATGGGCTGAGAATAGCTGTAGAGATCCCTGGTAGGTCGGAAGGCTTCCAAGCGAAGAGATCATCGTTGCGACGGACGCAGGCGATGATGCAGGTTTTCAAGTCCTGGGTGAGCGAGCAGCTTATCCGGAACCACTTTGATTCATCCTTGGCGTCGAACGGGACCTCTTCTAGTTCGTCGACAGGCTCGGGAGCTGGGCCATCTTTCTCGGGTACGAGTTCAGCGGCGTCGAGAGGGAACACACCCTCTCCTACGGCGGTCATATAGCACGACCGCGCGACTTCGTGGCTACCTCGGACGATGCCCACCCCTTGGGGGGTGGGGAATTTGAGTTTTAGATGGTAGGCCGAAGGTACCACTTGGAGGGAGCTCAGTCCGGGTCGGCCGAGAACGGCGTTGTAAGCTGCCTTGATGTTGACAATCATGAAGTCTATGGATTCGGTCCTCTCGACAGGAGCCGACCCTGCGGTGACCTCGAGGGTAACAATCCCTTCTATTGCGACAGGGGCGCCGGAGAATCCATGTAGCGGGTATCCGGCGGGTTTGAGCTTCCCACCGGGTAATTCGAGGCTCTCGAAGGTTTTGAGGAAAAGAATATTAACTGAGCTACCGTTGTCAACGAGGATTCAGCGCACCTCGCAGTTAGCCATGCGGAGGCCGATGACGAGGGCATCGCAGTGGGGTAGGTGAACGCCTACGAGGTCTTCTTCTGAGAAGCTGACTGGCCCCGGCTGTGGCTCGGACGAGGGGTTGTCTTGGACAGCGTTCGCCTCTTGGAGGAGGGCTTTTCGGGGTGTATTTGACCCTCCTCCCATCGGCCCCCCGTGGACATAGTGCAAGATGAATGGCGTATCCGTGGTTCCTTTGGACCCGAGATCCTGTTCACGGAGGTGGGTCGACGTATGGTTCGGAGGCGAAAGTCTCCGGCTCCTATCATCTCGCCGATCCCGTTGGCCTTCTCGGGTGAACTGTCGGAGGAACCCTTGTGAGACGAGTTCCTCAATTTCGTCTTTCAGGGCTCGGCATTGATCGGTATCGTGTCCACGATTTCTGTGGAAGCGACAGTAGAAGTGCTGGTCTTGATTCCTGTTGCTATTAGGTCGGGGAGGTAGTCAGACAATGCCTTTGTCTTCGATTTCTAAGAGGATGGCGGATATGTTATGGGTCAAGGGAGTGTATCTTTCGAAGCGGGGGACCGGCGGGACCTTCTTCGTGGCCCCCGCATCCTTCGGAGCTTTCTTTGATGGTTCGACTTCTTCGACCTTCCTCTTTCCCTTCCCGATGGCCTCCCGGGTATCTTTGGGGTTAAGGGCCTCTTCCGCTCTAATGTACTTCTCGACCCTTTTGAGGAGGTCGGGAAAGTCGATGGGGGGTTTCTTCGCCAGAGAAGCTTTCAGCTGTCCATGACGGACGTTGTGCCGAAAGGCCGCAGAGGCGACGCCTGGATCAAGGGAGGAGACCGCCCTCGCTTCCGTGGTAAACCTCCGGACGAACCCTCTGAGGGACTCTCCGTCTATCTGTCTGAGCCCAAGTAAAGAGGCGCTGGTCCTTTCCGCCTTCCGGCTGGTGACGAAGTGAGCAAGAAAATTGCCTTCTAGTTGGTCGAAGGAGTGAATGGAGCCGGGGGTGAGCTTCGAGAACCATTCACGAGCCGGACCTCGAAGGGTGGCCGGGAAGGCTCGGCACAGCAGGGGATCCGAGGCGCTGTGAATCATCATGAGGGTTTTGAAGCCCTCTATGTGATCAGCAGGATCTCCCTCGCCGTCGTAGGTCTCGAATTGAGGAGGTCGGAAGTTCCGGAGTATTTCTGCCTGGAGGATGGGGGCGGAGAAGGGAGGTCGGACAGGTCTGTACCCCTGGGCCGCCCGTCGGTCGCCGTCTCCCATATGATCGAGGCGGTCCTCCATTTCTTGGAGGCGTCTTAGGAGTATGCCATCGTCTTCTGGCTGGTTTGTTGAAGGGCGCGATGCGCTGGTCTCGACATCCGACCCCGTTTGGGAGTGGAGGGTTTCCTTCCCGGGGGTCCGTCGGAGGGCCCCGAGAATTTCTCTCCGGAAGTCTTGGAACTCCTCGTGAGTGGCGGGGGCTCCCTCGATCCGGCGTGGTTGGTCTGGAGGCTGCCTTCCGATGCGGCTGAGTGCCGATCTCCGTCCCTCGGGCGGCGGTCTCGGATGGTTCGGGGCCGGGTTGGAAACGGCCCTTCGCCTATTGCGGATAACCTGTCGGTTGACGATTACTCCCTGTAGGTCGGGCTGGACTGTACGGGTGGCGCTCCGCCGGGATCCCTGATGGGAATCTCCGTGCCTTGATGCGCGTGGCCCGGCATTGGTGTTTGGTGGGGGTGTGTCCCGTCGATTGACGGAGGACGCAGCCCCCTGGCCTCTGGAGGCCATAGGAGTTCGGCTGTCGAGGTCGCTCGATGGTCGGGCTCGGGTCGGCTTCTGAAGCAGTGTTCCCACAGACGGTGCCAACCTGATGCGGTTTATTTCTGGGAGACGTGTGGATGCACCAGGTGTGAGTTCGGACTCAATTTGTATTTGAAGGAGAATGCTGCTCGTCTGACGACCCTTGGCTGACCGGGCAGAACCTGTGGCGACCTCAGGGTGATTCGGAGATCTGGGCTCGGATCAGAAGATTCGGATCCGAGGTCTTGTGTACCTGCAGACGGTCCTGAAACACCGGGGTTTGTCCCGGTGGCGGACCCTCCGACGATCTAGTCAGTCTCTGTGAGAGAGTAGCAATAACTAGGTGAATTTAAGTGGAAAAAGATTGATTACCTCCAAAAGGTGGGTGAGGGTCTAGTACAACCGGGTTTGGTGCCGTTTGGGGGCCGGGTCTGGACCCGAAAGCCCATGGGCCTGACGTGGCAGAGGGCCCAGGGGGTTTAGGGCTGACGTGGCAATACCAGGAGTGGTATAGGGCTGACGTGGCAAAACCCTTGGTGGTATTTGGAGCTGACGTGGCTGATCGTGGGGCTCCTGTGCTCCTGGGAGGATCTGAGGGCCTGGGCTGCGCCAAGTCATCTTCCTTCTACACCAGGATGGTAGGACGGCTTGGAGGGCTATCGTGGATCGGAGGCCGAGGGCCATAGTTGCTCATCGGACACGAGGAGTCCGGATCTGTGGGGGTGAACTGGAGACTCGGTGCCGACCCTGTAGTGGAGGTTCGGCGCCGATCTGGACCGCTGTTTTCACCATTTCTGAGTGAGAGTTGTATTGGGCCATCGTTGGGCCCTAATCCATTTTTACCCTACCACACCAGGTATTTATGGAATTGTATTATAGGTTTGGTTTGTATCAGGAAGTGGTTTGTTTCTTGATATATTTCATATATATGCCATATTTCTGATGATAAATTTGATGAAATGTGTTGAATGTGGTGAATGAAAATATGTGAGAATGTTATATAATGTGCATTTTGTTGGTGAAAATATGTGAGAATATATGAGAAAATATATTCATGTTAGATTTGGTGAATTGTTGTCAGATTTTTATAACAGTTCATACCTGGTTGAGTGAGGTTTCTGCTAAAAAGCATTACTTCTATGATGTTTTTAAAACAACCTGATTAGATAAGTGAGATTTTTTGAAAATTTTGGAAATATGAATGAGGTTTTTAATACAGGGAAAAAATGTCCCGAAAAATGACACGCGCGCTGCACATGTCAAAAAACCTTACGGAACATGATGCCGTCACGTTGGGTTTTTTGAAAACATAGTTGAGGACGATTTTTTCAAAAAAGAAAAAGATGAGTGTGGTTTTTTGAAAACGGGCAATACTTGAGTGAGTTTTTTCAACTTTAGCCGATAATTGGACTCAGACAATCACGGTGGTGTACAACCCTAATGATCCCAACGGCGACTATAAATACCCCCCACCTACCAATCTGGTGCCAGCTCGTGATATGGCTAAAAATAGGATTAAATCGGGACCGTTTACATCGGAGACGAATCTTAAAGCTCAGGGGTAAAACAGTAATTTCACCTACTAACGGGTCCGAAGTGGGTACTGGGTCTCCTTCTCACAGATCCAATAACCCGCGAACGGATCCACCTCAACTGGGTACGGGTCCCAACCCGATACAAACCCAGTCCGACAGGATAGAATTAGGGTCTCTGATTGAACCAAATCAACGGGCCTGATTCGCGACTATCCTCTCACCGGGAATTAAGGGATTACATTCCTAATCTGATTACGAGGATTTTACACCTTATCAGATCACAGGAATCACATTCCTAATCTGATCCCAACGACGACTATAAATACCCCCCACCTACCACTGTTACAGGTTAATCACTTTTTTGCCAACTTAAGTTCTTTTTTAATCATCACTGGTTACTGACAAGAGCATCGGAGGGTGCGTCGCCGGGATCAACCTTGGTGTTTCGCACTTTCCTTGCAGGTCTACGGCGGGAGCTCAACAGCCCAACTCCGACGAACAGGCCTGGGGTCGCTTTTCAGGTTTTTCCACGAACCCACAAATTCTATCTGTTTACCCCCACACCAGATTCAGCGGTAACAGATTGGCGCCGTCTGTGGGAAGACCATACGAATAGCCTCCGCCTCTTCCTCGTCGACTAGCTCTTCTCCAGCCATGCCTCCCAGAAAAGTAAGATCCAGGGGGTCCAACCGTGGACCTAACCCTGTTGATCAACAGCAGGAAGCCCCCGTCCATCCCGCTCCGCAGCAGGGGCAACTTCCTCCTCCGGCCGAGGACCATTTCCAACAGGACCAGCCTCCTCTTCTGAGTCAGCAACCCCCTAACGGTCCCGCTGGTCCTAACCCGCAGAAGCAAAAGCAACCTCTCCATCAGGACCGCATCTCGATACACAATGCCTTTACGGACTCTTATGCCTCCCACAGTCCTCAGGCCCCTGACCTTCGAAATACCGTCCTCAACCGGCAGAAAGATGAGGATCTTCGCCGCCATCTGGATGAAAAGCGGGCCCGAGAGGGAGCCTCCCGCCAGCAACGTCCAGATGAGCGAAATCCTCACCACCGAGACTATAGAAGGTCCCCTACCCGAAGAGGGATGAAAGAGTCCCCCGAACACCATAGGAGAAGACCTCATTCCCCTGCCGGTTGACAACATCCGAGGAACGATGAGGCACCCATCACCCGTGCCGAATTCCAGCAGTTCCAAGCAACGGTGTTGCAAGCCCTCAACCTCCGACCCAACAATAACAACGCTCAGAGGGTTCCTACCCCCCACGGGTCCAAAGTCCTTACCATCGGTCCATAACTCCTCCTCCGGCTCCTAGCAACCAACAGCGCATGCCTAGCCCTCGCCGCTCCCAGAGATACCGTCGTCGCTCCCCTTCCTATGAAGACGAGTCCAAAGGCTCGTTTGACTATCGTCGAAGGGACGATGCTCTCTACCGCCGTCTCCACGAGATGGAGAGGCGCATCGGCCGAATAGACAAGGATGAGGAGTTAAAAGGCAGGACCGTCTGCCCGAGCAGACCTCCCTTCTCCTGGACCATCATGGAAGCTCCTATCCAAGAGGTTTTGAACCCCTGAAGTTCGAAACTTACTCGGGGGAGTCGGACCCCGTGGACCACATCGAAAGCTTTAAGACCCTCATGCTAATCCACCAAGCTTTCGATGCTTTGCTGTGCAAAACCTTCCCCGCCACTCTTAAGGGTTCGGCCCGGGAGTGGTACTCCCGCCTCGCCCCGTCTTCCATATTCTCCTTCGAGCAATTCGAGAGCCTCTTCATCACTCATTTTGTGAGTAGCAGACGCACGGAGAAGACTAACATCTCGTTACTCCAGCTATGCCAGGAGAAGGGAGAGAAGTTGAGAGACTATGTGAGGAGGTTCACTGCAGAAGTGAGATCCATTGTTTCCTTTGACCAACCTGTTACAGTTGAGATCCATCTGAAATAATCTAACAATGAATGCAAATTCAGTGTATTTGGGATTCGGGGCGTTACAGTTGATGGAACACCATGAAGCATGATGATCTCGCCAACATACAACTCAGCTAACTTGTCCATCGAAGCAGTGAGTTTCATCGCCAAGAAGTGAGCGGACTTGGTTAGTCGATCGACTATAACCCAAATCGCATCATTGCCTTTAGGACTCTTGGGCAATCTCGTAATGAAATCCATACTGATGTTATCCCACTTCCATTCCGGAATAGGTAATGGTTGTAATAGACCTTCGGGTCTCTGATTCTCGGCTTTGACTTGCTGACAAACCTCACACTTCGCCACAAATTCAGCCACATCCCGCTTCAAACCTGACCACCAGAAATGTTGTTTGATGTTTTTGTACATCTTAGTACTCCCAGGATGTACCGACAAAAGAGTAGCATGCGCCTCCTGAAGAATACTCTCTTTCAGGTCCGCCTGATTTGGAACACATAGTCTATCTCTGAACCACAACACTCCATCCCTGATTTGAAATTCGGGCAACCTTCCAGCACCAACCTGCTCCTTCATCTCCAAGATATCAGCATCAACCTCCTGACTTGCAATGATCCTTCCATTCAGTGTAGGCTGAAGCCTCAACTGAGCTAAAGATGCTCCCAATCCTTGCAAGACAACTTTAATACCTGCTCGATCCAATTCCTCCATCAGATGCTTCTGAGTTGTAATCAAACTGGATAAACTACTCTTGCGACTAAGTGCATCAGCAACAACATTAGCTTTCCCAGGATGATATTTGATCTCAGGTCGCATATCCTCAAGCACTTCCAACCATCTCCGCTGCCTCAAATTCAGATCCTTCTGCTGATATATGTACTTCAAACTCTTGTGGTCCGTGTACATGTTCAATTTCTCACTGTACACGTAGTGCCTCCATTGCTTCAGGGCAAAGATAATCGCAGCCAACTCCAGATCATGAGTCGGGTAATTCTTCTCATGCGGTCGTAGTTGCCTAGACCCATAAGCGATTACTCTTCTTTCTTGCATTAAGACACAACCAAGCCCACAATGTGAAGCATCGCTATAAACATCATACTCAACACCTGCTCTAGGCAAAACCAAAAGAGGTGCAGTAGTCAGCTTCTCTTTCAACTCCTGAAAGCTCGTCTCACATTGCTCAGTCCACTTGAAGTTCACATTCTTGTTGGTCAAATTAGTAAGCGGCACAGCTAACTGAGCATAACCTTGAATGAATCTCCTGTAGTATCCAGTTAATCAAAGAAAACTTCTGACTTCCTTCATTGTAGTAGGCCTAGCCCAATCTCTCACTGCCTCTATCTTTTGAGGGTCAGTTGCCACTTCCTCCTTAGAAAGGATGTGACCTAGGAATGCCACTTCAGATTTTTAGAAATCACATTTGGATAGTTTGGCATACAACTCATGCACTTCCAGTTTCTTCAAAACTGCTGCCAGATGCTCGGTGTGCTCCTCTTCTGATTTGGAGTACACGAGGATATCGTCGATAAACACCACGATGAAAGAATCAATGAACGGCCTCAGAACTCTGTTAATCAAATCCATGAAGATTGCGGGTGCATTCGTCACTCCAAATGGCATAACTAAGAATTCGTAATGCCAATGTCGAGTTCTAAATGCAGTTTTGTGCACATCTTCAGCTTTCACTCGAACTTGGTGATATCCTGATCGAAGATCTATTTTGGAGAAAACAGCTGCTCCTTGTAGACGATCGAACAAGTCATCAATTCGGAAAATAGGATACTTATTCTGAACAGTGACCTTATTCAGCTCTCGGTAATCGATACACATTCTCATCGATCCATCCTTTTTCTTTACCAAAAGCACTGGTGCTCTCCAAGGTGACGCACTAGGTTGAATAAATCCTTTCTCCAATAGTTCCTCAATCTGCCGTTTCACCTCATCCTGTTCCACTGGAGCCATCCTATACGGTGCCTTAGAAATGAGTGCACTTCCCGGTTGAAGGGTGATGCTAAACTCTACATCACGTTGCGGGGGTAACCCAGGAAAATCATCCAAGAACACAGTCGGATAGTCCCGAACCACAGGAATCCTTTGCACTTCCACATGAATCTCTTCCTTGTGGATAGCTGCCACCAGCCTAGAACACTTCTTCTCTTGAAAATTGACTTCAGGTCCACCTGGAGCCTTCACTGTTACTGTCTTGGTCTTGCACTCGATGCTTGCACTGTACACCGACATCCAATCAATGCCAATGATAACATCGACTCCCAAGATAGTCAGCTCGATTAGATCAATCCCGAAGGTTCTGTCCCCAATCACAATCTCGCAATCCGCATAGTACCGATCAGTGGTTAAAGTTTTCCTTGATGGAGTAGCTACTGCTAAGATCTTGCCTGGAAAAATCTTCGGTTCAACTCCCAACACTTTAGCCAATTTAGGAGACACAAAAGTATGAGAGGATCCAGTATCGAACAAAACAACAGCTTTCATTCCATTCAAATTCTGATGCAAAAGATCTATTAAATTCGAAGTTTGAAACATGAACTTTTAAGTCAATATTTCCATTTTATTGAATTTTAAACTTTATACATTCGAATTTAAAATATTTTTGACATCAAAATGAAAGCAATAGACGATACAAGGGTCTAACTCTTACAGTTCCTTTTCGCTCTACGAAGTTCTCCTCGTAGTTCATCAACTTCTTCCTTCAGCACATCGGTCATATTTTTCCTCTTCTCGAGTTCCCATACACGATGACTGAGAACCGCAAAATCATCCTTGCGCTTTGCCAACTGAGCCTCCAATAGTTCGACTCTCTCCCGTAGTGTTTCTACCTGCCTCTGAAGAGATATCACAAGACTACTTGGAACTGATTCTTCTTCTTCGTCAGAAGAGTCACCAGATGAATCCGGAGGTGGGGTGATCTCTTGGGATTTAGGCCATTCCTCTCCGTCAGAGTCTGCTTGCCCTGGGTAGTAATCTTCCTCGGAATCTGCTTGTCCAGGATAATAATCTTCCTCGATGATACTCCAATTGTCGTCTCCAGCAGGGTCGAAGTGATCAGCCATCTTAGAAATAGAGAGGAAGAAGCAAAAGTCATAGAGCAACACAAATGTAAGTAACTTACATTTAAATCTCTAGACTCAAACACACACTCTAATGTCCACTTCTAGGGTGTCGTTCCTTATAAATTTGTACTAGTGTGAAGCGTGGCTCTGATACCACTCTGTAACGCCCCGAATTCCAAAATACAACTGAATTCGAGATTCCACAGGATCTTTACACTTCTTTCGTATAATTTTACAAGAAAATTAAAACTTTTCACTTTACATCAGAGTTACATGAAAACTTTATACTTTACATTTTATATTTTACAGCGGAAGCATATTTACAACATTTATATAACAGTACATCAACATTTGAATAATCTATAAGCATCTGTTCCTCTTTAATCTTTATCATGTCATTTACCCTGCATACAAAACTGTGGGTACCTCAGTTTATTCAACCGACGAACATCATACACGGCCATCCTCTCTATGCCGGAAATAGTATAACTGATTTTCCATATTTAACAAACACAAACTTGTCACATATCAAACTAAAGGGAATACCCTATCGATGTCGTGTTGTGATTGTGCACTTAGTCCTTAATGCAATTATTTATATTACATGACACTAATGCACACTTGTTCGAATTCTATGCATCCCATACTACATAGGTCCGAGGGCAAGCCTCTTAATTGTTCTTCATCTTGTAGGGTTCAATCCCTCGTCATGACTTAATCTACTACTGTAACTACGGTAAGTATCCTAGATGATCTATGAGTACAAGCTCGTATACAGAAAACCTGGAGGGGAATCCCACGCCATGTCTTGACGCATCAAGCATGCATTCTGTGGCAATTCAGCCTCCTTCATGGCACATGTTCCTCTTACAGTCACTAAATATCCCACAAGCGTTGCCAAGATCTCGATAATTCTGGAGTAGTGCCACGCCATGTCCTGACGCATCAAGCATGCATTCTGTGAATCACTCTCATATCGTAGACTCGAGGTCCTCATACTTGTGTTTTTCTCTCACTTTCATCACCTCTTCACTATGTACTAATTCTTAATTTAATGAAATCATAAACAAAATCAATCTCTTAGAGTTAGCCCTCTCACTACTACCGGTCTTATTTTTTTTATTTCACAATGACCCAAACTGGTCATTTCAATGTCAATAATCATAATTTATTCATCACTTTTACTTGCCGGTGTGAGTTTTGGCTACACCCTAATTTTCAGTTTCATTTCACAAATTCACATGTTTGAATTTTCATACTCAATAACATTCTCTTTTCCAATCACATGATTTCAAATAATTCATGAGTCGATAACCATATATAGAGTTTCATTATTCATCATGAATTTCATCCAATATTTATTTCCACATAAAAAATCATATCACTAAGTATATGGTCAAAATGAATATTCACAATTCATTATTGTCACATTATTCTTCACTAAGAATAATTCACACAACTTCACAAAATACTTTCTTTCTTTGTTATATTTTCTTTTCTAGCACTTTATTTCAAGTCCTTTTTCAAAACACAACTTTCACAAAAATATAAGTGTAGAACCATAGTTCTAACTACACTTTTGTTCTCAAAATATACTCTATTTTATTTCAGTAACTCCCAATTTATTTTTCATAAGTCACACATAATTTTAAAATAATAATAGTATTTTTTTCATAATTTTTAAACATAAAAAACCATCAAAAAAACATTTTTTCCCACAAAGTTTAATACTGGCCGAGACCAGGATTCGAACCAGCAACCACAGAGAAGCAAGCAGCACGCTCTGGCCACTAGGCCAATTGTGCTATTCGGTATAGAGAGGGGTTCAGAGAGTTATATACTCTCGGCTGAGGCTTAATTCAATTTTTAAATGCACAACAAAAATATGGTGTTATCAAGGATCGAACCATCGACCTGTGAGAACCCACCGCACAACACTGTAGCATTTAGAAACCTCCCGACCACTTGAGCTATAGGCTCAAGTTGTCTTGAATACAACTTGCATTTTAATTAAATCAACTCTCTGTTTAATAGAACATTTCGATGTTTCAAAAGCTCTCATTTGAATTTTTCTTTTACTAAATTTACTGTAAATCTCCAGAATAATTATTCACATGATAATTAATACTCCAGTAATTTAAAAATATTTTTTCAATAATTAACACACATTTTTCATACAATCAGTTTAATTTGTATGCTACTACTACCACATTTCTTTTCGACATTTCTTATCCAACTTAACATCAATATTCTCTATATCAATTCCCTGTTTGTATTCCTTTCACAAACCCACAAATTATATTTTAAGTTATTCCTTACAAACATTAGCACAAAAAGGTTCATTCAAGCACATCAAACAACATTTTCATCTACTAACATTTGCATTTAGTTTTTGATGCTAACAACGAATTTTACTTCAAGCAATCCATAGCTATAAATAATTCACACACAACTTAGGTTTGATGATGGAATCACATACAATCTTTTTAGCAACATTCCAATCAACTAATAAGCCAATTTTTTCCATTTAAATGTACTCTTATTAATCTTTTTCATGCATTATCATTTCAATTCAATTTTAGCATGCTATCTAATTAGAAACATGGAAAATAACCCACCTTGTTTGGAGAGAATACACTTGCAACACCTCCTAAACAGAAGTCCTTGCCAAAAGAGCGTTCCTCCTCCTCCTTGATGCGCGCACCCGACCTTCAAAGTACAAAACCGAGAGCTCCTTGATGCCGGCCTTCTTCTTGGTACAAGCACAACTCACTCACACACAACTCTCAATCTTTTATCTCACTTACTACTAATAAATCACTACTAATAAATGTATTTTCGACTATAGGTTTTGGAGAAATAAAGAGTAGGGGGGGTTATTTATACTAAAATTTGGAGCAAATGAAGGGTTAGGATCAATCTAGGAGTTAAAAATAAAAGGCTAGGATTCAAGGGGGAGTTGTAGTAACCAACCATGATCAAGCAACTACCACCCATAACTCCACTATATTTTTCCATTTTCCCTCCATACCAAAACCGGCCTACATGGTGCTCTTTGCACGTGTACGTGCAATGCACGTGCATTCATTAGTTCTCCATTTTAAAAAAGTTGTACATTATATTTTCTACAAAAATAATCTTATAAAAATATCCTACATTACAAGTTGTAATTAAAATAGAAATAACTCATGGGTTTTAATTAATGGGCCAAAATAATAGTTTTATAAAAAGAAAATAAATAAATTAGATTTGAGCTAAAAAGAAAGGCTTATGTTTATTTGAAGAAAAATGGGCCTTTATAAAATAATTAAAGAACACATATACATACATATATATATATATATATATATATATATATATATATATATACATCCACATTATCCATAATGAAAATAATTATGAGATTTCACACTACAAAAAAAAATTACACGTGCACACTACGTGCAAAATTAATAATTTTCATAAATGAAAATCAGGGTATTACAAGCGATGGCAGCGATGGAGGCAAGTTCGATGGGTTCAGGTGTTGCGAGGATGAAGGCAGTGGTGCTGGCTCTGGAAATGGTGGGAGGAGGGCGGCAATGAAGGTGAGCAGGAGTGGTGGTCGGGATCGACGAGGTGTTGGCAGTCGACTGTGGGTGGGGCTTCGATGGTGGAGGAGATGGGTTCGACGAGGGGGCGACAAGGATGAGGATGAAGGATGAAGACGAGGGCGGAGGTGGTCAGAGCGATGGGGACGGGAGGGGGTTGGGTTCAGGTGAGGATGAAGGGACGATGGAGATCGACTGGGGTTGGGTCAATAGGTGGTAGCGACGGTGCTGATGACTGATGAGGTGTAGGTGGTGACAACGGGGGTTACAATTCTTGAGGAGAGAAGTGCAGCGAATCTATGGGCGATACTGAAATCTTACTACTCGGGGTCGTCGATATAAGATCGGATGTATTGGAAGAGGAAGTTGTTTAGGCTCTCAATGAAGGAAGGTACCCATCTTCAAGATTATATTATGGAGTTCAATAAGGTAATATCTAAACTGAAGGCGATTGACGTTGATGATCTTAGCGAAGAGGATAATTCTTTTAATTGATTTATCCACTGCCAACTTCTTATGATCACTTGTAACTACCATGCTACATGGAAAATCAATCAAGAGACATTTACAGTAGCCGGGTGATTAAGGGTCTGAAGGAAGATGAACTAAGAAATGAAACTCATAAAGGAGGGTCTATTTTTGCAGGGTGCTTTGCGGTGGATGGTGATACTTTAATTGGAAGGGATGTGACTCACAAGGATAATGTTAATTGCCACTATTGTAAAGGAGTTGGATATTACAAAAGAGACTGTCGTAAGTGGTTGAGTTAGAAGAGTGTTATTAAAGGAGGTGTTCAAGGCAATGTTGTCAACACTACTGATTCAGGTAAATCAGGTGAATCTGAGAACTTGATGAACACATTATTATTTACTTTTTAGAGCAATAATCTTAATATAATTAGACATTTAAAAGCTCTATATATGGTATTTAACTCTTATTTTCTCTTTTCCACAGAAAACAGCTTATAATAGCAAAACGAAGCAGATTCAGGACTTCAAAGATGATACACAGAAAAATGCAGAGGAACAGTCGACTTATTCCCAAGAGCAGTCGACTGGCCTGATCAAAGATGAAATCTACAGAAGTCTCAACTCAGTCGACTGGTCCAGAGATAAGTCGACTGGTCTGCGGCGGAGTAAACAAATCAAATCTTCAAAGATACACCTGCATCTAATTTCAAATCTATTTGAATCAAGATTTTATGCAGCGAATCAAATCTAAAGACAGGGTATTTCCAAGTGGACGTGGTGAACAGATAAGGAAGGAAAGGAGAAAAGAGAAAGATATTAATCATCAAATCAAATAAAGAAGGATCGTCCTGAAAAAGTGGAAACCCTAATTCTCAGCCGTACTCTATAAATATCAGAAGAGGTCAACGTAGAAAAGGGGATCATCAGATATATCTCTGGAAGCGACTCAATCACCAAGTTCCTGAACAACCATCGAGAGCATCACTCCATCAACATCGAAGAAGGAGAGAGAAGATCCAGCAACCAGAAGGCAGTCGACTGTGTGACAGCCAGTCGACCATATTGCCGGAATCCATTAGTTTATTTCTTCTTCTCTCTTTATTCTTTTATGTTGATCATGTATTCAAACTTGTTAAGCAATAAAGTTATTATTATGTGGAACTAATTTCATAGTTGGGTAAATCGAAACCGTAGTTATGTAATGCTATTTTCTTCTGAACTCTTCTATGTTACTTATTGATTGAATCTAATTGAATTGGTATAGGTTTATGATAGTCAAACTAGTTCTCAAGACTGAGAGCAGTCGACTGAGGTGAGAGCCAGTCGACTGACGTACAGAACTTGGGAAGCTCAAGTTTGGATGTCATTTATCTGAATCTGTTATATGAGCATATTGAGACGACCGAATCTCGTGCTCATAATTTGTAACAAAGGAATCTTTAGGGGTTCTTGGTTCAATCAACTTAGAGGATCTAGATCTGATACCAATTTCTAGAACTTTAAGTGTTTGTTCGTTTCCACTGTTCTTATGTTTTCTCTAAGTATAACTTAGTAGATACCATGCTAGATACTTACGGAAAGAAACGAATTAGAGTAGATACCATGCCTAATTCTTGGCTTAGGGAAACATTACTTTAAGGAGTAGATACCATGCCCTTGAAGTGAACAAACATGAGTAATTAGAAGTAAGTTCAGAAGGTAACTTAGCATTATTAACTATTGGTGGAGATCAACAGCCCAACTATTCAAGAGATATTTGTGATTTAACACCTCTCATCTTAGTTTTAATCTTTTAGTTCTTTTAGAATATTATAAAAACTCTTATTCATCTTTATTAGTTTTATTGATTAGTAAGTTGAAGTCTACAATCTCTGTGGGATCGACCCTTGCTATTACTACGATTCGATTCGTGCACTTGCGAGGTTTTATAATTTGTGTCTAGTTAGTCTATTCATTTAGGTAGCTAGATTTCCAACAACAAGTTTTTGGCGCCGCTGCCGGGGATTGTTTAGTATTTTAACTTACAAGTCAGTAGAATTTTTTATTAGTTTTTCTTTTCTTTTATTAATAATTTTTCTTTTAGGTTACAGGACTTCGGTGAATGCACGGTAGACGATCACTTCGACCAGAGCTACTACCTATTGACGCAGAAACAGAACGAACTTTGCACAGACTAGGTAAGCTAGTTGCAGCCAACCAGTCGACTGCTGTACGGACCCAGTCGACTGCACAGAGACAGATTTCACAGGGAAGAATGGCTGAAGAAATACAAAATCGAGTACCAATGCAGGACAAATTCGCTCCTAAGAATATTGAGCAACCTTCCTGCATTGCTTTTCAACCTAATGCTACAGGAAACATGCACCTATCTCCTCATTTACTTAGTATGGTTCCCCACTTTAGTGGCAAACCAGATGAAGAGCCTCATCTTCATCTGCAAGACTTTTTCGATCTTTGCAGGACACAAAGCGTCCAAGGGCTTACCGCTGAACAAATCAGGTTAATCTTGTTTCCTTTTTCTTTAAAACTTAATGCTAAGTTGTGGTATAATTCTTTGGAACCAGGATCAATTAATTCATGGGAGCAATTGGCAACGAAATTTTTGAAAGAGTTCTTTCCAGCCCAGAAAACCAAACAGCTAAAAAGGGAGATTCAACTCTTCCAGCAAAAAGATGGAGATCTATTCTTCGAAGCATGGAAGGACTTCAAGAGCAAGCTTCTCAAGTGTCCTACTCACAATCTGCCTAAGGATGATCAGGTACAAGCTTTTTATGAAGGTCTAAATGACACTAACAAAGCAATTGTTGATGCAGCTTGCAATGGAATTTTGATGAGGAAAAGTGGAGAAGAAGCCATTGAACTTTTTGAAGAACTCAGCGAGAACTCCCAACAATTCTCAACAAGAAGGGGACCTACGAAAAAACAGGGAGTTTACGAGATCTCTAATAATAACAACATTCAATTAGAAATGGCAAATATGAATAAGAAAATTGATATGCTTGTTAATGCAATGTCGACAATCGGTGGAGTCAAAAATCAAACAAATGAAATGTGTGCAATTTGCTCGCATTTAGATCACACAACTGATACATGTCCCATGTCTACTTTCACAGATCAGGAGCATGCGAATTATGTGGGTAGAGGAGTATTTCCACCAAAGAACAATCCATACTCGAACACATATAACCCAGGATGGAGAAATCATCCAAACTTCTCATGGAGCAATAATCAAAATAATCAAGGGAATCAATTCACACAAGGACATGCACGAAACCCTCAGATGGGAAGTGGGTTTGAAAGACCAGCTCCAGAACAGAAGAAGTTGGATTTTGAAGCCACTGTTCTTCAACTGCTCCAACAACAACATCAAACAAGCAACCAACAAGGACAAGCAATTCAGAAGTTGGAAACCCAAATTGGACAGATTGCAAAAGAGCTAAGCGAAAGAAAGGCAGGTGAACTCCCTTCACAAACCATACCAAACCCAGGAGGTCAAGAACAACTCCAAGCAGTGACTACTTTAAGAAATGGTAAGGTAATTGATAACAAGGTTGGAACACACACAGACAAGCCAGTCAGTAAACCAGTCGACTGTTTTTACAAACCAGTCGACTGCACAGACAAACCAGATACACAACCATCAAAAGCTTTGGGTTCAAGTAAGGTAAGTAAAAAAGTAGGGACAGTTCCACCACCATTCCCTCAAAGGTTAGTCAATAAAAAGAAAGAACAACATTTATTTGACGTCTTTGAAACTCTCAAAAAGGTA
The DNA here is from genome assembly GCA_017893485.1 of Hemerocallis citrina. Taxonomy (NCBI): domain Eukaryota; kingdom Viridiplantae; phylum Streptophyta; class Magnoliopsida; order Asparagales; family Asphodelaceae; genus Hemerocallis; species Hemerocallis citrina. Next base: position 257,841,685 of record CM030359.1, read on the forward strand.
GAAATTAATATTCCCCTACTTGACGCTATTAAACAAATTCCTTCTTATGCCAAGTTTTTGAAAGACTGTTGTACTCACAAAAGAACATTTCAGGTTAAGGAGGATGTGGCCTTGACAGAAGAAGTGAGCGCCGTATTATTAAGAAAACTATCACCTAAACTGAAAGATCCAGGTAGTTTCACCATTCCTTGCAAAGTTGGTGAGCACTTCTTTGAAAAAGCACTGCTAGACTTGGGGGAAAGCATCAACCTTCTTCCTTATTCTGTTTACGAAAAGCTTGGATTGGGGGAACTCAAGCCAACATCCATCACCTTGCAATTGGCTGATCGCAGCATCAAAAGACCTAGAGGTATTTTAGAAGATGTCCTAGTTCAGGTAAATGATTTTATTTTGCCTGCTGATTTTGTTGTGTTAGATATGGAGGAATCTTCTATGTCATCATCTCTACCGATCATATTAGGTAGGCCCTTTATGAGTACAGCTGATATAAAAATTTGTGTTAAAAAGGGTATTATAAGTATGAAGATAAACGGAGAAAAAGTGGAATTTAAAATGTTTGATACACTGAAATTACCACAAGATGATCATGAATGCTATAATATTGATGTGGTGCAGGAGATTGTTGATCAAACATTTCAGGTACATAGCGTTGAACCACTACAAGCCACAATCACTCAATCTCTAACTTTATCTCATGTTGAACAGGAATACGATGACTGGGAGATTGCAGAGACAGTACATCACCTTGAAACTCCACAGTCATATTCAGGTAAGCCTGCACCTTTATTTGAACAATTGGTGTCTGATAAAAATTGTTCTTCTACAGATCAGGCGACTGATGAACAGAGTGAGTCGACTGGTATTTTAACCAGTCGACCAAACCCAGACACCCAGAACAAGTCGACTGCTGACATGGACCAGTCAACTGTACAGAAGCGTCCAGACATAGAACTCAAGCAACTGCCCGATCATTTGAAACATGCATTTTTGGGCGAGAACCAGACACTGCCGGTGATAATTGCTGCAAACTTAAATGCACAGGAAGAAGAAAAGCTGCTGAAGGTATTGCGAGAACACAAAAATGCAATAGGATGGACCATTGCAGACATCAAAGGAATAAGTCCATCCAAGTGCATGCATAGAATACTCCTTGAGAACGATGCAAAACCTAGCAGAGAGGCACAACGAAGGCTCAACCCCAACATGAAGGAAGTGGTAAGAGCAGAAATTTTGAAGCTACTAGATGTTGGCATCATCTATCCTATCTCAGACAGCAAATGGGTAAGTCCTATACATGTAGTACCTAAGAAAAGTGGAGTTACAGTGATAACAAATGAAGAGAATGAACTTATCCCAACAAGAGTAACCACAGGATGGAGGGTATGCATTGACTATAGGAAGTTGAATAATGAAACCAGGAAAGATCACTTCCCTCTTCCTTTTATTGATCAAATGTTAGAAAGATTAGCAGGATATAGTCATTATTGTTTTCTAGATGGTTATAGTGGCTATAATCAAATTGCTATTGCTCCAGAAGATCAAGAAAAGACCACTTTTACATGCCCTTTTGGTACTTTTGCTTACAGGAGGATGCCTTTTGGATTGTGCAATGCTCCAGCTACATTTCAAAGATGCATGATGAGCATATTTTCAGATATGGTGGAAAGGTTTATTGAGGTATTTATGGATGACTTTAGTGTTTTTGGATCTTGTTTTGATGAATGCCTTAACCATTTGCAGCTTGTGCTTAAAAGATGTGAAGAATGCAATTTAGTGCTGAATTGGGAAAAGTGCCATTTCATGGTACAACAAGGTATTGTGTTGGGACATGTGGTGTCCAAAAGGGGAATAGAGGTGGACAAGGCAAAAATTGACATCATATCAAAGCTACCCCCTCCCACTACAGTTAAGGGTGTTAGGAGTTTTCTAGGACATGCAGGTTTTTTATAGACGATTTATAAAAGACTTTTCCAAAATCTCCAAACCCCTTTGTGACTTGTTAGCTAAGGATGTTGAGTTTATATGGACAAAAGAATGTACAAATGCTTTTAATACATTGAAAAATCTTCTCATCTCTGCACCTATAGTCATGGCACCAGATTGGAGCCATCCTTTCGAGCTTATGTGTGATGCAAGTGATTATGCTTTAGGGGCTGTTTTAGGTCAACGAATCAATAAGAAACCTCATGTTATCTACTATGCTTCTCGAACTCTAAACGATGCACAGCTAAATTATTCTACCACCGAAAAAGAAATGTTAGCTGTTATTTTTGCTATAGAGAAGTTTAGATCATATTTAATTGGTTCTAAAGTTATTGTTTTCACTGACCATGCTGCCTTGAGATATTTGTTTGCTAAAAAGGATGCTAAGCCTAGGTTAATCAGATGGGTGCTGTTGCTTCAAGAATTTGATCTTGAGATTAGAGACAAGAAAGGAAGCGACAATGTTGTGGCAGATCACATGTCCAGACTACTTCAGGAGGAAGAGAGAATTATGCCCCCGCTGAATGAAAATTTCCCAGATGAACATCTATTTGAAATAAATGTTCAAACTCTCGGGGCAGTCGACTGGTCCTTCAACCAGTCGACTGGACTCTCTGCACAGTTCCCCTGGTTTGCTGATATTGTCAATTTTCTAACTGCTCATGTTTTTCCTCCAGGTATGACACATCAGGAAAGGAAAAGATTGGTGGATCTGAGCAAACACTATTATTGGGATGATCCTTATTTATTCAAATTTTGCTCTGATCAAATTATAAGAAGATGTGTGGCAGACGAGGAACAAAGGAGTATTCTACAACATTGCCACCAATATGCATGTGGAGGACATTTTGGGCCAAAGAGAACAGCACTTAAGGTATTGCAATCTGGTTTTTATTGGCCTAAAGTATTCAAAGATGCTTTTTCTTTTAGCAGGACTTGCGACAAATGCCAAAGGACAGGCAACATCTCTTCTAGAAATCAAATGCCACTACACAACATACAAGTAATCGAGCTTTTCGATGTTTGGGGAATCGACTTCATGGGTCCATTTCCTAACTCATTTGGTTATTTATATATACTTGTTGGTATGGATTATGTGTCTAAATGGGTCGAGACTGTCCCCTCACGAACTAATGATCACAAAGTTGTTGTCAAGTTTTTGCAGGAGAATATTTTCACTAGGTTTGGTACACCACGAGCAATAATAAGTGATGGAGGGAGCCACTTCAATAACTACCCATTTGCTTCTTTGATGAAGAAATATGGAATTACACATAGAGTGGGAACTCCATATCATCCTCAAACCAGTGGGCAGGTGGAGATTAGCAACAGAGAGATCAAGAGCATCTTGGAAAAGACAGTCAATACAAGCAGAAGGGATTGGTCACTACGCTTGAACGATGCATTATGGGCCTACAGAACCGCTTTCAAGACACCCATTGGCATGTCACCATACCGTTTGGTCTTTGGAAAAGCATGTCATCTGCCGGTAGAATTGGAACACAAAGCTTATTGGGCTATCAAAAAGTTCAATTTTGATATGAAACAGGCAGGTGACAAAAGGAGATTGCAACTAAATGAGCTTGAAGAATTGAGGCACGATGCATATGAAAATGCCAAGCTATACAAGGAAAGAACTAAGTTATACCATGATAAACAATTAGCAATGAAGGAGTTTTATGAAGGACAAAAGGTATTGATCTACAACTCAAGATTAAGACTCTTTCCAGGCAAGCTCAAGTCAAGATGGTATGGACCATATATTGTCACAAAAGTCTTTCCACATGGTGCATTGGAAGTTCACAGCGAAGAACGAAATCAAACATTCACGGTGAACGGACACAGGGCGAAGCCATACATAGAGATGAGTCTAGAACCGCAAGAGGAAGATGTGAATCTTCAAACCATTCAATACATTACATGAACTCATCATGTCTAGCTGAAGACATGAAACACAGCGCTTATTGGGAGGCAACCCAATTTTTCAGGGGAGTATTTACACTTTCCTTTATTTCCTTTCAGTTATTCATTATTATTTTTGTTTTAGTTATTTTTATTTCTAGTCTCTCCTTACTAGATGGTAACACATGCCTATATCTTATGTTTTGTGCGAACATTGAGGACAATGTTCCATCTAAGTGTGGGGGTATTAGTTAGTTATATTTGGAATCTTTTGAATTTTTTTTTAGGATAAACAATTTCTTATAAAGTAAGAGTAAGGATACTTATTTACTTTAGGATTGTTGAGTTTCATAATTCCCTACAAAATTGTGCGAGTCATGCGATTATACATAATAAACAAATGTGATGCTTTTTCTGATAATTATTCCCTTTAGATCTAGTCCTAAATCGAGTTTAAGTAAATAGAGTGATACAATATATGTATATATTTGAATAAAGTCAGTCTACTCCAATGTTTTGAGCACTTAGTAACTAGGGGTATTCATCACCAATGTTTACCTTTACGTCAAATGGCAACTTGAAATATGAGTATGCAAAGCACTTTAATGTTTGTGACTTGTTGAGTAACCGGGTGGATACATCACAAATGTTTCGCATTCGCGTCAAAAGACAAGTGACAACTTTAAAGAAGAGACTATAAAAAAAAAAAAAAAAAAAAAAAAAAAAAAAAAAAAAAAACACCTCTAGTTTGCTACTGGATTTGTAGTAGAGAAAAGGGATAATCACAGACGGAGTAGTTGCATACTATAACTACATTAATCGCATGACAAATATGATTAAGTTTGGGGATTATGACTAGACAATTGCGCTGGAGAAAGTGGGTATGTTCAATTTTACTTTATCTGAAATTGTTTGTAGTTTTATATTTTTCATTTTGATGCCCACATAATAAGAAATCTTGATGGTCGAGTTTATTCTGATTATTACTCCCTTGTTCATAAATTCACTTTTTGCTTGAGGACAAGCAAAAGCTAAGTGTGGGGGTATTTGATGAACACATTATTATTTACTTTTTAGAGCAATAATCTTAATATAATTAGACATTTAAAAGCTCTATATATGGTATTTAACTCTTATTTTCTCTTTTCCACAGGAAACAGCTTATAATAGCAAAACGAAGCAGATTCAGGACTTCAAAGATGATACACAGAAAAATGCAGAGGAACAGTCGACTTATTCCCAAGAGCAGTTGACTGGCCTGATCAAAGATGAAATCTACAGAAGTCTCAACTCAGTCGACTGGTCCAGAGATAAGTCGACTGGTCTGCGGCGGAGTAAACAAATCAAATCTTCAAAGATACACCTGCATCTAATTTCAAATCTATTTGAATCAAGATTTTATGCAGCGAATCAAATCTAAAGACAGGGTATTTCCAAGTGGACGTGGTGAACAGATAAGGAAGGAAAGGAGAAAAGAGAAAGATATTAATCATCAAATCAAATAAAGAAGGATCGTCCTGAAAAAGTGGAAACCCTAATTCTCAGCCGTACTCTATAAATATCAGAAGAGGTCAACGTAGAAAAGGGGATCATCAGATATATCTCTGGAAGCGACTCAATCACCAAGTTCCTGAACAACCATCGAGAGCATCACTCCATCAACATCGAAGAAGGAGAGAGAAGATCCAGCAACCAGAAGGCAGTCGACTGTGTGACAGCCAGTCGACCATATTGCCGGAATCCATTAGTTTATTTCTTCTTCTCTCTTTATTCTTTTATGTTGATCATGTATTCAAACTTGTTAAGCAATAAAGTTATTATTATGTGGAACTAATTTCATAGTTGGGTAAATCGAAACTGTAGTTATGTAATGCTATTTTCTTCTGAACTCTTCTATGTTACTTATTGATTGAATCTAATTGAATTGGTATAGGTTTATGATAGTCAAACTAGTTCTCAAGACTGAGAGCAGTCGACTGAGGTGAGAGCCAGTCGACTGACGTACAGAACTTGGGAAGCTCAAGTTTGGATGTCATTTATCTGAATCTGTTATATGAGCATATTGAGACGACCGAATCTCGTGCTCATAATTTGTAACAAAGGAATCTTTAGGGGTTCTTGGTTCAATCAACTTAGAGGATCTAGATCTGATACCAATTTCTAGAACTTTAAGTGTTTGTTCGTTTCCACTGTTCTTATGTTTTCTCTAAGTATAACTTAGTAGATACCATGCTAGATACTTACGGAAAGAAACGAATTAGAGTAGATACCATGCCTAATTCTTGGCTTAGGGAAACATTACTTTAAGGAGTAGATACCATGCCCTTGAAGTGAACAAACATGAGTAATTAGAAGTAAGTTCAGAAGGTAACTTAGCATTATTAACTATTGGTGGAGATCAACAGCCCAACTATTCAAGAGATATTTGTGATTCAACACCTCTCATCTTAGTTTTAATCTTTTAGTTCTTTTAGAATATTATAAAAACTCTTATTCATCTTTATTAGTTTTATTGATTAGTAAGTTGAAGTCTACAATCTCTGTGGGATCGACCCTTGCTATTACTACGATTCGATTCGTGCACTTGCGAGGTTTTATAATTTGTGTCTAGTTAGTCTATTCATTTAGGTAGCTAGATTTCCAACAACAGAACTTCGATCTATTCTCTTGTTTCAAGTTCTTCAGATATGGATTCAAGCTGGTATCTTGATTTGAGAAGTTCTTCTCATATTTTCTCCAAGAGAGAGAAGTTTTCTGCTTACAAGTTGTCAACAGGTCATAGTGTGAGAACGGCTAGATGGAAGATTTGTGAAGTAGTGGGCGAGGGAACAATTGAATTAGAGACGTCAGATGGTAAAGGGTTCACACTAGAAGAGGACATCCATATTCTTTCAATACAATAGAATATGATATCCTTAAGGACTCTTAATGCTCATGGCTGCAAGTACATAGTTTGAGATGGAGTTTTGATAGTTTGTGATAGTCATCGTAAGGTAATGAAGGGCAAGAGGGGAATTAAGCAGGGTCAACACAACCCCTACCAACTTTGTGGGAGCAGAAAAACTTGGCCGAGTGTATGGAAACCCATTGTTCCTAAAGCAGTATCTAGTAAACTGTCACTATAATTACCGAATCGAGACTGCAACGTTCGAATATCATTGGAAAGTGTAGAGAGCCTTGAAGTAGGTGGAGTTTGTGTGAGGCTTGTCACCTCCATGATAACATCGACTGAGGTGTGCCATTGAGAGGGGGGGGGGGACATACAACTGGAGGAAAACAGCTGGAGGTAGATTTCAACTAGCAGAAAAAGCCATAGAAACGTATTGTTTACAAAACAGAGAAAAAATGTCTAGAAGAGTTTTAAATCACACATATATGTATTCATGAGTATGCAATCCAAGGTGGAGATTGTTGGGTTTGTATGTCTTGCATACACATGTTCGATGAAGAAGACGATGAAGCGTTGAGATGGATCGAAGCGAGGCATTGAAAAAGAAGGAAAGCAGTCAGCAGAAGCAAACATGTGGAGTTGTGGTCGGCCGCATTTGAAGTTTGTCGACTGCACCGACTGTACAGGGTTCCCGAGAGGGGAACGGTCGACCGTCTGTTGTGTACGGTGGACCGATAGCGGCGCTGATGAGTTATTTGAGTTGGGTCTTGGAGATTCGTGAGAAGCCCAACTTCGTCTTCAAGTCAGATTGTACGACTCTCAATCCCGGGTTATCTCTTCAGTAGTAATCAGATGGTTAATTTATCAAGTGTATCAAACTAAGGTTTCTCTAGATTTATAAATATAATGTAAACAACTCCTAGAATGACATGATTCTGTTGAGTGCCGAATAGAAGAAGATAGTATCTGAGAGGGTGAGAGGTTTTTCCATTGTAAACAACAACCAAGTTCTAGTTAGGCTTGAGAGCTGTAATATTCTTGTATCTTCTATGCGAATGATACAAGAATTGCAATATTCTTGTATCTTCTATAATTGTAATAACATATTGGTTCTTCCTCCCCGGATTAAGGCAAAAGCTCCAACTGAGATAATTCTTGTGTGATTTGTGTGATTGGTGTGATCTAGTTTTGCTTGGTGGTTTGTATTGATTGTATCGAAGACTCAATAAGATCCTCAATTTCCTAACAACCAGGTTGCCCAATCCATCCGGCGGCTAGTATTTGATCTTTATGCCCCACTAAAAAATTATAGCGGTATACCCTAGAAAAACTTAGAAGAATATTTGATTATAAGCACTAGGAAGTACCTTTAACTGATCACTTTTTTATCAATGTTCTTCACTTCAACTGCAAAGAAAACTTAGGTTGAATCCTTATTTAACAATGATTTTTTACTAGCTCTTTCGACTAAACTTTCAAAAGGATACAAACTAATTGGTGTCAAGTGGGTGTACAAGATAAAGTTAAAAGAAAATAACGAAATTGACAACTATAAGGCGCGATTAGTCGCTAAAGGCTGTAAGCAAGAGTTTGATATTGACTACAAAGAAGTATTTGCACCGGTTGCAAGGTACGACACAATCAGATTGGTGAATGCTTTGGCAGCACAGAACTCATAGCCTATCTTCCAGTTGGAAATGAAATCAGCATTCTTCCATGGTGATTCGGAATAACAGGTATTTATTGCATTCTTGCGAGAGAATGCACTAAAAATGAAAATAGAATATTTCAAAAACATATAATCTTTGAGAGGTTTATATGGAAAATTATTCAATTTAGTTCTCACTAAGGTAGACTAGTCAATTAGAAAATGTTTAAGGATCTTATATGCGAAATATCTCTTTCTTTGTCTAGGTATGCCGCAACATAATCATAAAACTTAAATTATTTTGAAGGTACGTATATATCTAAATAATTTGGGCTAGGGTCTTAAATTATGAAGCATCTGCAAAAGCTTGAGAAGGACCAAATTGAACCATGGACTTGATTACATCGTGTAGAGGCTGCAGCTCAAGCTTTGGTCTCTTAGAAACACGCAGCAACCCTGACCACTGATGCATATAAAACAAGAAATTATCAATAGTATTAGACATTTAGCGGTTTTGTGAAGAAATAATCTATTGTTTCTTTCTGTCCATACTGCCTATCAAAGCAATCATACCCATATCCCATCCAGTTCTAGTTTTCTTTCTTACTTTCATCTCTCCATTGATACCACCGAGTTCTAATAGAACCTGGTTTTCCATTAAGATTCCAAAGTTTTTTTTAACCGGCAAACCAAATAGCTTCAGCAATAGAACAATGCAAAAACAAATGAGAAAGACTCAAACATTATGACCACACAAACAACATCTTTGACCCAAAGCAAAATTCCTTTTATTAAGATTTTCTATTGTGAAAAGTTTGTTATGCACTACTAACTAAGAGTTAGAGCATTGAGAGGAGCCATATGTTACCAATTATTTTTATAAAAATGAGATATTAATCTCCTAGAATTTAAAATTTTGAAGAAAAATTTGACAGTATAATAATCCGAAGAATTCCATCTCCATCTATAGACATTCCGTATCAGCCTAGTCATAAGAATCCAAAATCCGCCAAAAGATTAATATATTAATTCGGTGTGATGTTGGTGAGAAAAAGATATTCTAAAAGAAATATTCCATACTTTGACATTATAATTAGTAGAAAACAGGAAAGATACAGTAGTCGCACAGATGGATCGACAGCAAATATAATTCAAGGATTTGGTCTGCCAAAGTATTGTTTCCAATCCAATAATCTAACCAAACTATCACAATTGAGCCTACAATTTTTTTGCAATCAAACTTTAATGTTTGGCACATTTCCAAGTTCTTTTGCAAAAAGGAGATGCCGTTGCATGCAACTTTTGTTCTAAATCCCAAATCTTAGATCTCTTATGATATTTATATATTTCAACATTCTAATTCAATTGTTTAAAATGCCACATCAGCATGACACACAAAGGTAAGTACGTGTAAGTATATAATTGTGAGCATGAATAACATTATTCTAGATACTATCATGGCAGATGATGTTGCTGCAAATTGAGCTTGAGCTGCTATACTCAAATTCTATGATATTAGCTAAAAAAATCCAACAACAGCTTAAAAATCATTGTAAGAAGTTTCATTACACTACAAGACTAACAGTCTTTACCGGCGTTTTTTTTCACATTCACCGGCATTTTTAAATGCCGCAGTAGATACCACCGGCGTTTTATAAATCGCCGGTGCAAGTGTCGCTGAATCATGCGTCGCTGTATCTTAGCAACATTCACCAGCGTTTTTTATGAACGCCGGTATAGGTTAAAACTACACCGGCGGTTAAAAAACGCCACCGAAAGGGTGGTTTCGTTTGGAACTGCTATTTTCGGCCATCACCTACACCGACGTTTTTGAAACGCCGATAAAGGTTACCTGTTTTGCTGAAAAACTACCGCGGCGCTTGTAAAAAACGCCGGTGTACGTATATTTTGGAAAAAAAAAATTTTTTTGTAAAATTAAAAAAAAAAAAAACCCTTCAGCACTCTTACAATCGAAACCAATTGCAAAACTAAAAGAGACCCATTATAATATATATGTATGAAGCATAATAGTATAATATCATCAAATTGTAATCTCATAAACATAATAATGTGATCTCACCACATTCATAACCAAAATACGGAGTTCAAAATATTGAGTTACAAAGAGTGAAAAAGATTATTTTCACTGTCAAATTCAGGCAAACAAGATACTAACTGAGATGAAACTTATATTTTTATAATACTCATGAGATAACTGTCAATTGAAACCACAACATAAGTTCAAACAAGATTATTTCATCACTAGTCACTCCTCTGTAAATCATAGTATGCAACTTCAGTTACATAATCCATCTCATCATCACTTAAAACAAATGAGAAAGAACAATCTCATTTTCAAACCCAAGCAACAAGCATGAACATTATCTTAGAAATTGATACTCATCTAGACATCATGATACAATTGTATATAAAGTTTAGATAAAAAAATTTCCATCACTAGTCACTCCTATATAAAAAAATCATAGTGTACAACTTCAGATACATTATCCATCTCATCTCCAAATTCAGACAAAAAAGCAACTCGTGAAACCAAACTTCTAGACAAACCATTGCTCAGTTCTAGACAAAACAACCCCAAACAATGAACATACATTTGGGGCTCTTTGAGCCCGATCAAGCATCAACAAGTATGTTGTCGTTTTTCGTTTCAATGGCTATTCGAGCCCGATCAAGCATCAACTATAACATACATTTATACATCAAACCAAGCTTGAAATAAGATGTTAAAATTCCTCTGAATGACAACACAATTAACATAAATAGCGAATCCAAATTCCCTCCCCAAAAATTCATTAGATACATATGTAACCCTCTCATTTATTATTGGTAAATACAATCCAAATTCTTTAATAAAGTATCCATCCTGGCAACCATGCAAAAACTGGTAACTTTTTTTGCACACCAAGCTTTGATGGACACAAACACACAAAGCATCCTTATTCACACAGTAGTTGTCCCTGGATCTTGTAGAAAAAAGTAGTTGTACACACGATGTATCCTTGAAGAAAAAAGTTCTCATAAGGAGAACTAATCCATATTGTACTTCATATACTTAGGCTGAAAATTCTCATGGAGAGTTTTGAACTACCTTCCACTTGGTAGGAGTTCATGTCACATGATCCAAGCTCAAGTGGCTACAGAAGAAAAGAAAAATGTTTGTGAAAGTGATGGTTCAGTATCTACTAAAGTAGATAAGGGCAACTATTGTCTTCACAAATTTTTCCACTGTGCATGGTACCTAATTATGTCCTGAGGACTAAATCTCACTAAAAGAAAACATATGCAAGGCATAATGAAAAATTGCATATTGAGGAAGACTACCCCCAATAAAAAATTATGTAATTCCCCTCCCTATATTCACACTCAAAAGTAATTAGACCAATTCATTAATAGATCAACAGGTCAGATAAACTTTCTCAAAATTTCGTAGTATTTATATCTGAGATGAATAATCCACGAAGCAGAAAGACTTCAATTCGGAAGTTTTGTCAGGCCAGTCATGTGTACCCAATATGATCTTACTGTAATGTAGTATTCTAGAAATTCCCTTTTGTCCATATGTCAATGCTAATGATTATTCTTAGTGCATATGGAGTTACCTTGCGATTTTCATATATCTGCATTGAAAAATATCTACAAATAGATCTATTCCTAAAATAAACCAAGCAGAATGTTCTAATATTATCAGCAAATATCAATTAGATTTAGAAACATAAAGTATTGAACAAAAGAAAAGGCTCAGACAAGGTCCAGGAATAGCAACTGCATTACTGAGCCTTGATGAAATGAAGAAACAGAACCATCAGACAAAAAACTCTTGACGCTAGTAAGGCCTCAAATGGCAAGTAAATTGGAGTCAACTTGAGCTTTCATCTATGGGGTCAACTTGATATTTCATCTACTTGCATTGAAAAATAACTACAGATCAACACCTAAACTAAAACCAAGTAGAATGTTCCAATATTACCAGCAAATATCAATTAGATTTATGAAATGAAAGTATCAAGTAAAAGAAATGGCTCAAACAAGATCTAGGGACAACTACTGCATTATCAAACCATGCATTACCAAACCAAAAATAAAATTTAAAAATTTGCATGGGATTGAATAAGTCACCTCTATACAACTAAACCATCCCAACCTACCAAAATAGTATCTAAAAGTACACACAACAAATGGCCATATATAACCACATATGAATAAGCAGTAACCGAACATTTTACATATTTACCCAACTTGCACAAAACCATTTTGTCACCACGAACTTGCTTTAAGGTACGGGACCAAGTGAATCACATATCCATACTCTATTTGCCCAATTTAATATGGGTTTGATTTGCACCATCTCTTATAACGTGCATCTCTCATTGAAATACAAAATTTAGCTTGTTGTAGCCAAAATATACAAATAGTGTTATAGACTTATAGTTCAGGGAGGCATTTAATAATGGTGAGACCAAAACCAAACAAAACACATCCATCCCCCACAAATCCAGTCACATATTCATTCCTAATAATGGTGAGACCCAAGCATCGGTAGTCCCTCATATTCTCAAATTCATACTAGAATATACTTTAGGGTTTGAAATTTCATACCTGATTTGATTAGGGGAGGGGGGACGGCGGTTTGTGAAAGAGAGAGAGAGAGTGATTGGGGGATTGGGGGGGCGGCGGGGGGACGACGATGAGGGATGGAGGCCGGGTGATGAGGGACGGCGATGATGGACGGAGGTGCAATGGTTGGGTGAAAGGGAGAGAGAAAGGAGATTGGGGGAGGGGGGACGACGACCGGGGACGAGGGTCGGTCGAAGGGGGAAGCTGACGGTGATGGGGGAAGGGGCGACGGCGGGGGAGGGGGACAGCGATGGCGGAAGGGGCTCCAGTGGGGGGGGGGGGGAACGCTGGTGTATGCCTACATACACCGGCGTTTGTATAGAACACCAGTGTATAATTGGATTTTTTTCGTTCCCCCAACTGTTGGTTCCTACTCCGGCGTTTATACCAAAACACTGGAGTAGAAATGCCTGAGTAGACCTCTTTTCTTGTAGTGTTAATCACCATAATAGGGGTGAATAGGATGATTGTTGGAAAATTAAAAACTTAAATAAATTGCATAAAGTAAAGAGAAAAAGTTAAAGAAAGCAAACAGAGTAAGCATGCAAGACACAGCGATATAATGTGGTTCGACCCCCAGGTCTACGTCCACACCACCTACTTGTAGCAATTCTTCGTCACAAGCATTTTACTATACTTTAAACCCTTGTACAGTAATTCTCGGAATTCAAGCTGAGAGACCTATTACACCCGCAGAGCTTCTAAAAACAAGTACGCAAAACTGAAGTGGAAGAAAAGAAAAACTCTCAAGATCTATGACGATCTTGACTGAAGGAAGCCCGGGCTGGTCCTGATAATTTGGAGGCCTGGGGCGAACAAAGATTATGAGGCCATTTTTTTTAGTAATTGAAACACATTAATATATAAAAATAATTTACATGTCCAAAATTACGACAGAAATATAGTCATATATAAATACTTCAATGACAAGAAAGCTTAAAAATAGTTCAAAAATTAAAAAATTCGTCATACAAATATTATAATAAATGACCACATATATGTCTACCAGTTCCAAATTATCTTGACAGCTCCAAGCCTCCAAAATATTTTCAACTGCAAAACAAGATGACAACAAAACAAAAAGGTATCAACCATCATTTAAAATTACTTCTTCTAGCAGTTTGAGAAGCAAATTCATCAAAAATGTTTTCCAAATCAAATTTTTCCAATAAATCATTTTCAATACATAAGATTGCTAGTCCATTTAACCTCTCTTGTGACGTAGTCGATCTCAAATAAGATTTCAATATTTTTAATTTAGAAAATTTTCTTTCAGCAGATGTCACAGTCAAATGTATAGTCAACAATAATCTATAAACAATCGAAACATTAGGATAACAAGCAAAAATATGTACGAACTCCAAGATTTCAATGGCCGCCTTTTTTTCTGTTGGTAAAGTCAATTGTAATACTTTCAATCCAGAAAATAAATCATTCAAATCAACATCTACAAAGCTACTATGTTTCAAAGCATTTTCAAGATTGACACAATAAATTTTCAACTTATTATCATCGAAAGATTTTAACTTTTCTGAATCAAACAAGAATAAAAAAAATGTCAGAAAATACTTGCAATTGTTCAAATCTATTTTTTAAGGCAGTAATAGCAACATCCACTACAACAATAAAATAATTAACTATAAAAGAATCTTTAGTAGATTGTGTGTTATCTTCATGTACATTCTCATCAAATTATTTCTTTCTTCGAATTTTATGTTTTTTAGGAAAAACATGTTCAATTTCCATATCTAATGCAATACTTTTAGAAAAACAGTACATCCATCATACAACTTTCACTTTGTAATGAAAGTACAAGCTTTCTTTAATTCCTTTGGAATTTATGATAAACATTTCAGTTATAATTTAATAATGATATTAAAAAATCTAATAACTATATGAATACGTAATGGAAATACCTTTCTGATGGGATCCAAAGCCAAAAGGCCAACAAAACTAACAATAACCTAAATCCAATCATCCAACCAAACCTAGGCTCTGCTGCCTGCTATTAAGGAATGAAGTGGATTACTAATTACATTGAGTTGGGTGTTAAAATTAGTCAAGAACTAAGAACCAAAATGATCAATTATTATCATTAAAAAGAAACCAATTTCCAAGTCACCAACTTAGCAACCCAAAGCATACTGACCGTTGAACTTTAAAACTAGACAGTTGTAACTCTTGGAGTCTCTTTGATTTTTTTTTAATTTAAACTAAAAAAATAAAAAATTATAGATCTGAGGCCCCAAAAATTTGGGGGCCCGGGGTGGTCGCCTTTTGGGCCCTACCCCAGGGCCGGCCCTGAAAGAAGCAATAAAAGCTCTCTCACTCGGATCGTTGATTGAATGGTTAGTTCAGAAGAATTATGATTGCAGGGGATAAAGAATACTCAGTGAATTCTCCTCTATTTATAGAACGAAGAAATGTATCTTTCCAAAAATGAAAAGATATTCCCGAAAAAGTCAAAATTGTATGAGTGCGGTCGACTGCTTTATTTTTCCATGATATAGTCCAAAAGGCGTTTTCTCAAGATACTTCATAATGATTACTTGGTTAATGGTGTAACATGCTGTATTGACAGCTTCTGCCGAAAAGGACTTTGGTAAATCATTTTCGCTAAGCATGGTGCCGGCCATTTCTTGAAGATATCGATTTTTTCTTGCAATAACCTTATTTTGTTGGGGAGTGCGAGGAAAAACGAACTCATGTTTTATTTATTTTTCATCACAAAACGACGTAAAGAGTTCATTTTGAAATTCCCCACCATGATCACTACGAATAGTAATAATGGTACTCTGCGACAGAATTTTTGAAAAACATATTAAGTGTAATCCTTTTGTGATAAAAAAAAGCAACCAAAGTGAATCTGTTATAGTCATCTACGATTACGAAAGCATACCGTGCACTTCCATTACTACGTATTTGTGATGGTCCAAAAAGATTCATGTGCAAAAGTTTAAGAGGTCTAGAGGTTGATACCATTTTCTTGGGCTTGTGGAAACTTTTAGTTTGTTTACCGAACTGACATGAATCGCATGGCTTATCTTTCTCAAACTTGATTTTGGGGATTTCACGTACAAGTTCCTTATTGACAAGTTTCTTGAGATTATCCATAGCTGTGTGTCCAAGTTGCCAATGCCAGAACCAACCATCTTCGTTTCTAGTAATAAAGCATCTCATATTTTCCTGTGCTAATTCATTAGAATTGATGACATACACATTATTGCATCTGTTAGCAAGAAGTAAACATGATTTATCATTATCTAATATAGTGCTTGCATTTTTGTCAAAGGTAACTATATAACCTTTATCACATAACTGATTGTCACTAAGTAAATTGTGTTTCAAGCCTCTTACCAAAACTACATCATCAATGAAGTATGATGAACCAAAGTTTATTTTACCTTTAACGATGGTTTGACTAGTGCTGTTATCTCCAAATATGATGTCATTCCCTATTTTTCTTGATAGTGATGCAAAATATTTATTGTCACTTGTCATATGGTTTGAGCATCCACTATCAAGGTACCACCGATCTTTAGATTTGATACGTTGATGCGCCTACATTAAAATTAGTACGTGTAATTTTGGATGCCCAAGTTGGTACTGATCCTGTACTTGCATTTTTTTTCTCTCAAACAAAATTAGTATTCTTTTTTAATGAATAGTTTTAAGATACATGTCCTAATTTACAGCAAAAGTGACATGTAATGTGATTATGCCTTGGATCATGGACATGTGACTAGTTAAGTGTTGGTTTGTAACTATTTTGGTGGTTATGCATATGTGTATGACAAGATTTCTTGAAATTTTGAAGTTGTATTGGCTCATTGTAATCAAATCCTCGATTATCATGATATGACCTTAAATTCTTTGTCATAAGATAACTAGGCCCTTCATATTTTTCTACCAATTTTTTGAGCTCAATTATTCTATTACAAAGTCTTTTTCTAGTTTTCTTATCGTCTTTGGTATTCCAACAAAGAGTGTCTAAAGTAGTATCAAGTATTCTATTATGTTCAAGTGCTTCCTTACAACCTTCCACTACCTCATCAAATTTTCTTTTGCACTCATTTTGATCGTCAGTGAGTGTAGCAATATAAGTAGGTTTCTCATGAATTTTCCTTAGGTTTTCATTATGCATTGTTAGAGATTTTTGAATTTGTAGTTTTAAACATTCATTTTCTTCTATCAACACATCATGATCCTTCCTAAATGACTAAAAAGTTTCAATAATCAAGAAATTTTTATTTTTCAACTTTTGGTTTTTAGCAGTGCAGGAGTCATGTGATTCATTAGACATTTTCTTATATTGTCTCAACTAACGACTTAATTTTTTTGGATAATCTCTTAAACCATTACACATGTCAACTAGAGCATCATAGATGGGTTCTTTGATTACCTCTTCTTAGAGTGATGATTGTACCTCACCATTCACTATATCTACTGGGCATAGGTTTGTTTGGCTCTATGCTTCTCTCTTCGGTCGGAAGATGCCCAAGAGCAATGAATCCAAAGTCATTGTGTTCTTATTTTTCATCGCTAGAGTCTGAATCTAACCATGTTGCCTTTAATGCCTTCTTTCTGATTCTTAAGTTAGAGTGATGATAATCTTTGTTCCTATCTTGCAAGAGGGGACAGTTTGCGCGGATGTGTCCCGACTTCTTACATTTGTATCTTTTTCCCTTCCTCCTTGAGACCTGTCATACTTTTTGCATTTTATATACTTACAGAATTATTTAGTTAGCAGTGCGATATCTTCACCTGATTCTTCATGATCTTACTCTGATTTTGATGGTCACGAAGTTTCTGCGTTTAAGGCAATGGTTTTCTATTCAGTTTTGGGTATAATCCCAATATTCTGCCAGTACCTCTTGGTTCGCCCATCTCCATTAAATATGCCTTTAATTTTTCTTGAAATGTGTAGTAGTCGAAGTAATTCTCTTCAAGCATCTCCCTTATTGCAGCAGCCTTGATATCCCATTCAGGTGTGAGACAATTTATGAGTTTTCCGACCTTTCAGTCATCATCTAACCCCTTACCTACACTCTCAAGTTCATGTGCGATAATATCAAAGTGGGTTAGCATCTGATCTACGGTCTCTCCTAGAAGCATACGAAAAATATCAAACTTATAAAAACATAAATTAACTTCTGTCGTTACCTCAGATGCGGTTCCTTCATGCCGTTTTAGCATGTTGTTCCAATTTTCATACGCCGTTTTGCAATTTCACCCACATCGCATCAGCTCTTCATTATTCAGACCTGCATAAAGTGCTTTCATTGTAATACCCTATATTTTTAAATAATTCTTTTAAGATTTATAAATGAATTAAAATGATTTTTTGGTGATTTAATAAATATTTTTATGAAAATTTATCTTTTTACACATACAAAACACGTGCAAATATTTTCATGAGAAGTTCAAAGTCAAAATTTATTTTTGGGAAACTCATTATTTATTATTAAATATTATTTGTAAATTTTTTGGATTTTTCTGATAAATATTGGACCTATTTGCAAATTTTACAAAAAGATGGACTTTTGTGCAAAATTATCACTTGGAGTGAAAACTCCAGATTTTCAGATTTTTGGGTAGGGCATGATGCTTAGTCAACTCAGAGGTAAAGAGTTTTATTTTTTTAATAATAAATTTGGTTTATTTTGTAAGTTTTGATAAAGGAGGGTCTTTTTGCAAAATTGCCACTCAGAGGAGTAAGAGTGCAAATTCTATTTTCTGGGTTTTCAAACAGTGCCGTCTGGTTATAGGCTGGTTGTTTCTTTAAAAAAAAACTCAATTAAGTTGGTTTTATTCAATTTCCAAGTATAAGGATTTATATATGTAACGATATATTTTAAAAGAGGTATTTTGCAAATCTATTCAAAACCCTAATTTACTTTGATCCCAGCCTATTAAAGGTGGAGTGCAGCCGTCTCTTTGTTGTACAACACAAAGGGATTTCTTATTATTATTTTCTTGGAGTTTTAAAGCGAGGATTCTTGGTTTTCTTGCGAAAGGAGGACTTTTCTTATTCTTTATTTTCTTCGGTTGATTCTTCAATAAGGTGAGTGACTTGTGTTTGTTTTCTTATTGTTCTAAGCCTGTTGTATGTGATGATTGATCTACTAGAAAGCATTTTAGATGATTACATGAAGATATAATAAATTCTTATGAGTTGATGAATTAAAAATTGAATCTTTTCATGAAACTATACTATTGATGACCAAAACCCTAATTTGATGTCTTATGATTGTTAAAGAACCTAATGGAAATCATGGGTATGTTATTTTCTATCGTATGCTTGCTTTTTTTATCACTATATATTGAGTGGTATGATGTTGTTGTATGAAAGGTAAACAAAATTAATTAAAGATGGATCAGTGTGTGTATACATTGTTATAAGCTCTGTTTTGGATTTAATGAAGAAGAACTTGATTAAATACTAGTTGTTTTCATATGTATTCATGGGTGATCTGATATTAATAAGTGTGTATGCATTTGATAAGTCCAAGAGGAGTTTTGAACAAAAAGGGCATCACGTTTTGATGTGTTGAAGTAGGGTTGTTTGGGGTCTGTTTGTGTGCAGGCCGAAAGAAATAGGTTTGTGATATTTTGATGTTTTGATCGGTTTTGAGTCCTATATGACGCTGAGATGAAGTACAAACTTACACTAATCCAATATACTGATTATGAATGCTTAAACCCATATATATGTACAAAGACATATAAACATCTGCACATTCACTGTTATAGATATACTGTTTTGAAAGTTTTGTGAATTTTGATGGAGTTTTGTTGGATTTTCGATTGCTTTGGTCCTGAGATAGTTTAAAAAACCTATTGCTTTTATTTGGTGAATTTCTGATGCTAAAATGGATGCTTAAACTCTAATTGAACTTATACATATACACATACACTATTTTTGAAAGATTTTTGTGAAAATTTATATTTTGAGATCTTGGTATGTTTTGAAGTGTCTTGATGACTCCTACATGTCATACTAGACATATTCAAACATCTCAGGAAGTTAGATTTTGATTTTTACAAGTTTTATCGTCGTATCAGTTTAAAACATGCACAGATTTATCAAACTGCAACTTGCGATAGTGGCAGTCGACCGAGATAAAGTCGACAGTCGACTGTCCAGTTACTGAATTTCAGATTTTTGTTTTTAATAACAGTCGACTGCTTCGTCTTTGAACTGAAGTCGACAGTTGACTGTTGGTTCTTGGATTTCGAGTTTTTTGGATTTTCGCAGGACAGTCGACTGACAGTGGTCAATAGTCGACTGTCACTGTCCTAACTGATAAGTTTTATTGAGTTTCCAGAATTTCGCAGGACAGTCGACCGACCATGTTCAATAGTCGACTGTCATTGCTCTAGCAGATGGATTTCTTGAGTTTTATGATATTTTCTTTAAACGATTGGTTCCTCGATACTATGGGTTATTACTCTACTATCTTAGATGATATTTTTACTACAGATTATAGTATTTTACTAAGAATTATATTTTATTTATAATTGAGTTTTAAAGGTATTCTTATGATCTTATTTAAGTGAGTTATACGTGTTTTCAACAAATTGATGTTTTGGTGATATTCTACGACTTCAAAATAAGGTTTTCTATTATTTAATGGATTTAATCCTTTATTTGAATTCTGGAAATTTTATGAACTCATTAAATGAATTTGGATTTTGTTGATTTAAGAGGATTTCTGTATATAAACGTTTTGATGATGGATTTGTGAGTTTGTTGGAAGTTTCTGTTGATGGTTGAGTTGTGAGTCTTTGGAGATTGTGTGGGACCCTAGATACCGGCAGTTGAGATTTTGTGGTTTGGCCAGTTGTGGATTTGTTGTTGATCAGTTGAGTTAAGTCCGGTAGGGTACACCAACTCTAGGAGATTTGTAATAATTAATTAACTTAACAAGATAAGGACATGCACTAGATGGTGATATAATGAAATGAGTGCAAAGGTGAGTTATGGACTCCAGGATGATCCAAGGAGTGGGATATTCTCCAGTATTCCGGGACGATGGACGCATGGGCCACAGAGTGATTTGCGGAGTGTGATTGATCTCCAGTATTCCGAGGACGAGAGCGATGCTCATGGGATGTTTGTGCAATGAGGGTTCTAGGATGACCTGCGGAGTGAGGCAATCTCCATTTTCGGGACGATGGACGCAAGAGCCACAGAATGATCTGCGAATGGGATTGGCCTCCAGTATTCCAAGGGCGAGAACCAATACTTGCAGAATGTCTAAATCTCATAGTAGTCATAGTAGTAGGATTAGTTGCATAGCGAGGGATTAAACCCTATCAAGTGGAGAACGATAAGAGCTTGCACCGGACCTATGTAGTATGGGAAGCATAGAATCTGACAAGTATGCATTAGAGAGTCAGTATATAGCATTGGTGTTTTCTTGACTTGGTTTTATGCATGTGTTTCCTATTTTTCTACACTTGACACTTAGTCTAGTTTCACTTGAAGTTTTCATGCTTTATCTATTGTTATTTCTTATTCAATTTTATTCTTGCTGTCAATACATGTTGTTTATGATTCTATGTTTTATGTTTTATTTAATGTTAGATTTATTTTTATGTCACTCATACCGTTATTGTAGAACCCCGTATTTTCAAATATTATTTTTATTATTTGAAAATAAATTTAAATGAATTTTGAGGATTTAATTGATATTTTCTAAAAGATTTATCTTTTGTACACGTGCAAAACACGTGCAAATGACTTTTGAGAAGTTTGAAAAATTAAGATTCCTTTATGAAAAATCATTATTTATTATTTGGGATTTATTTAGTATTTTTCCAGATTTTTCTGAAATTAATTAGTACTATTTGCAAATTTTGAGAAAAGAATGACCTTTTTGCAAAATTGACATTTTTAGGGGTTGAAATGCAAAATGTATTTTCTGGACGTTTTGAACTGTACCAATTGAGATTAATGAGTATATTTTACCATTAAATCCTAATTTAAATGATTTTTATTGAATTTCCAAGGATAAGAACTATATACGTAAAATTATGTTTTGAAATGACTATTTTGCAAATGTATTCCTAAACCCTAAAAATGATATTCCCGGCCTATATAAGAGAGTTTGCAGCCGTCATTCGCTGCACAACTCAGATTTTATTATATTTTCTATTCTCTTGGTGGTTGAAGAGGAAGATTTGGATCTAGCAAAAAGAAGGCTTTTCGTTGGATCTTTACAATTCAAAAGGTGAGTGATATGAACTTGGTTTTGTTTGTGTGTGTGATTGTGTGTTGTTTTGTTTGATGTATTCGTATCTTGTATGTGATCGATGCAATAGTCGTTATTCGTATTATGCATGAGAAATCCACGAATGTTTAGTAGATCTTGTTTAACAAATTCTTTATTGCTCGAAAACATGTTAAGATTCATGTATGGTTTGATCGGATGTATGAACATCTGGATCTTGTGTATATAATCAGATCTTGGTTATGATTTGTGAAAGAATTGAGAAACCCTAATGGAAGATTTAGGAATTGAGAACATGAGAAATTAGTATTGTATCCAATATGTGGATCATCTTGAGATTGTCACTTTTAACTAAATACGAGTAAATTCCTTAAGCAATGATTCTTTAGAAAACTCCAGTCTTGATTTTCGTATTCAGACCTAATTTATGAAATCTGTAGGCCGACAGTCGACTGGTCTACGATTCAGTCGACTGGTACGACTCCACTGCTGTATTTTTAGTTTTTCTTGAAAATCCGTTCTGGACAGTAGACTTAGACCCTTTTCAGTCGACTGGTACACTTAGAATTTATTTTTAAAGTTATCTTAGATTTTTCTCTGGTAAGACTTATGACCTTTTAAGTCGACTTATATTGTATTTTAAGTCGACTTATGACTTTGCAAGTCGACTTATGACACTTAGAATATTTTCTTAAACATTTCTGGAATTTCTCTCTGGTAAGTCGACTTATGTTTTTATAAGTCGACTTATGTTCTTATGAGTCGACTTATGTCTCCTTTAAGTCGACTTATGTTTTCTATAAGTCTACTTATGATCTGGTAAGTCAACTTATGATTTTTATAAGTCATCTTATATTGTTGGTAAGTCAACTTATGATTTTTATAAGTCATCTTATATTGTTGGTAAGTCAACTTATGTTTTTATAAGTCATCTTATATTGTTGGTAAGTCTACTTATGTTTTTATAAGTCAACTTATCGTACTTGTTTGTAATCTTGGATATTGGTTCTCGGGGCAGTCGACTTATTACAGTATGAGTCGACTGGTGCTGATGAGTTTTTCATAATCTTGAGTGTTCTTTCAAGTCTTTAGTTCTTGGTAGATGGGTACATTCTGCGGTATTGGGAGTCATTGGTCTCTGGGGTTGGTATACTCTGCGGTGTTGGGAGTCACTGTTAGTGATCGATAACCGAGTATCCAATCTGCGGTGTTGTGAGTGACTGATAACCGAGTATCCGATCTATGTTATCTTTAGTCATTGTAGATGGATAGAATCTGCGGTGTTGGGAGTTACTATTAGTGACCGATAACCGAATATCCGATCTATGTTATCTTTAGTCTTTGTAGATGGATAGAATCTGCGGTGTTGGGAGTTACTATTAGTGACCGATAACCGAATATCCGATCTATGTTATCTTTAGTCTTTGTAGATGGGCATACCCTGCGGTATTGGGAGTCACTGTTAGTGATCGATAACCGGGTACCCGATCTATGGCATTATTAGTGATTGATCGTTGGACACGTATCGTGGTATTGAGAATGTTTGATAATCAGGTATTTGGGAGTGAACAGTCGACTGGCTGAATTACTCAGTCGACTGTACAGTACAGTTGACCTGTACATATTTGAGAGTGATTGATTAATGGATATTGAATCGGTGGTATTGTTTCTCGACTTGGTTCACGCATGTACTGGCCTATCGTTCTTGTTTCAGATTACATGTTCAGTTTATGTATTTGTGTTCAGTACATGTTGCCTGAGAATTTATGTTTATTGTTTGTTTATGTTTGTTGTTTATATCACTCACACCATTTATGGCTGACCCCTTTAGTTTGGGGGTTAGGGTCCAACTCTAGCCTCATATGATACAGGTTGTTGCTTAGAGTTTGGAGGCTTGGATGCTTGAGTTAGCTTTAGAGATTATAAGTGATGTAATAGAGCCTTGTGTAAATTTTGTAAAGAGAAGTGTTGTAAAAGAATGTTTTAATTCAAGGTGTTGTATTTCCGCTGCAATTGAAAAAGATTATTGTAATAAGAATTTGGAATAAAATGATTTGAGTTTTGGTCTATGTATATTGTTACATTGAAGTGGATCGCTGGGAAAGTGCCACGTATTTTCTAAGTTCTCATATTAGAAATTCGGGGCGCTACAGTTATGGCTGACCCATGTAGTTTTGGGGGTTAGGGTTATCTCTAGCCTCATGTTTTACAGGTAGGGACTTATAGCTTGGGATTTGGATGCTTGTGCTAAATTAATGTTATGGCTTATGTAAATTGTAAAAGAATGTGTTGTAAAAGAAACATTGTAATTCAAGGTGTTTGTTCTTTCCGCTGTGCTTTGTAATGAACTAATGTAATATAAGTTGAAAAAAATTTATCTGTATTTTGGCTATATTTACTATTACAATTGAGGTTGATGCTGGGAATTGTGCCACGTATTTCTAAGATATCATATTGGAAATTCCGGACGCTACAGTCATAGCCTTGGAATTTGCAATTTTCAATGCTAGTTCATCATTTTTGAAATCCCTCTTTCCATCACTGACAGGGATATCTACTTGGTTTACAAAAACATTTTATACTTCTTCTCCAAGCATCTGTAAAAAATGAGACATACGAACTTTCCAAACATCATAGCATTTTCCATCAAAATAAGGTGAACGTGTTAGATTTGTTCCATTGGAGATCAATGACTCCGATGTGTACAAGTTTTCGGGAGGAAGGATTTCAGCCATTGGACCTTTTGCTCAAGCTTTTAAGCTATTAATGAGCACATCGTGCTAATATCACTGTTAATCACCCTAGAGGGGTGAATAGGGTGATTGTGCAGAAATTAAAAACTTAAATAAAATGTGTAAAGTAAAGAGATAGAGTTAAAGTAAGTAAATAGAGCAAGCACACAAGACACAGCGATATAATGTGATCCGACCCCCAGGTCTACGTCCACATCACCTACTTGTAGCAATTCTCCGCCACAAGTGTTTCACTATACTTTAAACTATTGTACAATGATTCTCGGAATTCAGGCTGATAAACCTATTACTCCCGCAGGGCTTCTACAAACAAGTCCCGCAAAACTCACCAAAGTGAAAGTAAAGAAAAATCTCAAGATCTTAACGATCTTGACTGAAGAAAACAATGAAAGCTCTCACACTCGAATTGTTGATTGAATGATCAGTTCAGAAGAATTATGATTGCAAGCGATGAAGAATACTCAGTGAATTCGCCTCCATTTATAGAGCGAGAAAATGTTTCTTTCCAGAAATAAAAGGATAATCCCGAAAAAGTAAAAACTGTACGAGTGCATTCGACCACGTTATTGAGCAGTCGACCATTCATCTTTTAACCCGAAAGGAGCAATGAATGGTCGACTGACTCATCTTTTCACTATGATGAGCGGTCGACTGTTGTGACGATCGACCGACATATTGTACGGTCAACCACTATCGTGCAGATTCAACATTAATTTGGCGAATCTACTTTATATTCTTTCCAAATACTAATCAATCAATCAATGACTTTTTACATAGTATTTTTTCACAAAGACAGAAATAAATAATTAATTATTGCGGACTTTCTTGAGGATTTGAAGCACATGTTTCTTGTGTTGCAATATTCTTTGATCTTTGTAATCTTTTCGATACTTCCAGCTTTTGCTTGATTGTAAAGTGTTTTATTATGATTTTCCTTTTCCTATAAATCCTGTGAAACTCAACTAAAAATATTAGTTGTAAATCATACATTTTGTGCACACCAAACTTAACGTCAACCGTTTCAGCTAAATTATGTTTTTTAAAGGAAAAAAGAAAAGCACATTGACTGTGATTAGAACCACTCTTACGAAAAATGACAGCTACCCAGTGTACAGAAGATAAACAATCCTCATTTTTGTGAAGCATATTCTAATAGATTAAGATACTCATGTTAGACATAATTCTAAATAATTATAGATCCTAATTCTTGAATCCAAGATCTTCATGTTAAATTATCAAAAATAAATATTGACAAATCATACATGAATCCATGTAGAGAGTTCGGAGATGGAACGAGTCTTCCACAGCCAAATTTCCTTAGGTGCGCCTTGGATCTCTCTCTTTAATGGGGAAGGAGGAGGAGAGCAATATTGTGATTATGGCTTGAGAATTACAACCCTAATATAATGATCCTTATATACTAATTCCAACTAGGTTCCCATAAACCCTAATTCATTAGTAATGAGTTTCTACACATTACAACACATACCCAATAGATATTTCTAGAACCCAATCAAATGGATCACTTATATGGCCCTATCCAATTAGATAGCTCAGAGTATCATTGTTATTAATATGTAAGCCCACAAAATTCCAACAATCTCCCACTTGAGCAACATATGTTTCCTGAAACAATTATATAATCTTGAGTGTGCACTGAAGGCTATCTATTCTGAAATATCTTATAATTTGATCCATCAACTATATCAGCAAGGAATCAAAGTGACATTCGCTACATATATTCGTAACTAGACCCATCAATGGTCACCAAAATAATATATTCAATGACATAGATAGAATATGAATGCGTAGCATGGAAATTACATGCAATGTGAACTTAAACATGACTATTTCCAACTAGTAATCCAGCTTTATTCTTTAGTGAGATCAAACACAAATAATATTCAGAGTTTATATGAACCATATACTTTAGTCTGCAGAAAATAATTATAAAGGTGTATGTAGCAAAGAACATCAAAAATACAAACTCCCACTAAACATGAGCAATGTGCTTATGAAAAACAACACCCATATGAGCAATGTGCTTATGAAATACCTTGGGTGGTAGACCTTTAGTAAGCAGATATGCAATTATGGAGTTTGTCCCAATATGTTCTATAAATACCTGATAACTCTGAACTCTTTCATTAACAACTAGAAACTTGATGTCTATGCGGTTCGACTTCGTTCAGCTTCTGTTGTTATTGGAATAAAGCATGTCTGAATTATTGTCACGATATATCTTTAATGGTCTTTCAATATCATCCACAATTCGTAGTCTAGTGCCAAAATTTCGCAACCATATTCTATGATTGGATGCCCCATAATAGGCTACATATTCAACTACCTTAGTGGAAGAAAATATGAGTGTCTGCTTTATACTCTTTAGGAAATAGCTCCTCTAGCTAACAGGAAAATATAACGACATGGATCTTTTCCTGTTGTGGCATCTAGCAATATTGGAATTAGAATATCCAACGATCTCCAAAAGATCTAATTTCCGATAAGTGAGTATGTGATCTTTTGTTCTCTGCAAATAACGCATAAACCATTTGGCTACTTTCCAATGATCCATCCCAGTGTTACTTAAATATCAGCCTAACATTCCTAATATGAACGCAATATATGGACACATGCATACTTGAGCATACATGAGACTTCCTACTGCTGATGCATAAGGAATCTTTAGCATTTCTTTTCGTTCCAACTCATTCTTGGGGCACTCATTGATATTAAACTTATCCCCTTAGCCATGGAGGTATCTCATGGTGCACAACCTTTCATATCGATTCCATCAAAATTTATTTTGATATAGCTCTTTTGTGATAAACCAAGGATACCTCGAGTATGATCTCGATGTGTATGCCTAATACAAAATATGCATCCCCAAGATCTTTCATCTCAAAATTCTTGGTTAGAAATCACTTGGTTTCATGCAATAAGCCTATATCATTGCTAGCAAGCAGTATGCCATCGACATATTACACCAGAAATATATACTTACTCAAATTGAACTTGCAATATACACAATCATCAACCTTATTTACCTCAAATACATATAAGATAATGACTTGATCAAAATTTTGATACCATTGACGGGAAGCTTGTTTGAGATCATAGATGGATTTCTTCAGTTTGCAGACTATTTTCTTTGGGTCACCGAATACAAAGTTTTCTGGCTACAGAATATATATTGTTTCATTAATGTCACCATTGAGAAACACAATCTTTACATTCATCTGATGTAGCTCTAAATCAAAATGAGCCACAAGTGCCATTATGATCCTGAAAGAGTCTTTTGCTGAAACCAGAGAGAAAGTCTCTTTGTAATCAATGCCTTTCTTTTGAGTGAAACCCTTGGCAATTAGACGAGCCTTATATATCTCAATAATGCCTATTGAATCCCTTTTGGTCTTAAATATCCATTTTCAACTAATGAGTTTTGCACCTTCAGGCAATTCGACAAGATCCCAAACGTCATTTTCATTCGTGGATATCATCTCATCATTGATGGCATCAATCCACTTTGAGAATTAGAACTTTGCTTGGTTTGATGGAAGTTGATTGGATCATCTTCCTCCATTCCTATATCAATCTCATGCTCTTGAAGAAAAAATTAGTCTATCCAGAATTGCACTTCTCATTTCTTTGGTAGATTTTTTCAATAGCATATCCTCTTGAGGTTTTTGAGTTTGCACCTCAGGTATAATTTCTTCATTTTGCTTAGGGAGTTCTTCTGCATTGTCTTGATTTTCTGGATTCTGGAGAAAAATATAGTTACTTACTTTGATGGAGGTGAAAAATAATAGAATATATGCGGGTTTTTTTCTTTGTTTTAATAATACAAAATTTGGATTGTTACTATAGAGGTGATGACCTTTAGCGAGCTAAATTGTTATTAAAATTTGGATTGTTATTCAATTTCGAGCAAGAAAGAAAAAAAGGGAAAGAAGACCCATGTGCAAAAAAAACAAGTGTATGTACAAATCAAAATTTCTTTCATTCAATCTGTAAGAAAACAAAAAGTTTTGGTAGTTGGTGGTTGATATACATAGTATTGTTGAATGCTGCATTTGTGTTTTGTTTGTTGTTTTATCAGTTTCTTTCTTCTATTACTCCATGAGAAAAGTATATCTGAAGTAGTTAGTTGTATATTCTGATTCATGTGTACCATCTGCTCATGGATTAAAATACAAAGGAGTCATCATGTGATTGGAATAAAAAGATTAACTTGGCTTCTGTTTTTTTTACAGCACCAGATTGTATTGCTTGCCGACTTCTGATTAAATGTAAAATTATGAGGAGTTTTAAAAAAGATATTTCATTTTAAGGTCTAGTACTACCGTGATATTACCATTACCGTATCGATATTCCAATATTACCGAACACAGTAGTACCGAAATCTTGGCGCGGTAATAATAGAGAAATCTTTGTATCGGGTACCCCGGTACTATAGACGGTAGTTCAATGATGGTAACATACGGTATGGTATACCACCCCTAGTATTTGCCTCCACGGTTAGATATGACAACTTTAATCTTCTTGCCAAGTTGGTTTTCAACCTCAACTTTGAAGGCCTTATAAACATTGAGAGATTGAGACTTCTCATGAATCAAATATATGTACTCGCATCTTGAGTAGTCGTCTATGAACGTAATTAAATACTATTGACCATTCCAAGAAGCTGTAATGAATGATCCATAAATATCAGTATGAACTAGTTCTAAGACGTCAGAACATCTGCTGGTACCTAATTTCCTGATGTTTGTCTGTTTCCCCTTTATACACTTAATACAGACTTCGAAATCTGTCAAATCAAGGGGATCAAGAATCCCGTCAGACACAGGTCTCTGAATTCTCAGTTTAGGATATTGCTTACATGCTTGTGCCATAGATTAGCAAAATCCCTGTCAAGTAATATTCGTTTTGTACCATGTGAGGTTTTATGCAAGGTTTCATTAAATGAGGCAATTATATTCAACAAATATATGTTATCATGCAAAAATAGAGAACCAGTATCAATAACATTTAAATCTTGAAAAAGACTAAATTTATTATTTCCAAATGAACAAGAATAACCAAATTTGTCCAATATAGAAACTGAAACCAAATTCCTACTAATTGATGGTACTACATAAGTTTCTTCCAAATCAAAAAATTGACCAGTCTTTAACAATAACCTAAATGTTCCTATAGCCTCAACTGCAACTGATTTTCCGTCACCCACATAAATGAATCTTTCAGCATCACTTGACTTTCGGCTCCATATGCAACCCTGCATATACACACTTATGTGAGTAGCATCACCAGAATCTATTCACCAAGTGCATCTAGTTACATAAGTTAAATTAACTTCCGAACAAACTAAAGTGAGAAGCATACATTTCTTAACATGTCAAGCGGCATACTTGGAATGTTTCTTTTTCATGTGTCCACCTTTCTTGCAGAAGAAACATGTAAATTTCTGATCCTGTTTCTTTTGCACAATCTGTGGCACCCCAACTGCATCTTTTTTTTTTGTCTGTCTAAGGAATGGTTGCTAAGTTAGCACTTTCAGTTCTTTCTCACTTAATTCTCTTTTCTTCTTGCACACAATGAGATATGAGCTCATTAAGAGTCAATTTTTCCTTCTGAGTTTTGTAACTCACCTTGAGTTGACTGTATTGTGCAAGGAGTGAGATAACATCCAGATGCACGAGCAAGTCATCAGACAGCTCTAACTTTAGTGCCCTTAGTTTGGAAGCAAAATTAGACATCTCCATGATTACTCCCTTATATTCCCTTTTCCTTTATACCCATTGAAACAAGATTACTCAAAAGATTACTCGTTTCAACCTTTTTGTTTTCAGCAAAACGATTTTCAACTTCTTCAAGGAACGTAATGCATTTTTCTCTTCAAAATAACACCCCTGAAGGTTTCTGGAATGTAATGCTTAATGATCTTTAGACTCATGTGATTAGAATGATCAGACTTCTCCATGTTTCTTTTATCCTCAGAGGAACTATCATTAGTGAGAATTTGTTCTGAAGCGCAAAGTCAAGATCCATGCAGCCGAGAACAATCATAATGCCCGCTTTCCAATTCTTGAAGTTTGTGTCATTAAGCACATGAATGAAATTGATGTTGGCAGATATTGCAGAAGCAGAAACTGAATAGAGAATAAAATAAAACAATAAGCCCACAATTATTATTCATGTCAAAATACAAGAATATTCCGGACATAAATTCACACATGACATGATTACATATGATCCATAGCACAACATTGACATTTAGTCTCTGGACAGAAATATCAACTATAAGTGGTACTCTCTGTGCTGTAATCAAATATTGACTATTAATCCCGTCAAGTAACAAGCCTTTCTTTGGACCGACTCATTGCTTACATGAAAAACCTTAAAATCATCACACATCTATTACAACATGTATGCCCATTATTTGGCCAACCGACAACTTTCCTTTGGGGTAGTTATTATTCTCATAAATAACAGACATACACAGCTTCATATTCCTAAATAAAACAATTTTGATTATAGAGGTTACTTTGACAACATATAATTTCAATTAATTTATTTAGAAATGCAAGACATTTATTTCCAGAAAGAAGGAAAATTTTCTCCTAAATTTTCATATACTTTAGTTCAAATAATCATGATGGCATGCAATATATATATATATATATATATATATATATATATATATATATATATATATATATATATTAAGGCATATGAGCAACTTGCTCATTTAGTAAATGAGCAACTTACTCATTTAGTTGATTATGTGTCATGCATGTGATACATTAGACAACTAATCCTTTTAAGAATTATGTATATATATATGTATCACATATATATATACATAATTCTTAAAAGGATTAGTTGTCTAATGTATCACATGCATGACACATAATCAACTAAATGAGTAAGTTGCTCATTTACTAAATGAATATATATATATATATATATATATATATATATATATATATATATATATTGGGACTTTAGTGCAAAAGGTACTACCACGTGTGAAAACATGAATTTGATTGCAAAGATTCCTTCCAACACAGACTAATAGAATTATTATGCAAAATTATATATAACATGGACTTAGTACCATAATTGAACATGATTCATGTACATAAAATCTTACTATTATGGAAAGTTTAGCATACTTAGTTCCTGCAATGAATGAAATGCATAATATGCAATGAATAAAAAAATTAGCATATTAATATGAAGCCAACATAAAAAATAAAAATAAAATTTCAAAACCGAAGCTGGATCGGGTTTTCGGTGTGCCCATAACCCGAAACCTGAAACCTAAAACCTGAAGCTAGAACTGCCCTCGCCCCCTCCAGCGCACACACTCCTCTTGCGCTACTCGCTCTGCACGTGCCCAGCGCGTGCAGAGGGCTGGTTGGTGCGGGTTGGGTGGGATTTCTGATTTTAAATCGAATCCAAACCCGACTCGCAATAACCCACCTATTCCTTAACGCGACGGTGGCGATGGTGCCGCACATGGTTTTTTGTTGGTGATGTTGTTGATAAAACCGAAATAAAAATTTAAATTCATACCTTAAATTCTGAATAATTAAAATAGATCTTAATCAACAAAATATTAATATGATTAATTAGGGTAATAAATATGAAAATTAAACCATATTTATCTGATTAATCTAACACAGATATGATAAACAAAAAAAAAGGTATGACATAAATACTGTATGGCGGAAATCATATATCAAAAATATTGGGAACATATTCTGAAAAATTCAACATGAGTTGCTCTGATACCACTTGTTAGACTTAATTCTAAATAATCGTAGATATTCTTGAATCCCAAATTCTTCAATTTAAAATTATCAATAATAACTATTGACAAATCATACCTGAATCCATGGCGAGAGATCAGACACGAATCAAGTCTTTTACAGTCAAATCTCTTTAGGTACTTCTTGGATCTCTCTCTTTAATAAGGAACTAGTATTTTTCACGTGCGATGCACGTTTTGATAAAAAGTTTGAGTTGAACATGCGATACATGTAAGTCGGTAGTAAACAATACTTGTGATTAATGCCTTAAACTTTAAAAAAATTGGAGTTGAACGGGCACTGCACACAATTTTTTAAATTTTATTAGGGAAAACCTTGAATTTTTCGTACAGTGATGTGTTACGAAATAGATTTGGAGTTGCACATGCGACGTACGTATTTGCTTTGCGACAAAAAAATTTAAAAATTATTTTTTTGGTGAAGGAAAAAACTTTTGAGTTACATGTGTGATGCACGTGTTAATAAATGGAGTTGGAGTTACACGTGCAACGTATGTGTTTCATTTGTGACAAAAAAATATTAAAAAATTATTTGTTTGATTACAAACTCAAAATGACAAAGTGACAAACTCTCTCATTAATTAATATATATATAGGGAATAAGGAGGAGGAGAGCAATATTGTTATTATAGATTGAGGACTACCATCTTAATATGATGGTTCTTGTATACTCATTTCAACTAGGTTCCCTTAAGCTTAATGGATTAATGATGAGTTTCTATAGTATAATTATTATTAATATGTAAGCTCACAAATTTCCAACATCTGATCCCTATTTTGACAATGACTCGGCCATATATAATTCTGTTTTTTCTACGACTTCAATGCCCTACTTCCCGCGTAGCAGTGGAATTTGGTAGTGCACAGAAATAGCCAATTCCCTCCAAGAAACAGTCACAGCCCTTCAAACACAACCACCCAACCCTATAAAACCCCCCCTCCCCCCTCCTTTCATTCACAGGCTTAACCCACTCCTCAGGAGCCACGGCTCCTTTATGAAATCAGCCCTCGCTCTCCATCAACTAACCCCAAATACAAACCCACCCTAAAAAGGTTTACCTACATTTATCAACACAACTACTACAACAACAACAACAGCAAAAAGAAAAAAAAAAAAAGAAAAAAAAAGAAAAAGAAAAAGGAAAAAGCACGTACCCTACAAAATGGGTAAAAAGGTCATTGTCGCCGTCATCGGCGCTATCCTCCTCGTGGGCGGTATAGTCGGCATTGTCTATGGAGTCACAAACTTGGGCACAAAGAAGGCCGCCAACCCCAACGTTAATATCACCGCCCAGTTTTCCATCGGCTCCCTCTGCTCCACCACTGACAATCCCGATAGATGTAACCGCACTTTAAGCTCGGCTGGTTCCACGAACAACTCCACCCACCTCATCACCACATCCATCAAAGCTGTGGTCGATGAGTTCTCCTCCGTCGCTGGAAAAACTGACGACATTATCAAGTCTGTCAAACCCGACGAGATGAACCAGCTAGCCATCAACGACTGCAAAGAACTGTTTGAAATGTCAATGGAGCAGCTGAAGGAAGCTCTCCATATGGTAGGTGGGCCCGATTCTCTCGCTAAGCAGTCACAAGACCTCAGAATCTGGCTGAGTGCAGCCCTTGCTTACACAGAGACTTGTATTGATGGGTTAACCATACCTGAACTCCAGAAGCTGATGAGGGATGGGTTGAAAGATGCCAACGAGCTGAACTCAATTGCCTTGACATTGGTGACAGTGTTGACATCGGATGATGTCGAGGATTTGTTGAAAGGGATCACCAAGGTGAATTCGAATAGGAGGCTGTTGAGCACACAAGAGGATCAAGAGTTCCCGACTTGGATGTCAGTGGGGGATAGGAAGCTATTGGGTGAGAATGGCGTGGTCAGCAAGGGGGTGAAAAAGGGGGGGCATAAGAGGGGGGGGCATAAGAGGGGAGGGAAGGGTAGGAAGAGGAGGGGAGGGAAGGGTAGGAAGAAGAGACGAGGAGGAGGACACAGACACCACCAGAAGCAAAATGGTGGTAATCAGCAGGGAAACAATGCAGGTCCAGGGCAGCCAAATGTGGTGGTGGTGGCGGCGCAGGTAAACAATGATGTCGTGAACAATCCAGGTCCAGGGCAGCCAAATGTGGTGGTGGCACAGGATGGGAGCGGGAACTACAGGACGATAAAGGAGGCGGTGAATGCTATACCCAAAAAGAATGCCGAGAAGTTCATTATATATGTGAAGGCCGGAGTGTATAGGGAGAACGTGATTGTGAAGTCAACTAATGTGTACATGTATGGAGATGGCCCGACCAGGACAGTTGTTACAGGGAACAAGCACAACCCCGTGCCTACGTTCCAGACGCCTACACTCGGTGAGTAATCAATTCATCATATATACTTCTTCTTGATTCGTAATTAATTGTTTATATATATGCATGTAAAACGTACCCCCCCTAACCCTAACAAGTAAATTATATATACAGCTATTGCCGGCCAAAATTTCATTATCAGGGGCATGGGCATTGAAAACACTGCCGGTCCCAGCGCGGGCCAGGCTGTTGCCCTCCGTGCCTCATGCGACAAGGCCGCCTTCATTGACTGCCACTTCAGAGGCTATCAGGACACCCTCTACGCCCACACCGGTCGCCAGTTCTACCGTGACTGTGTCATCACAGGCACAATTGACTTCATCTTTGGTGATGGTGCAGTCATCATCCAAAACTCCCAAATCATAGTCCGAAAGGGGAAACCCAGCGGCGCCAACATGGTTACTGCCCAGGGCCGTATTAAAAAAGATGAGCCTACCGGCACGGTCATTCAAAACTGTCACATCTTTCCGGAACCAGAGTTCGTCACTGGTCGGTTATCTTTCCCTAACTACCTCGGTAGGCCATGGAAGCCATACTCAAGGACAATGATCATAGAGTCGACGATTGACGATTTGATCAGACCCGAGGGGTGGGCAGAATGGCAAGGTTCGCCACAACACGATAATACATTGACGTATGGCGAGTACAACAACAACGGGGCTGGAGCTAACTTGAACGGCAGAGTGAACTGGCCAGGGTACACCAAGGATATCGGCAGGCAGGAGGCTGAGAAGTACACAGTGGGGCCCTTCATTGACAATAAAGGGGAGAATTGGCTGCAAGCAGCTGGTTTGCCTTACGACAATGGGTTGAAGCCATGATGCTTTTTCACTGATTCATTATGTTGGTTTTTGTTAACATTAATTTGGTTTGTGTTTGAGTGATTTATTAACTTGTAAAGTGATGGAGAGTGGGGGAGTGGGATAAATCATTAATGCGGAGATGGTTAAGCCTGTCTCTGTGTCTCATATGAAGAGATCATTATCTGGTTATATATATATAAAAAATTCTTTTTAAAATTTTTTTAGTGATGCACATTCCAATTAAAGTATCCAAATTTTTGTCCTATTAAAAGAAGCCCAATTAAAAATATACATAATGCAGTCTAATCACATATCAATATTTATTCTTAGATATTTCAGTTAGATTGAATTCTAACAGCATTTTTAATTAGGATTGATGTGATGTTGTTCTAAGATTTTTAGACCTGGACCATCAAAATCGTATCTTTCTTTATGGGGGGGAGTTACAATTTTTAGACCGGTATGGTATGTATCCGATACATCGATATGCCGATTCCTCAAAAATTAAGATATGGGTACGTTATGATACGCTAAATTAAAATAATTAATAGCGGCAATAATAGTTCATTCGCACGCAGTACGCACCAACCCCGTTCGCAACCAAAGACTCATATATTTACACATATATATAGTAAACTAAAATATTCAATTCAATCTAAACATGAAAAATTAAAAAATATGAACATGGCAATTAAAATTAAGACAAGTAACCAATGTCAAACAAAACATATTAATGGACCATTCTAACCACACCAATACCAATATTACATGACCAAAAGGTTCAAATAAAAGTAGCGTAGTCTTGTTATATATAAGTAGGAGAGCATAAGCAGGTCGGATGTTGGTCCGATGGTAATGTTGAACTTGAACTGGGTCTGAACTTGATGGAGATGGATTGGGCTTGGGCCAACTTTACTGTTTTGGGCTGGGTAAAAAATGAAAATAGCCCCCCTATCCAAAACATGTCCAAGCATATGCAAAACGTATATGACCTTTCTTTTTCTTTTTTCTTTTTTCATTTATATTCTGGGATACGTATTCAACGCGTATCCCACCAGATACGTCCTAGATACGCGGGTACGTACCCCCAGGAGAGCGTTCATGCTTCATAGATTCTAAGTATCCAAATTTTTGTTCTATTAAAAGAACGCTTTAGATTCTAAGTATCCAAATTTTTGTTCTATTAAAAGAAGCCCAATTAAAAATATACATAATGCAGTCTAATCACATATCAATATTTATTCTTAGATATTTCAGTTAGATTGAATTCTAACAGCATTTTTAATTAGGATTGATGTGATGTTGTTCTAAGATTTTTAGACCTGGACCATCAAAATCGTATCTTTCTTTATGGGGGGGAGTTACAATTTTTAGACCGGTATGGTATGTATCCGATACATCGATATGCCGATTCCTCAAAAATTAAGATATGGGTACGTTATGATACGCTAAATTAAAATAATTAATAGCGGCAATAATAGTTCATTCGCACGCAGTACGCACCAACCCCGTTCGCAACCAAAGACTCATATATTTACACATATATATAGTAAACTAAAATATTCAATTCAATCTAAACATGAAAAATTAAAAAATATGAACATGGCAATTAAAATTAAGACAAGTAACCAATGTCAAACAAAACATATTAATGGACCATTCTAACCACACCAATACCAATATTACATGACCAAAAGGTTCAAATAAAAGTAGCGTAGTCTTGTTATATATAAGTAGGAGAGCATAAGCAGGTCGGATGTTGGTCCGATGGTAATGTTGAACTTGAACTGGGTCTGAACTTGATGGAGATGGATTGGGCTTGGGCCAACTTTACTGTTTTGGGCTGGGTAAAAAATGAAAATAGCCCCCCTATCCAAAACATGTCCAAGCATATGCAAAACGTATATGACCTTTCTTTTTCTTTTTTCTTTTTTCATTTATATTCTGGGATACGTATTCAACGCGTATCCCACCAGATACGTCCTAGATACGCGGGTACGTACCCCCAGGAGAGCGTTCATGCTTCATAGATTCTAAGTATCCAAATTTTTGTTCTATTAAAAGAACGCTTTAGATTCTAAGTATCCAAATTTTTGTTCTATTAAAAGAAGCCCAATTAAAAATATACATAATGCAGTCTAATCACATATCAATATTTATTCTTAGATATTTCAGTTAGATTGAATTCTAACAGCATTTTTAATTAGGATTGATGTGATGTTGTTCTAAGATTTTTAGACCTGGACCATCAAAGTCGTATCCTTCTTTATGGGTGGGTGGGGGGGGCGGGGCAGTTACAATTTTTCTGATCGACATTAAATGAATTTTATATGGGAAGAGAAAAAATCAACAGGCTGGTTTTACTCTTTTTTCTTCTTTAATTACAGTTAATGTTGTGTTCATCAAGTTCATAGTTTTCTGTTTCTTGTGATATGCTTTGTACATGCAATTATTATGCAGTTCAACAATAAACAAAAATGAATATTGCTTCTAAATTCTTGTTTATTAATTTTTGTTTTTAGAAAGTGAGGTTGTAATTACTTTTGTTATGTGCAGCTGCTTTTTAGTACGGAGTCCTACGTTAAGACCTCTGCTGCAAAAGAGTATGTCGTTACTGGTTGGGCACCCAAAGTAAATGCATGAAGATGTACTGTTTTTCGAGTAATTAAGGGGAATTAAATACACAAATGTTTTGGACCTGATGTAAATTTGTGGTTAAAAAGTGTCTGGATGTTGCTGTGTTTTATCAGGGATGACTAAATGTATCAGGTGTTGGCAGTTAGTATCTGGTTACACCCTTGTTTTATTTTAAGGTTTCTATAAAACTGCTTTTATTTATAATGCTATTTTGTTCTGAAATACTGTATTTAATTTTGTTCTGTAGTACTATTGGTTTTAGTGACCAAACAGTCCGTCGATGAGGAGGATTGATCTTGAATGCACACAGAGCCTTTGATGTTTATACGTTTGAAAAACTGTATTGGGCAAAAATCAAAGTACCCCCCTAACGTTTAGTCCGAGTACAAAATGCCCATACAACGTTTGAAAAAATGCAATAAATCCATTCTTCCGTTAACTTAACCCTTTCCATTAAGTTATAATTATTAAATTATTTTTTTATCCTTACCCTTTCATATCTAATTGTTCTACACTATTATTATTGTTATATGTGTAAAACATTTTACACATATAACAATGTTATATGTGTATACTCTATCCTGCTGGAAACATAACCTGAGCATTCTTGTTGAACTATACATATATATTTTCTTCTGATGATTTATAATTACACATTAAGTAATATATTAGCCAGTAGTATTAGGATAGGATAATGATAATGCATCTGAAGCACTACTTGTTGATTATAATTATCAAATTTTGTCGAGCATTCCGGAGGTACAATAGCCTGAACTTGTGTCATATTACCGAATACTAGGACAATGCATTCATTATAGAATGATTCAAATTCGAGAACATTTTTATTAAAAAAAATAGTGTATTATTCATTTATTTGTTCCTCTGTATATATATAGATAAGGACATGGTTAATTTGCTAAAAGAATCTGAAGAATAAACCTCAAGACTATGAAGCATAGCCGTAATGATATTTAATTTGCTAAAAGAATCTGAAGAATAAACCTCAAGACTATGAAGCATAACCGTAATGATATATATATATAACATATAACAATAATAATAGTGTATAACAATTAGATATGAAAGGGTAAGGGTAAAAAAGTAATTTAATAATTATAACTTAATAGAAAGGGTTAAGTTAACGGAAGAATGGGTTTATTGTATTTTTTCAAACGTTGTATGGGCATTTTGTACTCGGGCCAAACGTTAGGGGGGTACTTTAGCTTTTACCCAACTGTATTCTTGCTACATATGGGGATTGCAAATCCTTGACCTCTCTCGATCAGCATGCTGAACGATGATGGTTCCTACTCTATGAGCCATGGTTAGCTAGTTTTCCGTAGTTATTGTTATGTCACTGGTGTGAACGAGTTTGTGCTCTATGTTGCATACAACTTTTGAATATCTGCTGCCATGTACAAAGTTCTTCACTAATATATTATCCTTTGGTTGGGCAAGGTTTTTACCAATTCTGAGCACCTCTTTGTGATATGTTTAACCCTCCGAGGGGGTACATAAGCTTTTACCATTAATCAGTTTGGATGCGTTGAAAGTGGAGCATCGTTGCATCACCCGATGCAATACCTACCTTGATGGTATCAGCTTCCATCATCTTCGAACCATTCCCTTCATATTTTGCTGCTGTAGATGGCAACATTTCCCCCTAGCTTTTAACATTTTGAACTAGGCCAACCGTTGCTACCTTGATGCCTGCCACCAACGGCTCCATCCCCATTAATCTTCACACAAGGTCGAACCCAATGTTCCTTCCACAAAGCTGTGCCCCTAGTTTTGGCATTTTGTCAAACAGTTGATGCTGTGGAAACCATGCTCTCTCGAAGCACTTCTTCTGCCTTTAATGCCTTAGTTCGCAATGCCCCGGAGATCATTGCAGTGGACTCTGGCTGAGGACTGAGGAGAGGAGGATGAAGGCGCAGGGAATAGAGATGAACAGGAGAGGGAAGTGTAATTAACAGATGATTAGAGAAAAGAAAAGAAAAGAACTCATTTGTGTTTGTATTTGTGTTTGTGTTTGTGTTTGGATGGACAATTCAAAGAAAAGTGAAGAGTAAACTGCATCTTGTCAAGAGTAAACTGCATCTCTAGATTATTTTTGTCCCCAGGGCCGGCCCTACCCTAGAGGCGGGTAAGGCGACCGCCTTAGGCCTCCGGAGATTTCGCGATTTTAGGGACCCCAAATTTGAACTTCCCTTGTAAATATAGGCACTTATTTTGCGAGTAAAAAAAAATGCTATTAGGGGCCCCATTTCGGAAGTTCGCCTAGGGCCCCCGAGAACTCAAGGTCGGCCCTGTTTGTCCCACATCAGGAGGGATGCAGGACGTGGGTTTGGGCTGCTAGTATGTTCCTTCTTGCAAGCAGGGCATATCTTGCCTAGACAAAATTTTAGAAATGATATCTTCATTTCCATGTCTTTCGGTCGACGCCCGCCTATGCCTCTGAACTAGGCTCACCTAAGAAAAAGACTGTCGTACAAAGCGAACAGAAACAAAGTATGCAATCCGATCAGCGTGAGTAAGATAGCCTTCTTCATTATGAGATGGAGTAGACCACAACTAAGGGGGATGTCCCAACTGACTGTCTTGCTGGTCTTTAGCCAAAGGAGTGTTAGTAGCTTTCAGATTTATATAACTCATGAGCCATTACTCTGCTGTTACAGAGTAATCGTATCAGTTATCGAATGCGAAGAGCTTTACCAGTGTACTGGGGAAGAAAAAATTTGACTGGGGCAAAAAATAAATATAGGCCAGAGCCAAGCCAAGCCAAGACAGACCAGACCAGACCAAGCCGGGGCCGGGGCCGGGCTGGGCTGGGCAGGGCGCGCGTGTGTGTTTGTCATTTTGGCTAAATCCTCTCTTCACTACACGTTAGTGGTAACCCCTGGGCCACGCTCTTTAGTCCAATTTTCTAGTATATATAATAGAAAAAATCTTTCCCAATTTCTGATATGGGACTATCTATTTTCTCCAAGTTTCCAAGTTAGTACATTTCAAGTACCCAACTTTGGACCAACATTTCTCATTCATACGGAATTCGTTTTTGACAAATGAGTACACCATGGAATAGTACTCGACGAAAGGATCGCAATCCACTCATTTTTCGGCGTCGTTGGTGGCTGGAGCCCGCCGGAATTTGGCTCGGAAAACTGCAAAAATAAATTCCAACAATCCCCCACATGAATGGAAATTATCAGACTATGTAATTCAGACACGACATAAAAAGACATGACAGAAAAGACATGACAGAAAAACTCTGAGAGTACAATTGGAAAATCACTACATCAGGAATGGTAGTAATTTTTCAACTTTGAACCACCCTTAGTAAGTAGCTATCAGATTCACTTGACCAGGTAGTGATCATGATGTCTTGAACTATCCGGGCTTTGATGTGAACCTAGTCAATAACTATCACACAGTTTTATCTCCTTACAGAACTAAGTTCTCTTGTTGT
This sequence comes from Hemerocallis citrina, assembly GCA_017893485.1. Taxonomy (NCBI): domain Eukaryota; kingdom Viridiplantae; phylum Streptophyta; class Magnoliopsida; order Asparagales; family Asphodelaceae; genus Hemerocallis; species Hemerocallis citrina. The sequence continues at coordinate 257,883,836 of CM030359.1, forward strand.
GTTCATTTTGGCCTTGAACAGATCTGGTTAATCGTGAGTGAACTTGGAGAATGTAGCATCTCTTCATTCTCCTAGAAACGGTCCCATTTCACACTCACAAGGTGATTGTCCATAAAGAGTATCTTGTCATACCCTACTTTTATTTCAAAGCTATGGGAATCATTAAAAGTCAAGCTTATCCTAACTCTTTGCAAGTAGCACTGTTTTATCATCCTAAGAGTGGGTATGAAATTTTACTCTCTCAGTGCTCCTGTCGATTCAACAAGATTTAGTTGTCCCTTTGAACCTAGATCTTGGGATCTCTAATTTCTAGGTAGGGTTTCTATCAAGTATCCTCATTTGTCATAGACTTTAAACCCATTCCTCTTGATGATCTGACAACCTGCTCTCGCGACAGACCTTTAGTAAATGGATCCGCTAGGTTGTCGATCGATTTTATATACTCTATAGAGATTACTCCATTTGAGAGCAGTTATCTAATAGTTTTGTGTTTCCTTTTGATATGATGAGACTTACCATTATACATACAACTTAGTACCCGTGCTATAGCCGATTGGCTGTCACAGTGTACACATAAAGCAGGCACTGGTTTTTCCCACATAGGAATATCCTCTAAAAAGTTTTGAAGCCATTCTCCTTCCTCTGCCGCTTTGTCTAAAGCAATAAACTCAGATTCTATGGTGGATCTGGCTAATAGCATTTGTTTAGAAGATTTCCATGACACAGCTGCAAAACCAAGTGTGAAGACATATCCACTTGTGGATTTTGAGTTGTTGGAGTCTGATATCCATTTGGCATCACTGTAGCCTTCTAGTACTGCTGGGTATCTGGTGTAATGCAGCGCATAATTCTGAGTATGTCGCAGGTAGTTCAATACTCTAGTTATTCCTTTTCAGTGACTTCGTTCTGAATTACTTGTGTAGCGGCTCAGTACATTTACTGAATGGGCCAAGTCCGGTCTTATACAATTTGTTAAGTACATCAGACTACTGATTACACGTGCATATTCCAATTGTGATATGCTTTCACCTGTATTTTTGAATAAGTGAAGACTGGGATCCACAGAACTTTTGACAGTTCCATTCGAGTAATTCTTGAACCTTTCAAAGACTTTCTCAGCATAATGAGCTTGAGACAAAGTAATTTCCTCAGACGTCCTGGAAACTTTGATTCCTAGTATGACGTCTGCAACTCCCAAATCTTTCATATCAAACTTGCCACTAAGCATGCTCTTAGTTTGTTTGATAATGTCATTATTGCTTCTAATAATAAGCATGTCGTCTACATACAGACACACTAGAATGTATCCATTTGGAGTATCTTTGATGTAAATACACTTATCACATTCATTTATTTTGAAGCCATTTGACATCATAACATTGTCAAATTTTGCATGCCACTGCTTTAGAGCTTGTTTCAGGCCGTACAGGGATTTTACAAACCTGCACACCTTGTTTTTCTGTCCAGGAACCACATAACCCTCAGGTTGTTTCATGTATATTTCTTCTTCTAAGTTTCCATTTAAAAATACAGTTTTAACATCCATTTGATGTATTTCCATGTTACGTAAAGCTGCAATAACTATCAACATTCTTATGGAAGTTATTCTTGTAACTAGAGAATATGTATCAAAGAAGTCTAGACCTTCCTTTTGCCTAAATCCTTGTACCACAAGTCTCGTTTTATGCTTCTCTATTGAACCATCTGGTTTCAATTTTTGTTTGTAAATCCATTTGCATCCTAGAGCTTTACATCCAGAAGGCAAATCGACTAACTTCCATGTATGATTCTACATAATGGAGTCTATTTCACTTTTGATTGCTTCCTTCCACATAGGAGCATCAGGCACAGACATGGCTTTTTTGAAAGTTCTGGGCTCATTCTATATCAGAAAGGCCGTTACAAAGTGAGGACCAAATGGTTTTGATGTTCTAGCCCGTTTACTTCGTCTAGGCTCATCATTATCATATTCTGGTTCATCAACTGAAGTGCTTGCATTTTCTTGTTCACGTGTACGTTTGGGATACGTAGTGTCCTTGCACGGAAACACATGTTCAAAGAAGGAAGCATTCCTTGATTCCATTATTGTATTCACATGGATATCCGGTATATCTGATTTGTATACCCAGAACCGATATGCACTACTGTTGTGTGCATAGCCTATGAATGTGCAATCAATCGTCTTAGGTCCGATGGTGACCTGTTTTGGGTTAGGTACTGCCACTTTTGCTATACACCCCCACACTTAGTGGTATTTATACGAAGGTACGTTACCTTTCCACAGTTCGTATGGTGTCTTGCCGGTTTTCTTGTGAGGTATTTTATTAAGAATGTAGTTGGCAGTCAGCAACGCTTCCCCCCACATATTTTGGGATAAGCCAGAATTCAACAACAAGGCATTCATCATCTCCTTTAGAGTTCGGTTCATGCGCTCGGCAGTACAGTTTGATTCGGGTGAGTAAGGAGCAGTTGTCTGATGAACTATTCCCTGTTCAGAGCAGAACATATTAAATGGTGCATCATATTCTCCTCCTCTATCACACCTAACGATTTTAATCGTTTTGTCAAGTTGATTCTCAACCTCAAGTTTATATTCTTTGAATTTATCCAAAGCCTCATTTTTGCTATGTAACAAGTATACATAACAGAATTTTGTGCAATCTGTCTATGAATGTCACAAAGTACTTTTTGCCCCATCTGGTCTGCACGTATTTTAATTCATACAGATCCGTGTGAATTAAACCTAGAGTTTCTGTGTTTCTTTCTACAGAACGTGATGGAGTTTTAGTGAGTTTGGCCTTCATACAAACTTCACATTTTTCGGAGTTATCTACCTTAAATTTTGGTAGCAAATTCATGTTAATTAATCTACGCATAAAATTGACATTAACATGGCCTAGTCTTTCATGCCAAATAGAAGAAGACTCAACAACATAGGCAATAGGAGTTATTTCATTAACATTGGGAACAGCAGGAACAATAGTTTTAGGGATGAATGTCATTACATTAAACTTGAACAGTCCATTCTTTACATATCCTTTACCCAAGTACACCCCAATCTTAGACAATACAAAATTATCAGAAACAAGAACAACCTTAAATCCATTCTTGCTTAGCAAAGAACTTGATATCAAGTTCTTTCTAATATCTAAAACATGCAACACATTTGTGGGTGTTAGTTCCTTGCCTGAAGTCATCTTCAGCACTATCTTTCCTGTTCCTGCAATTTTGGAGGTGGAAGAGTTACCCATGAACAGCTGTTCGTCTTTGTTGCACTTCTGGTATGAAGTGAACATCTCCTTGTCCAAGCAGATGTGCTTGGTGACCCCGGTATCGTACCACCATTCACGAGAATTGCTCCCCACAAAATTTACATCTGATACTACAGCACAGAGGTCCAAGTCAGAGAGACCAGTGGACAAGTTCTCAGCTATGTGTGCGTGGGATTTTTCATTCCGTTTTGCATGTCCAGTTCCTGCTCGGTTGTTGTCCTTGCTGCGGCACTCAGAAATTTTGTGCCCCAGTTTACCACACTTGTGGCATTTCCAAGCAAACCTCTTTGCAAGAGGTTTTTTGTTTGAGGCCTGTGGCAAGAACTTTCTCTTCTTGCCCTTCTGTTCGTGCTCCACCACATTGGCCTTTTCTATGGACTGAAGTCCATAGGACCTGTCAGCCTTGCGATTCTCCTCTTCGATCCGCAACCTGACAATGAGGTCTTCAAGAGACATCTCCTTTCGCTTGTGCTTGAGGTAGTTCTTGAAGTCTTTCCATCCAGATGGAAGCTTTTCGATGAACGCTGCAACCTGGAATGGTTCACACAGCGTCATGTTCTCTGCAGCGATTTCATGCATTATGACCTGCAGTTCCTAGACTTGACTCACAACAATTTTGGAGTCAATCATCTTGTAGTCTAGAAATTTGCCGACTACAAACTTCTTGGACCCGGCGTCTTCTATTTTGTACTTCTTTTCCAAAGACCCCCACAGGAGTTTGGACGTCTTGAAGACACAGTAGACATTGTACAGGGGGTCTACCAAGCCATTCAGGATGTAGTTCCTGCAGAGGTAGTGCCCTGAGTCCATGCATCAACCGCAGCAATGGAGTGTGCATCCATCGGTGCCAGCATCGGGACAGATTCAGTGAGAAACCTATTCAGCTTTAAGGTGGTCAGGTAGAACTGCATCTTCCCTTGCCACTTCTTGAATCCAGTTCCATTGAACTTCTCCGATTTTTCTCCCACGGTTATGTGTGTGGGCAGAACGACCGAATGTGACGCAACCGATTGTGCAGTCACATTTTGGGTCACCGGTGTTTCAGTACTGATAAGCCCACTAGCAATATCATTCTGTGTGTTCTCCATGTTATTTCTGAAACAGTTGAAATAGAAGTTTTAGTTGTTGGTTTTTCCGAATTGATAACAGTACCTGTAAACAATCTTCACAAAAACTGTTAGAATCAGTGAGGAAAATTTTTTCTTTTAAGATTGTTAGAACATCAATTTTATAAATCTGAAAGCTACTAACAAATTACAGGAATAAAAGATAACAAACCAAAAGCTTTATACAGAGTCGAGATTAAAATCTCTCTCCTTAAAGTAAAATTCGCACCGTAGTATGACGGTGGCTGGCGAATTGCCTCCCAGGATACAACTGTATACCTTTCTCTGAAGAGCAGCACCCAAACTCCAGAGATTTCACCGAACTGTGCTGTGATGCACTCTCAGTTTTTGACACAGAGGAGAAGAAGAAGAAGTATAATTCGGAGTATCAAAATCTGTGTTTCTGGTAGACAGGATACAGTAGTCTTATAGGAGAAAATGGAGACGGTTGGGAGGCCCATTACTCAGCAGAGTAGTGGTTCAGATCCGTAACTGATGAGCCATTACTCTGCTGTTACAGAGTAATGGTATCAGTTATCGAATGTGAAGAGCCTCACCAGTGTACTGGGGGAGAAAAAAAATGACTGGGGCAAAAAATAAATATAGGCCAGAGCCAGCCGGAGCCGGAGCGGGGCCAGGCGTGCGCGTGTGTTTGTCATTTTGGCTAAGTCCTCTCTCCACTACACGTTAGTGGTAACTCCCGGGCCACGCCCTTTAGTCCAACTTTCCAGTATATATACTAGAAAAAGTCTTTCCCAATTTTCGATATGGGACTATCTATTTTCTCCAAGTTTCCAAGTTAGTACATTTCAAGTACCCAACTTTGGACCAACATTTCTCATTCATACGGAATTCGTTTTTGGCAAATGAGTACACCACGGAATAGCACTCGACGAGAGGATCGCAATACACTCATTTTCCGGCACCGCCGGTGGCCGGAGCCCGCCGGAATCTGGCCCGAAAAACTGCAAAATAAATTCCAACAAGGAAAGCTAGTCGGTGGGTACAACGTCAAAGTTTGTCTTAAACTAATGAGTTAGGAAAACAAAGTGGGTGGCGGGATCTGCCCCGCCGCGCTGATATAAAAACTTTGGGGGGAATAGGCTGGTCGAGTGCTGACGCTGTTTACTTTGCAGAACTTGTTTGTGCGGGCCTCCCGACAATGCTTAATCCTTAAACTTTTCTTAGTATTACTAATAACTTTATTAAATTATTTAACTAATATAAAATATGTTTGAATGCTAAATTCGGAAAATATTCATTAGTTAGTATATTTGTATTGATAAATATGCTTGAAGGAGGAATTTTCAAATACGTGTAATTATTTTACCGGTATAAGTTTTGTTTTTAATATCACAAGTCAAACAAATTTAGGGTATTTATAACTTAGGATCTCGAATAGAGTTAGCAGTTTTTAAAAAAAATGCGTAACATTCCAGACCATCAGGTAAGGTTAGGATTTGTTAGTTGGTAGTGGTCCGAGTCCACAAACTCTATTGTGTGTTGCTCGAGGGTTAGGGGAGGTTTTTAAGGTGCTCCATATTCTCTCACATTGCAGACAATTCTATCTTTGATGGTCATCAGGTTATGCTGTTTTTTTTATTTGAGTTAAAATATGATCAAAGTGGATCATCCCTCAATGTATGTTGTTGACCTGGTCTGTGGAAGTGACTCCTTTGATTATGTTCAAGGAGATATTCGTGCTATATTGAGAGGACTGTCATCACGGGAGGTTAGGCCGGTGTTTTGTGAGGAAAACGTATGCAAATTGTGTTGTTGATAGCATTCGGAGGGGGCGAGCTCGGTTTTGTTTGGACCGCTGTTCAGAGAAGTTCCTCTTCAAGAAAACCCAGCAACAAATAGAGATCCAGACAAACCGAGCTCGGCCCCTCCGACCGCTGTTAGCAACACAATTTGCACATATGTTCCCTTGCGAAACACCTATTTAATCTCCTATGATGACAGTCCCCTCAGTATAGCTCGACTATCTGCATGTACAAGATCAAACGAGTCCCTGCTACATATTAGGTCAACAACATCATTACTTGATACATGATTACCTGATACATGACTACATGATACTTGATACCTGAGTACACGGCCCTATATAATCCACTACAAAATCTAAAGCGCAATTTGTTTGTTTGTAGCAACCATGTGGTAAATAAATGGGACACATGAAGTGCTACCTAGATAGGATCAAATACAAGACTTGAGAATAACATGATCACTTGCACATTCCTGTTACCTGTACATGCTACCTGACACCAGTTACATGTTTACTTGCTTGCATGCTAATTGATACCTGTTACAAGTTTACACGATTCCTGTTTGCAAGGTTACATGACTCATGTTTACAATTTACATGTTACATGTATAAGTTACAAGATTTCTGTTTACACGATATGCTTTCTGTTACATGATTCCTTGCCCCCGATTAGTTATGTTTGAGACTTGTTCAGTTCTTGTTTCCTTCCTGTTATGTATGTTATTTCTCGTTATCATGTTGTTCCATAGTTGAATTCCCAGTTCTTATTGCTTCCCTGTTATATCTTTTTTCCGTTCCTTTTTACTTGTACTACTTGCGGTCCGTAACTTGCTCTAACGGGTACTCCATTTGTCTTCCTTTGAGTTATGTTGTAAAGGTACAGATGATGGGTTATTGAGAGAACTCGTCGAACTCTTACTGCACTGCATATTCTCTGGCTTTTCGGTAAGTCCTTGTATTTCAAATACTGGTTATTGCATTATATTCATATTTATGTGATTACTATTATACTATTGAGTTACCTGGTATTGTAAAGCTTATAGACCATATGAGTTGGCATACTTATATCATTTGCTAGGCCTCAGTTACGTGCCTGTGTGCCCATGGAATAGGAAGCAGGGCATGACATTGGGGGTGCCAAATTGAAGAGAACCTTTGTTGAATCCCAAGGTCCTCACACAACTTGTAGAAACCTCTACCCGTGAATTGATTGTCATTGTCGATGATGAGGATCCGAGGGATCCCAAACCAGTAAATGATGTATTTCCAAAAGAATTGTTGGGCCTGATACTCCGTGATAGTGGCTACAGGCTCGACTTCGACCACTTAGTAAAGTAGTCAATTGCTACGATTAGGAAGCGTTGTTGATCCGTCGCTTTGGGAAATGGGCCGACATGTTAGGTTTCGAGGGCTATCTCAGATTACAGAGTAGAAAAATAAAATCACAAAATATCGAGACCTAGCTATGGATCCATACAAAAACTATAAATCGTGTTTATGAGTTGTACCTTAAAGATGGATCTGGTGTCTCCAAAATATGTCAATCACAGCACTACAAAGGTTACAGTACCTCTACTGTATCCACACGAACGGATCAAATCAAGCTTTCCCTCACGCCGCGGTGCTAGCTGCGGGAAGGGGATGTTCCTCATGATCTCTCTCTCACAATTTCTATGACGGCTAGGATTTTCTCCGGTGTCTTTTCCACAGAAATATATCGAATATATATGTGCAGAAAATCAACCCTAAGAAAGTGGTGAGGCAGTTGGGCTCACAATCTGATCTGGGTCAGATTCATGTGTGGACCTTCTAACTTTAGTTGGCCCATTTAATCTAATTAATTATCCATTCATGTGAGGAGTCCAAGTCTTATTAGGATACTCAATTAAGTTCATCTTATGAATTTAAATCCTAATTTTGATCCATTCTAAGTGTGTGACCCTGTAGGTTCTCATTACGTGACAGTAATTGTAGCACCCCGAATTTTCAATATGATATCTCAGAAATACGTGGCACAATTCCTAGCATCAACCTCAATTGTAATAGTAAACATAGCCAAAACACACAAAAAAATTTAAACTTTTATTACATTAATTCATTACGAAGCACAGCAGAAAATTAAACACCTTGGATTACAAATTCTTTCTTTTACAACACATTCTTTTACAATTTACATAAGCCATAACATCATTCTATCTCATGCATCAAATCCCAATGCTATAGGTACCTACCTGTAAAATATGAGGCTAGAGATAACCCTAACCCCCAAAACTACAAGGGTCAGCCATAACGGTGTAAGTGACATAAAAATAAATGCGACATAAATAAAACATAAGGTATAGAGTCATAAACAATGTGTACCAACAGCAAGAATAAATGAAATAAGAAATAACAATAAATAAAATATGAAAACATCAAGTGAAACTAGTTTAAGTGTCAAGTGTAGGAAAACCAAAAATAACATGCATAAAACCAAGTCAAGAAAATACCAATGCTATATGATGACTCTCTAATGCATACTTGTCGGATTCTATGGATACTACTCTACATAGGTCCGGTGCAAGCCCTTATCGTTCTCCTCTTGATAGGGTTTAGCCCCCCGTTATAAAACTATTCCTACTACGATGACTACTATGAGATCTAGATAAAGTGTGAGTATTAGCCCATGCCTCGATAATTCCGGAGGTCAATCTCTATCCACAGATAATTCCGGAGACTATTTCACTCACACCTGAGAATTTTCAAGAATATTCCACACTGCAAGCTATGGCGCCTCATCACACGAATACCCCATGAGTGTCGCCTTGACCCCGATAATTCCGGAGATCAATCTCACACCGCAGGTAATTCCGAAGACTATTTTACTCACACCTCGATAATTTCAAGGATTATCGAGCACCACAGGCCATACTGAGGTCTATAACCCATGTTCCTATTTCATCATATCACCATCTAATGCTTGTCCTTATCTTGTTAAGTTAATTAATTATTTAATAGATTGTGAATCTTTTAGAGTTGGTGTACCCTACCAGGCTTAACTTAACTGAACAACAACCAAGATCTCAACCGCCGGTAGCTAAGGCCCCACTTAATCTCTAAAGACTCAATACTCAACCATCAATACCAAAACTTTCAATAAAACTCATAAATCTATCATCAAAACGTTTATAATAAGAAAATGACAAAATCCAAATCCATCTAATGTACTCATAAAATTCCAGAATTCAAATAAAATATTAAACCCATCAAATAACAGAAAATCATATTTTTAAGTCATAGAATATCACCAAAACATCAATTCTTTTGAAAACACATATAACCCACTTAATAAGGTCATAAGAATACAATTAAAATTCTATTATAAATAAATTATAACTCTCTGTAAAATACTGTAATCTGTAGTAAAAACATCATCTAAAACAGTAGAGCAATAATCCATAATATCGAGGAAATAACTGTTTAAAGAAATGAAGAAAACTCAACAAAACAACTCAAAACAGTAGGTGCGGTCGACTGCCCAAATAGTTCAAAAACAGGGCAGTCGACTGCCGCTTTTGAATTTCTCAAAAAATATAGCATAGCGGTCAACCGCTAACTGTTAAACAGCCAGCTTAAGGTTTTGTGCATGTTTCGACTGATACGTCGATAAATCTTTGTAAAATCAAAATTTAACTTCCTGAGATAGTAAAGTATGACTTGTACAATATATATGAGTTTATAAAACAAACCAAAACACATCAAATCCATAAGAGAGTATATTTTAACAAAATTTCTTCAAAAACAGCCACTATATATATATATATATATGTGTGTGTGTGTGTGTGTGTGTGTGTGTGTGTGTGTGTGTGTGTGTGTTCAAATAAGGATTTAAGCATCAGTTTAAGTGTCAAAATACATCAATTAGGAGTAATAAAATGTTTAAACTCATCTCAGAATGAGAACAACTGAAATCCAATCAAAACCCCATCAAAATTCACAAAATCTTCAAAAAAAGTAGATATGAATGTGAATATGTATGTGTGTATTTGTGCATTAGTTAAGCATCAAGAATCCACTGTATATATCTAGTATAAAGTTCAAAACCATCTCAGCAACTCATATTAGATCAAAATTTCACAAAAAAACACCAAAAACCCATTTTCGGTGAGCATACAAATCAAACCCGAAACTCAAAACTCCTCTTTTTACTCAAAACTTGATCTTTTTAATTCGAAAGCTCTTCTTGTAATTCATTTAACTCATATGCAATCACTCACCATAGTTTACCCATGAATATAAGGAATTATAACATGTTTTTAATCAAGTTCTCATTCATCTAAAATCCAAACAGAGCATATCTATATATGTACATAGCAAAGGTCCACTTTTACTCAATTTCATGAATACTCATATCATACAACTCTTTATAATGAATCAAAAAAGCAGGTATATGAAGGAAAACATCCTACTCATGAGTTCTATTAGGTTCTTTAACAATCTCAAATCATCTATATGAAGTTTTAATCATCAAAGCATAGGTTTCATGAAAATATTCAATTTTTAGTTCATCTATTCATCAAAATTTCATATTATCATCATACAATCCCTAATCATGCTTTCTAATACACAATCATCACATACAACATGCTTAGAACAATAAGAAAACAAATATATGTCACTCACCTTATTGAAGAATCAACCGAAGATAATAAAGAAAATAAGAAAATCCCTCCTTTCGCAAGAAAACCAAGATCCTCGCTTTGAAATTCCAAGAAAATAATATTAAAAAAAAATCCCTTTGTGTAGTGCAACAAAGAGACGGCTGCACCTTACCTTTAATAGGCCGAAAATAGGGTTTTTAGGGTTTGTGAATAGATTTGCAAAATATCTCTTTTAAATATATCTTTAAATATATAGATCCTTATACCTGGAAATTAGATACAACCAACTTAATTGGGATTTAAAAACAGAACCAACTGCTACCCTAATATTGGTCGGCACTGTTTTAAAAACCCAGAAAACGAAATTGTACTTTTTGCCCTCTAAGTGGCAATTTTGCAAAAAGACCCTTCTTTATCAAAACTTGCAAAATAAATCAAATTTATTAAAACAAAAAGTAAAATCTTTACCTATGAGTTGACTAAGCATCATGACCATCCCAAAAATCCAAAAATCTTGAGTTTTCACTCCAAGTGGTAATTTTGCACAAAAGTCTCTTTTTTTGTAATATTTGCAAATAGGTCAAATAATTATCATAAAAATCCAAAAAGGTCACAAATAATATCTCATAATAATTAATGGGTTTCCACAAAATAATTTCTGACTTTGAACTTTCCAAGAAAATATCTGCACGTGTTTTGCACGCGTAAAAAGGTAAATTTCAGAAAAATATTTAATAAATCACCAAAAATCATTTCTAATTCATTTATAAATCTCAAAATCATTACTAAAAAATCTGGGGTATTACAGTAATACTAAAATCTTATTCTAGTGTTACAGACAGTGAGCGGTATCTAGCAATACATAACTGCTACATAGGTAACGGAAATGTTAGTGATTTGACATAACCTATCCGTGACCAGTGCTACCATGTAGTCTAGTCCTTTTGTCCAGATATCTTAATTGACCATAAGGCATAGAGCGTTTCACCCTTCTATAGTTCAATCTTTAGTTTCTTGATGTTCGAGTAGACTTACTAAAACAAATGAGCTCAATATCTTATATTGACTCATTTGAGCACGGTCATGCATTTTGTAGTCTCACTCAATCAAGTGGCTCGTAAATATCACTCATGTTATGTAGGAGGGACAAATCTAATCTAATTCAATCACATCCCTCTGCATGATTTGTAGTATATCCATTAGTCGACTTTATAATCACCTTATTACAGGCAATATTTGACGACATTAAAATATATTTCTCATGTAGAAAACTGTAGTGACTTCAAGTCAAAGGACTACGTACACCATGGTCATTGTGAGAACCGCTTATGACACTCACGTAATGATACATGCAGCGTTCTCATGGTGGGTTACTCCAGTACATTAATTACTCTGATATGTACCCATGTGAAAACTTGATATCTCATATCTATGACCCGTGAGAATGGTCACCAGTCTATGCACGCACTAGTCTCTATGTATTATCATTGTCATAATTCACAATAATACTTGACTATGGACATTTAAGAATAGTGTTCTGATTTCAGTCAATAGAATCTCACAATCAAGTCATTCACTTGATATCCCATGGCATTGAACTTAATATTCTAAGGACTTATTATGTTCATTTAATTCACAATAAATAAAATGTCTCAATAGGAAATAAATGTCATGATACAATGTAAACTAGTAATGTCAATACACAACTGGCCTCTAGGACCAGATCCATCCCCTACATGGCAAAAGGGGTTGGACTCGCCAACGCTTTGAGCTCGGCTTGAGCAACGTGCTTGACTGAGGAGAACCTTTGGTAAGGGCCACAATTCTTAACGAGATTCTGAGCATCATATAGAAGGGTCGGCTAGTAGTACCCGTGGTTGAGAACTTTTCTTGTGAGCAACCTGCTGCCCATATGACAACCTTTGACCCTCTCGCGCATCTCTGTGAGTGCATACTTGAATTCTTCGGGCGTCAGGCATCTGAGGTAGGGTCGACTATCGACCTTGGTGTATGATCGCATGAAGAGCACATTATTGACGAGTACGAACCTTTCGGCCCTAATTCTGACCATGGGGTTCTCTTCGGACGGGTCTTGTAGCAGTTCGCCATTTTTCAAGAAGTTCATGATCGGATCCATCCATGTTGCTGGCTTTGTTGACTAATCGAGGCAATGGACTTTGGGGTTCTCTTCGTCGATGCTCGGTCGAACGAGGACTTCCACTGACACAATGTGATCAAGACCTTCGAAAGAAGAGGATGCCAACTTGGATAATGTATCCGCCTGGCTATTCTGCTATCGGGGGTTTCGGATAACAGAAGCCTCTTTAAAATCCACCAAGAGGAGCTTGATGTGCGCTAGGTACTAAATCATCCGGGTATCATGAGCCTCGTATTCCCTGCATACTTGATTAACTACTAGCTGGGAATTGTTGAACACTTTGACCCGTTTGGCCCTGACTTTGCAGGCTAGGAGGTGTCTAGCGATTAGGGCATCGTACCCAACTTCATTGTTGGAAGCTTTAAATTTGAGGCGCAGGGAGTATTCTAGGTCGAAGCTGTCTGGACCACTTAATATCACTCCTTCCCTACTTTTGGTTGAAGAATCTGATACAACTCGTAGTCTTAATAACAGAACACACACCACAATCATCAGAAACTCTCAAAAACTAGATTCACCAAGAACAAACCACCACTATAATCGCAAGATCTCACAAGAACACAATATGGAGAGATAATCAATACTTCTTATTCCTCCCAAAAAAATTACAAATAAATTATAACTCTCAATCTCTCTCTTTCACCTTTGAAAAACTCGGCACTTACCCCTTTTGAAGTAGAACAATGATAACGGCTTACCCTTTTATTTCCACTTGATTAAATTAACCATAAAGTTCACATCTACTACTATATATAGCTCCCAAGTAAACCAAAAAGATAAATACAAATACAGCTCATTGGACCTTAAACCTGAAAGCCCAAATAACATTCAGCCGTTGTCGGTTGACGACACCAAGTTGTGGTCTACTGCACCTGGTCTCGCCAACACATGAACCTTAACCGGTCGACTGTCCCGCTCTCTGTTTAACCATGTACACTCGAAGAATGCTCAGCAGCCCACGTTGGTCGACCCCACTTCTGGTCGGTCGACCGCACTCCTAGTCGATCGACTGCGACCCTCCAGCTGATGTTGCCTTCTCTTGCTATCTTCATCTTCTCCTCTTCTTCTCCAAATTGAAGAACTCCCATGTCTACGTGTATTTGAGATCACAATTCTAACACTTCCTTCATCGCAGGATGAGCCATCCACATAGAGTTTCTATACTGGCTCGTCTTCCTGGACTTCGGATGATGTTTCGAGGATGGTGCACTCGGTTATGAACTCAGCAAGCGCTGACCCTTGATAGTGGTCATGTGCTTATAATTGATGTCGTGCTAGTTGAGCTCGATGAATCACTTAACCAACTGACCTGAGCTCTCTAACTTGTTGAGGACCTGCTTAAGGAGCTGGTCCGTAAGCACTTGGATGGAGTGAGCCTAAAAATAGAGATGGAGCTTCCGTGCAGCAATGACTGAGATGTAGACAACATTTTTCATTTTGGCGTAGCGGAGCTCAACATCTCGGAGCATCTTGCTTACATAATAGATGTGCCTCTGCCCCCATCGTCATCTCGAATCAAGACCACACTGAGTGCGTGCCTGAACGCTGCCAAGTATAGATAGTGTACCTCACCGGGTTCAGGTTTGCTGAGTAGAGGTAGGTTTATAGTCCATCATACCGCACTGAGGGAAAGAGAGAGAGAGAAAGAGAGAGAGAGAGAGAGAGAGGACTGAATTAGTGCTTTGGGTATATAGTCGTTCATACCCCAACGGTTTTTATACAAAACGTCGAAGTATCACACAGGTCCGGCCATGGCCGAAAGTTTGTCTTTTCCAATTTCTTCGTCTCCTCCGTTTCACTCTCCATCTCTGCGAAAACCGTTTTTGTTGTTTTCTTTGTTAGTTTCATTTTCCCGATTGATTTCTGGTCGGATTGGGGTTTATTGGGTTTCCGGGTTTCTAGTTTCCGCTGCCATTCAAGTTTAACTTATTGATTAGCCTCATAACGTAATCCAACGGATAAAATCTCTTTTCCGTTTCAGCAGTTTGCATTTTCTAATCTGTGCCGCAGGAACAACATACTCAATAGCGTTAATCATGCCCGAAAATTCCAGAAGAGAAAACTTTTAATAATAGTAAATAGAAATCAATTTCTCTGATAACAAATTAACAATTCACTCCTAAAAAAACCCAATAGGCACTTCCAGCTACTCACCGACCACCGCCGATGGCCCCCGTCGAAGTCTGCGTCAAGGCCACCGTCGGCGCCTCCGATGTTCTCGGACACTGTACGTCTCTCTCGACCAATTTTTTTTCCCTTTTTTTGGAAAATTCTGTAAATCACTTTTTTAAAAAATTTTACTTTTTGGTGAAAATAGGTCTATTTTGCCAGAGGGTTCTTCTGACTCTCGGGGTCTGTTTGGTTCAAAGGAGGGGAAGGGAGGGATTTTAATGGAGGGGAGAGGGGGAGGGGGGGAGGGAGGGGAGGGATTTTAATCAAGACTCTTTTTGGTTTAAAAGAGTGGAGTGGAGTGGAGCTGAGGAAAAATAATTCTCTTCTTGTTTGGTTCACAATGGGAGGGAAGAGATTTTATAATTAAATTACTTTTAAACCCTTTTACATTTTAGGAGAATGTATGTATTATTGTTTCAAAATAATATGATTGTATGGATTAAAATTGAGCTTCAATAAATCAAAGTAATATTTATAAGATGAGGAAAACAAGACTTGGTTTCTAAAGAGAGATGCCATCTAGGTAATTATTCACATAAGCATTATTCTAAAGCATTATTCTAAAGAGAGATGCCATCTAAATCATTTGAAATAGGGTAATTATAAGTCATTTGACATATAGTTATTATATTTAGCAATTTAGACATTTTTAAATCTAAATCATGCATCAATCAGCAATATCATCTTAGACATCTCATCGAGAGGATTTATCACTGAAACTCCTCAAGTAAATGTAAATAAAGTACTACAACTTTGTTTCTTTGTCTTGATGGTGGTAGGGACATTGCTTGAACCAGAAATGACAAGATTTAAGCTTTTTATGATTTCATAATTGCATTTGGTGATACAGCAATAAACTGGTACATGCTAAACCTAATTAACTAAAAAGAAACTAATTTGAAAAAGAATTTCTGATTGAACACACTGCTTGCTGCTACTTCATTCCATGTAGGATAGATATTGAACTTTCCTATCTGTCTCGTTCAGTAATTGAACACATTCCTAAAACATTAGTATGATTTTCATCAGCTTACGATCTTGACATGTTCTAGGTAAATGGTGATAGAACTGGCTAATTACATAACAAATCCTGAGTCTTCGGGATCTGTTTTTTATTTTAGAACGAGAGATCTTAGGCTCTGTTTGGTTCAAATGAGGGGAGGGGAGGGGAGGAAAAGGAAGGGGAGGGATTTTATTCAAAACTCTGTTTGGTTCAAAGAATGGGAGGGGAGGGGAGGAGAGGGGAGGGGAGGGAAAATAATTATCTTCTTGTTTGGTTCACAAGGGGAGGGAATGAATTTTATAATTAAATTACTTATATACCCTTTCATAATTTAGGAGAGCCTATGTATTATTGTTTCTAATTCTAATTTTGTAATATAAACAAAATAATGAAGACCAATAAACAAAATAATGAAGGCAGATTGATTGATAGTACTTGAACAAATTAAATCAGATTCTGGCCCCAAATGCTACATGCTCTCAGACCACCAGTTGGCTAAACCACTACTGTAAGTCCAATATTTATGTAATATTATATATAGACAAAAAAAGTAACAAGATTCAACTCATCTAGCTCAGAAGAAAAAATACTTTAATTTGTATTCTTTCAATTCACTTTTCGTGATTGAAGGATGACTTCTTGCTACCTATGTGGACAAAAAAGGAGATCAAAGTTCAAACTATGTAATGTATCCTTAACTGTTAACGGAGAGACCAAGTATTATTTAGACTCTTGCATTGCATGCTAAAGCTTTAACATACAATAATATTTTTGCTTAAAAAAGACAAATAAATAAATAAATAAAACTGGAAATGTCCAGAGAGTGATGAGTCGGGAGAGAGAGGATATATGCTCCTCACCTCTGCGACGAGGAGGGGGAGAAAGAGGGAGTGCGAGTGAGAGAGAGAGTCGGGAGAGAGTGGATATCTTTTTCATTTTAGGGATTTAGATCTAAAAATGACCTTTTAGTCCAATCACTTTAAAAAAGTTAGCCGCACTTTCTCTCCCCTCCAAATCCCCTCAATATTGGAGGGGAGCCAAAATTGGCTCAGGAGGGATTCTCCACCCCTCTATTCCCCTCCTCTTCCCTCCTAAAAAAATGAACCAAACAAGAAATATTTTAAAAAATTCCTTCCCTCCCCTCCCCTCCCCTCCATTCCCCTCCAACCAAACAGGCCCTTAGGAATTTAGATCTGGGCAATTTAGTTCAATCACTTTAAAAAATTAGACCTACTTTTTCTCCCCTCCAAATTTCCCAACATTGGAGGTAAGCCAAAATTGGCTCAGGAGAGATTTTGCACCCCTTCCCTGCCCTCCTCTCCTAAAAAAAATGAACCAAACAAGAAATGTTTTAAAAAATTTCTCCTCTCCCCTCCGTTCCTCTCTAACCAAACAGGCCCTCGAGGAAAAGAAAGTCACGTATGAAATGAAGCTGGTTGATCTCAGTAATAAACCTGACTGGTTAGCATTTTTTTTTATTATTTTAGATCATTTTAAATAAAATAAAATTTTATTTTTTGTTTATTTTTAGAGTTTGGGTTTGGTTGATTTTAGGTTTTTGGAGATAAGCCCGGAAGGGAAAGTGCCGGTGTATAAAGGGGATGTTCGCAAATGGGTTGTGGATTCGGATGTCATTACCCAAATCATTGAATAGTAATACCCGGATCCGTCTCTGGTCACTCCGCGGGAGTACGCTTCAGTGTAAGTATTTCTGACCGATTTATTTTGAAGCCAATGTATTTACGGGATTTTGTATATTTCTTTAGATGGATTTAGTTAAATAAGTTTGATAGTATATTAATCAGCTAATGTTTGCTTATGATCATACCCTGCTCTTTTAAGACGAAGCACAATTTTGTTGTTATATGCAATAACTCGGTTGAAAGTGTTATCAGTATCATGAAAGAGACTATTGTACCCTTTTTTTTTGTTAATACTTTGAGAGTAAATTGTCAGGTTCACTGACATTGTTGTTCAGTGACCACAGGCATAATGCAGTTATTGTTGTAAGCAAGTTGAACTGCATGTAACAATAGTTGTGGTGGTTTCAGTTGCAACAATCAGGCTGCAGCTACAATTGCAAGTAAGTGAGAAGATGGTTCTGCCGTCAACCTGAGGTTATGTTTATTGGAGGTGGTTTCCGACGGTCTGAGGGTGCTGGGTGTTGGCAATGATGGTTGCTGTATGGTTGGAACTTGGGTTGCAGGGAAAATACGTGCATATTTGAACTTGCAGCACATGAGGCAGTGGTTGCTTTGGTTGCAAGTTGCAACTAGTAAGTAATTGCTACCATAACTAACACTTGTTGTCAAAGAGCTAGAGTTGCAGTAGAAGATTAGTTGCAAGGAATGAATAGAACAGAGAAATAAATTTAATATATACAAAATAACTATTTATGACAATTTTTACAATGAAAAAAAGAATGTGTGTATCCGTCATCTAAGTGATAGCCCTTTTCTCTAAATGCTTACAGTAATTTTAAAAGTTTGAATTATGAAATTTAGCCATGTATGATGACCATTGCATACTGTACGCCCACCTTCTTTCTGATGATTTTTATTCCCGAAAGTGAAACATAGCGCTGAATTGACTTAAAATTGTGACGGTGAGTGACCGTCTCTTTTGCAAGTTGTGTAGGTGGCTTCATCATTATCATTCGACATTTGAGGGTGATGCTGTCAAATGAAAAAAAAGGGGGAAAAAGAAGGGGGAAAAAATTATATGACTTTGCATGTTTTATGAATGTTTTTTCAGCAATGGATCAAAAGAAATCAGGACATGAGAGAAGTTTGAGTTGTTAAGATGGTAACATGATACTATTGTACATGATATTGACTTATTTCTACTTTTAAAATTGAATCAATTAAAATTTACTTGTATTTTGATCTTTTAAATGTAGCAAGAGTGTTTTGTACCCTTCATTCCATGTATTTTCTCAAATTTATCCCTAATCTGTCGCGAAACTTTTATCTTCGTCTTACCCTCCGTTCCACATTTGAGCGCCCTACCAGCAGTGGAAGAGTTTGCTCAAGAACCGATAGCCGGACAGGGACTGGCCATCTTTACCACTTTTCCTTTTCTGTAGTGGCTTTGTCCAGCTGATCTTTGATGTGCGGATTGTGGACATTTCTTTCTCGTAGGATTAGAGTTCTAGAATACTATCTTGAAAAGTAAATGGTCAAAATTAAATCAATATAAAGCAGTTTCAGTACTTCACAGTATTTGTGACCAAAAAAGGGATATCATGCATAGTCAAAAATATATTTATGATGATATTGGCATGCTAGTTTCATCATTTGGAGTATAATACTAGCTTGCACAGAACCATGAAATTAACTAGAATGATCCAGTATTTAAATTATATCGTGAGGATCAGTCTTTGCAGGCTTTGGTTTTCAAATCACTGAAATCGGAATAAGTCATTGTAGAGGTGTAACAAGTGACAATTGAATGAGGGGTAACACTTGAAATTTGAACGAGGTTTAGATAAATCTCAAGGTTGGTGAGGCATGGACAAATTTTCCCTTACAATATCATCATCAATATTAGCAACTTGTACATTTCAAGGAAGTACTTTTGCTCTGCCAGCACCATCCCTAGTCCACAACCCGAACCCACATTTACAATCATTCTTAAGATGCAATGACTATTCTATATTTGTTGATTAGCAATGTTACAGGAGGCGATATACTGCAGCTTTATGCATTTCCTGGCCGCATACCCCATATATTGCATATAGGGCTTATATGCGGTTTGGTATTCTTAGAGCGCCAGGATTGCAGATGGGTTATTAGCACTTAGCAGGGTTTACAATTAGACTCAGTTTCATTCATTTCCAACTTTTATCCTATACATACAATATATATATATATAGTTGAATAAGGGATAAAAGGGTTGTGTTTAAAATTCGATCACGTTACACACTTGTTTCCAAGTTTTTCTTATATATACCCAGCGCATAATTGTCGATTATGTGTCCCCATGTACAATATGCGTACATATACAATATGTGTACCACATATTGAATTTTTTTTTTTTTTTGAGTTAAAAGGTGGAATAACACCACCCTGTTTCATTAATAAGAAATTAATAAACAACCCCGCAGAACCGGGAGAGAACAAAAGTGCAGTGCAGGAAATAAAACATAAACCCCCAACAGAACCCTGGGGGGTGGGTTTCATCATCTAAACCTCAGACAACAGGAATTAAAACATACACCCCCAACAAAACCCTGGGGGGTGGGTTACAGCATCTAAACCACCGACAACCAAAAACAACCAGAGTACAGAGAGATGAAACAACAAGACTAGACCCTGAGTACCACTGACCCAACTGAGATGCAAGGCTCCTCAATCCATAGTCGGCCCGAACTCTATCTCCTCGTCGTCAAATTCTTCCACCTGGAAGACCTGTGCAATCCTCCCTCTCGCTCCTGAGGCAGCAGCTGTTGCCCAAAAGGAAATCAGATGCATGATGAGAGTCAGGTTACCAGAAATAGAATTACATGAAGCACGGAAATAAAAATTGTTTCTATCTAGCCATAACACCCATGTGGTTGCCGCAATGGCAATATACCACGCCTCCTTCATGTCGTGTCGGGTCGAAGCAAACCTGGGGCCTACCCATAGTTCATCATACTCGCTTGGATAATCACTTGTACCAAGAGCTCTAAGAACTTTTATCATGACGGCCTTACTTCTTGCGCAGTGAACAAACAGATGGTTCAGATCTTCCGTGTGTGTATTGCAGAATCCGCAATTGGTAGCAACGTTGGGTTGCCGCTTGGCAAGGTTCTCTCTTGTGAGTATAGCATTGTTGAGCACAAGCCAGAGAAAGACTCTGATTTTAAGAGGCGTTTTTGCTTTCCATAACACCGTTGCCCAGCTTGGTGTGCATCCTCGATAGTGAATACGGTGGTAAAGGGATCTAACCGAGAATACTCCCTTCTTCTCGAGTCCCCAACGCAGCTGGTCTGGGCCTTGAGCACACAGCACCCCAGACTGGGCAATTCTCGTTTGTAGTTCACGCATTTGCTGACGCAACCCTGGTGGGAGCATTCCTTGGAACGACGGTCTCCAGGTCCCTCTTTTCCAGGCTTCTGCCACCGACATATTCGGCCGATTCGTTTTATCATATAGTTCTGGGAAGATGTCCTTAAGAGCAAGTGGACCACACCATTTGTCCCACCAAAACCTGGTGGACCGTCCATTACCAATAGTAGACGTTAATGCCGAATTGAACGGTCCACTGGCTTTCGCAATTCCTTTCCAAAAGCGGGAGGCCTTAGACCCCACTCGAAAGCCTAAGCCTCTCGTCCCTTTACCTCGAAGGTAGGGTTGAATAAACTCCTGCCATCCTTCCCCACAGTGGTGAAACACCTTCCACCACCATTTGCCTAGGAGGGCCAAGTTCATATCTCTAAGATCAATGATACCTAGTCCTCCGTGTCTCTTTTTCATGCAGGCGATATTCCATTTAATAAGGTGGTAGCCTCCCTTATTTGAATCAGCCCCTTTCCAAAGGAATCTTTTTCTGATTCGATCAATCCTTTGGATCACCCACTTTGGGAGTTCAAAAATCGACATGTAGTAAATGGGCAGGTTGGAAAGCACTGAATTGATGAGAACCACTCTTCCCCCGAGCGATAGCGATTTGCCCTTCCATCCAGACAGTCTGTCTTCCACCCTGTCAATTATAGGCAGCCAGTCCGCCTTAGTAAGTCTTCCTGGTTTGAGTGGGAGCCCTAAGTATTTAATCGGGAATTCCTCCGTAGCGCAGTTTAAGATGGTGGCATGTTCCCGTGCTTCTGCTTCTGAGAGGGTAATTGGGACCAACGCGCTTTTGTGGAAGTTAATCCGAAGGCTTGACCACATATTGAATTTTCCCCTGCATGTTCCTTTGTATTAAATTTTAAGCTATATTGCGCGATAAAAACCATGGGATTGCGGTGCATGCGTAGTGCATATGCCGCACAATTCCGTGGTCGAAAACACTGTTGATTAGTATTTTAAGTCTCTTATCCCAAAGAGATTGTATTCTCATGTGCAAAGATCGATGAAGATCATTCTTTGTTAGATTGATCAGAGAAAGCACGCTTGGCTTGAGATGAACTTATATATATATATATATATATATATATATATATATATAGGGAAAGGCTCCGTTGCACACTGGGCTAGTGTGCAAGCCCGTGCGCACTCGCTGTGGGCCGTCCGATTCGAATTGGAGATCAAGATCAAATCCAGCGGTTGATCTTCATTCCGCTGCTTTGCCTAATATGGGGGGGTATAATCGTAATTTCCACCCCCCCCCCACTCTCTATCTCACTCTGGCCCTCTCTCTCCCGCTCATCTCTCCCGCTCCCTTTCTAGTCGAAAAAGAAAAAACCCTAACCCTAGCCCCCTTTCTCCGATCGATCGATCGCTCATCTGCTCGCCCCCACTCTCTATCTCACTCTGGCCCTCTCTCTCCCGCTCAGCGATCTCCGCTCCCTTTCAAGTCGTAAAAGGAAATAACCCTAACCCTAGCCCCCTTTCTCCGATCGATCGCTCATCTGCTCCAACTCCAGCCCTCGTTTCTCAGCCGTCGATCGCTCATCTGCTCTCTCTCCCGCTCATCTCAAACCCTGGGCTGCGAAACCTTAAAGAAAAAACCCGTGCCCCCTTTTCCCCGATCGCTCAGCTGCTCTCCCCCTTTGTGTGCCGATCCCATTCTTGAGGCTCTTATCTTTCTCGATTACGAAGGAACCCAATCTTCTCTCAAGGTATCGTTTATTTTTTTGTATTAATTTTTTTTTAAATGACAGCACTAGGAATATAGTCAAAAGGGTGATTTTGGTGATATATGACAGCACTAGGAATGCTTATAAATTAAATGATAAAGCTACTGAAGGATTGATGAAAAAATTGCAAATGATGGGTGAATGGGTGAATGGATGAAAAGATATATTTAGAAGATCAAACGGGAGATGGCTCCTCTTTGTCTATTCTCTTTCCTTCTTCACCGAAGACTATTTTCTTCTTTGATGATACATTATAAGATATTTGTATTTCTAAAGCGTACAAATTTATGAGATGTCATAAATTTATGCAGGTTTCAGAAAATGTAGAACCATCATTAGTCAAGATGCCGATTATAACACCAGTAATGACGACTGTAGAAATGGTGAATGACTCGGCAAACTTGAATTCATCGCCAGTGCATATGAAGAATGACTCGGAACACTTGAATCCATCGCCAATGCATATGAAGAATGACTCGGAAACCAGAGAACCACCACCAATGCATCTGAAAAATAACTCCGAAGACATAGAACTACCACAAATGCATCTGAAGAACGAGTCAGAAGACTGATTCGAGTTTTCACATTCAAGTCAGAGCTTAGCATATGTCTGAGGCTTCGCCTCGTAGTACATGATCTGAGGGGTGCTGGGCAAAATAGAGCCCCAGTGTGTTATAGCTAGAGTTGTTTAGTAATCTAATGTATTAAGTGACTTAAATAAGTATCGGAAATAGGGCAGGATTGTTTTCGATGTCTTTTTTCATCCTGAATGTATAAAGCTAATTAAGGCAGGGATGTATTTTTTTCCCGTAAAGATTGATGTATGATTTCAGATGAATGAATGTTGGGAGTTGATTGGGACTCTGTTTCGAAGTGGGTACAGTTTGTCTTTACAAGTTGTGTTCTATCTAGTTTCTGTTTCAGGAGAAATAGGAGGGTAAATTAGAAGGGAAAACAGAAAAATATCAAGTACATGCGTCAGAATTTAAGTGATTCCATGGCAAAGACAATTAATTGATTGAATGTTTCGAAATAGATTTGAGATGCATGAATCTTTGTGGTCTATCTGTAACCTGATATGAATCCAACCTCAATTCTGTCAGTGTCTTTTAGATCACCAAAACAAAGTGTGGATCCTTCGAATCAAACTCACATTGTAGTAACTGCATTGAGATCCCACAGCACGGGCCAGTCAGTCTTCCTTCCACAAATAAGCAGCCAGACAACTTACTGCGAGGGTAAAATTATATTAAAATAAACATCCTCCGAATCCTTCCAAATAACATTCTTAAAATTATACTCAGATTTAAGAAAAAAATGAACTCAGAATAGCAAACGAAGCATGAAGTTGAAATAAGAAGAAGTCTACAGAACTAGGATGGGTCTTTAACCTCCAACCTCCCTCACCAACATTTTACAAACAATGAAAGCTATATAATACATAACAATAACGATTCACCCACGTCTACTACAAATGCCAATCAAATTCAGTTCTCTTTGTGAAGAGCCTGCCTTTTTAGCAACGATATTATTTGTCTCGCCTTCAAAACAGCAGTCATGTCCGCTCATCACTTCCCTCCATTACCGAAGAGGTAGCCAAGGGAGGAACCTCCACCAGGGGCAGCATGCACCTTTGTTGATGGCCGATCCTGCATATAAAAATAGTAAATTGGTTATTGTGACAGTGTAAAAATGGCCTGAGGCCCAACCAGGGCCCAATACAATTCCCACTCAGAAAGGTAAAGATAGCAACCTGGTTCGGCTCCGGACCACTTCAGGGTCGGCGCCGAACCTCGTGTTTGCCCTCACGGTACTGGCCTCCTCGTACCGACGAGCCTCAGTAGCCCTCGGAGTCCGATCCGGGACAGTCCCACAGGCCGTCCCCCCTCTCTGGCGGGGCAGAAGGATGACCTGGCGCAGCCTAGGCCCTCCGATTCCCCCCAGAAGCACAGGAGGCCCACGATGGGCCACGTCAGCTCCAAATACCGCCAAGGGTTTCGCCACGTCAGCCCTATACCACTCCTGGTATCGCCACGTCCGCCCTAAACCCCCTGGGCCTTCTGCCACGTCAGGCCCACGGGCTTTCGGATCCAGACCCGGCCCCCAAGTGGAACCAAACCCGGTTGGGATTCTCTATAAATACTAGACCCACACCCACCTTTTGAGGTAATCAATCTTTTGCCACTTAAATATACCTAGTTATTGCTACTCTCTCACAGAGACTGACTAGAGCGTCAGAGGGTCCGCCACCGGGACAAACCCCGGTGTTTCAGGACCGTCTGCAGGTACACAAGACCTCGGATCCGACCCTTCCGATCCGAGCCCAGCCTTCAACATCTTTCCGAGCTCATCGTAGGTCCCAGAAGGTCAACCGAAGGTCGGCAGACGAGCGGCAATCTCCTTCAATACAAATTGAGTCCGAACTCACACCTGGTGCATCCACACGTCTCCCAGAAATAAACAGCATCAGGTTGGCGCCGTCTGTGGGAAGAGCTGCTCCAGAAGCCGATCCGACCCAGACCCTCAAAGGCCATCGACAGCCGAACCCTCATGGCCTCCAAAGGCAAGGGGGCTGCTTCCTCCGTCAACCAACGGGACTCGCCCCCACCCACTGATAAAGCCAGGCCACGCACGTCGAAACACAAGGCTCCCTCTCGGGAGTCCCAAAGGAGCGTCGGCCGGCCAGCCCAGCCCGACCTCCGGGGAATAATCCTCAACCGCAAGATTATCCGCAGCAGGGGAAGGGCCGCTTCCAACCCGGTCCCGAACCATCCGAGGCCGCCGCCCGAGGTGCGAAGACCCGCGCTCAGCCGAGTCGGAAGACAACCCTCGGACCGGCCAAACCGGGTCGAAGGAGCCCCCGTCACTCATAAGGAATTCCAAGACTTCCGAAGAGAAATTCTGGGAGCCCTCCGACGGGCCCCCAGGGAAGAAACCCTCCATTCCCAAACAGGGTCGGACGCCGAAGCCAGCGCGTCCCGCCCTTCAACGATCCAGCCGGAAGACGATGACGTACTCCTAAGACGCCTACAAGAAATGGAGGACCGCCTCGATCACATAGGGGACGGCGGCCAAAGAGTGGCTCAGGGGTACAGACCTGTCCGTCCTCCCTTCTCCGCCCCCATCCTCCAAGCGGAAATACCCCGGAATTTCCGACCCCCTCAATTCGAGACCTACGATGGCGAGGGAGATCCTGCTGATCACATGGAGGGTTTCAAAACCCTCATGATGATTCACAGTGCCTCGGATCCCCTGCTCTGCCGAGCCTTCCCTGCCACCCTTCGGGGTCCAGCTCGCGAGTGGTTCTCGAAACTCGCCCCCGGCTCCATTTACTCCTTCGACCAACTCGAGGGCAATTTTCTTGCCCATTTTGTCACTAGCCGGAAGGCCGAAAGGACCAGCGCCTCATTACTTGGGCTCAAGCAGATAGAGGGGGAATCACTCAGAGTGTTCGTCCGGAGATTTACCGCTGAGGCAAGGTCGGTCTCCTCCCTCGACCCAGGCGTCGCTTCAGCGGCATTCCGACACAACGTCCGCCCCGGACAGCTGAAGGCTTCTCTGGCCAAGAGACCCCCCGTCGACTTTCCCGACCTCCTTAATAGGGTCGAGAAATACATTAGGGCAGAAGAGGCCCTTAATCCCGAAGATGCCAGGGATGCCACCGGGAAAGGAAAGCGGAAGACCGAGGAAGTCGAACCACCAAAGAAAGCTCCAAGGGACCCGGGGGCCATGAAGAAGGTCCCGCCAGTCCCCCGCTTCGAGAGGTACACTCCCCTGATGCATAACATATCCGCCATCCTCTTGGAAATCGAAGACAAGGGCATTGTCCGACTACCCCCCCGATCTAATAACAACAAGAATCGAGACCAGCGCTTTTACTGCCGCTTTCACAGAGATCACGGGCACGAAACCGACCAATGCCGAGCCCTGAAAGACGAAATTGAAGAACTCATTTCCAGAGGGTACCTCCGTGAGTTTACCCGAGAAGGCCCACGGGATCGGCGAGACGCTAGGAACCGGAGGCAATCGCCTCCGAACCCTCCTCCAAACCAGACCCAGGGTCGGGACCCCGATTCCGAGGGAGCCGCAGATATCCCTTTCATCTTGCACTGTGTCCACGGAGGGCCGATGGGAGGTGAATCAAACACTTCCAGAAAAGCCTTCATCCGAGAGGTGAACGCTGTCAGAGACAACCCCTCGTCCAAACTGCAATCAAGGCCGGTCTCCTTCTCAGGGGAAGACCTTGAAGGTGTTCGCTTGCCCCACTGCGATGCCCTCGTCATTAACCTCCACATGGCTAATTGTGAAGTCCGCAGGATCCTCGTCGACAACGGTAGCTCGGTGAATATTCTTTTCCTCGAAGCCTTCGAAAATCTCAGGTTACCCCGAGGCAAACTCAAGCCAGCCGGGTACACCTTGCACGGGTTCTCAGGCGTCCCTGTCGTAATAGAAGGGATTGTTACCCTCGACGTTACCGCCGGGTCGACTCCTGTCAAGAGGACCGAATCCATGGACTTCATGGTGGTCAACGTCAAGGCGGCTTACAACGCCATACTTGGCCGGCCTGGACTATGCTCCCTACAAGCGGTGCCTTCGGCTTACCATCTGAAGCTCAAGTTCCCCACCCCTCAAGGAGTCGGCATCGTCCGAGGCAGCCAAGAAGCAGCGCGATCATGCTACATGACCACCGTCGGGGGAGGTGTGTTCCCCCTCGACGCCGAACGAGCATAGATTATGGCCCGGCTAAATGTAAATCTGTTTTTGTGTAAACCCTCGTATGTAAAGGGCTGCCTTAGCGGCCCTCCCTACCTTATACTAAAAATACCCCTTTTTGTCCGAACCCAAATGTCTCGATAGTCTCAGTACGAGTCCGGACCGAGGGTCCTTCCTAAGGCCCCACTTCGATCCCTCGCGGAGCGGTGGAGCCAGACCTTGCCTCCGACATCGCGCGCTACACTACTGGCCGGAACGAGGAAGGAAAAGGATTCTTTGTTCATACCCCTTTATTTTCGTTCCAAAGAGAAAAAATAAAACGAAAGAAAAACAAAGACCGTTACAAGACCGCTCCACTCATCTCAAATCAGGAAGATCAGGGCCCCTCGGGCCCAACGAGGGACGAAGAGTACTCCGACCAAGCAACAAGGGGCCCCTCTCCTCGTTGTGGTATTCCTTAGCCTCAGCCATAATCGACACTCCAGCCACAGAACTCTGGGCGTCATCCGGTCGCGTCCGCTGCAACAGCAGCAGCGCAGAGGGAACCCCCTCTGCCTGTCGACCCGCGGAGGAAGAGAACGAGGCACCCAACATCGCCTTGTAACGAGGCATCTCCATCTCCTTCTCCACAAAGACGTCGCGGGGTAACCCCCCAGGAGAGGGCCTCGACACCAAGGTACTAAGCCCGGCCTGTCCAAGGTCCGCACCGCCGAGCTCCCGATCCCACATCGCCCTTCTCAACCGGCGCGCCTCCGCACTTAAGACTGCGGACTTATTCCGATAAAAGTTACAAGCCGTATCGGTGTCCCGAGCCCCCCTTCGATGACGAGCCAGCGCGGCCTCCAGGACCTTAACCTTACTCCGGAGCCGCGCCACATAGAAACTACGGGAGTCCCCCTCAGGGAGGAGAGCCACGACCTACAAGATAACCAACCAACTCAACACACATTCTCAAGAAGATTCAGAAATGTCCGAGGTCAAAACAACCGGCCGGTCAAAAAACTTTTCTTGCCACTATAAATCCAGGTGCTTCTTACAAAAAATGCGGTGGCCAGTCCGCGGGAGGCAAACACAATCGAGGGAGAGAAAAAGAAAGACAAAAATTACACAACTCATTGACCCACCTCCGCGTCGACGGACGGATCCACGGGTGCGTCGGTCGATGGGTCGACGGCAGGCCCTTCTTCGCCAGGAGTCTTCGACGTCCCCTCGATCTCCATATCATACTCAAACTTGGACAAATCGAGGGCCGGGAAGAAGTGCCTCACGTGGCTGAGGGCCTTCGCATAGCTTTTGTCCTGGGCCGCGATCACCATCAGCTGGCCCGTAGTCAGCACCTCCTTCGCCTCCTTGGTGAACTTCGTCTTCAGGGAGGCCATCTTCTTCTCCCACTCCACATCCTTGGCCTTGAGCTGGAGCTCCAGCTGCTGCTCCCTCTTATGCGAACCCTCGAGTTCGATCCGCATCTCCTTCATCTCCAGCTCGCTCTTTTCCGCTCGAGCTCGCTCTTGGGCCAGGGACGCCTCGTACAGGTTCTTTATGTTGGCCCCCTGTATGCAAGCCTACAGCCAACGGCAGACAAAGATCAGGCCTCCGCGCGAAAATCAACAAGGAGGGACAGGGTCGACAGACTTACCTGCACAGTGGCCTGCGCCAGGCGTGCGAACGCCACCTCCACGGGCTCACCCTCCATCGCCTTGCGATCGCGAGGGGTCGCCAGCTTTTCCACCACTTCAACGGCTTGGGCCTCCTCTGTCAGGCGGTCCCCCATCAGAACCGACCAGTCCGGAGCCCACCGCTGCCGCAACAACTCCACCACCGGATCCTCTTCCTCGGCCTCGACCCAGGGACCTTTCCCCTTGTTGAGAACAGGGGCCCCCGCTAGGCCCTGACCCTTCGAAGCAGCCACACCCTTGCTCGTCTCCGAGCGACCCCTCTTGGTCCTCGGCTCGGGTTGGACCTCCGAGATGATTAGGGACGACCCCCTCGGCCTCTTCGCCGCCTCCTTCTCAGCCTTCTCCTTCCTCATGGCGAGCCTCTTTGCCTTGATCGACGCCTCGTCCATACCTGCGGGAAAAACCATTAAGAGCAATGAGCAAGAAAGCAAGAAAGGACCAAGAGAAAAGAAACAACTACATACACATAACAGCTGGGCTCAGTCCAGCGCTCGCCAAATTGGTCTCCATCACCTCCGTCCAATCAATACTAGGTGACTGGCGGAGGCGCTCGACAAACCTCCATTCATCGGCCGACAGATCCCCCTGCCTCGGCGGTTGGTAGTTCGGCTTGGAGTGGTTCCATCGAGTGGGAATGTCCCATGGCTCTTCACTCCGGATCACCAAATATTTCTCCTTCCATCCCTTGATGGAATCCGGGTGGTGGCGAACGACCTTCCCCCCACTCCGGGGAGAGATATAGTATACACCCTCGGCCGACGGGTTGACCGTCAACATCGCGCGGAACACATTCAGCCGCAGGGGTACTTGCTGTTCCTCGCACATCAGCACAAAGCAGATAATCTGCTTCCAAGAGTTCGGCCCGTACTGCATGGGCGCCAAGGAGGCCCAGTTCAACACGTCCCTAACGAACGGGTGGATTGGCAACCTCAGGCCAGAGATAAAAGCGTCCACTGGGAAGACACAGTACCAAGCGGATAAGGGATCGGTGGGGCGCAGAGTGGAGCTCGGCAGCAGCAGTTCGTAACCAGGCCCTATATGATATGCCAGCTGCAGAACCTCCAAATCCCCGTCCTCCAAAACGGTCGAGATCGCGTCCATCATCACCCTCCTCCGGCTCGGCGAAGAGGGTTGCACTCCGAAGAGCTCCCGGTCAGAAAGGTCGTCGGGATACTGACGGAAATGCTTCGGCTGAACGGGCGAACCCGTCATCAGATTACGGAAAACAGGCGCCTTGCTCGAACCACTGGTCCTCGACCCCGGTTTTCCTGGGGCCCTCTTCTCCTTCTTGACTCGCTCCGACGGTCCTCGACCCTGAACGGTGGATCTCCTCGCTATATCACCCTCGCCTCTCTCCTCATCGGAAGACAACTCCAGCACGCGAATGCCGTCCGAATCGTCGCCGGCTCCCTCCGACCCGCTACTCTCCACCACAAAGGGACGTCGGGAGCGCGACGGCCTCGTTTTGTGTACCGCTTCCCCCTCACCTACTGAGTCCTCCAAAGAAACCAAGCCAGTAGGGCCCACAACGGGCACCGACTCCTCCTCGAACACGGGCTCTTCCCACGACGTCGACGGAGAGTCAGGCTTTACTTCCCCCCTGGACGACGACGCCGACGAACCGGACTGAGCCCTATCCATCTGTCCCTAAAGATAAAACAAACTTACCAAACTAACCTGGGACCGCTTCGGGAGGGCGAGCCGAGTACGGCAAACTGCAAGAACAATCGCTGAAGGGTTGGGAGATTTTTTGAAGAAGAAAGCAGCAAGATTGAAGTGGGCGAAAGGAAAAAGGGGGGGAATACTTATATAAGGGAAGAACGGCTCCTCGACTTCTGCGATTACTGTTCACTGATTGACGCACAACTGCCGCCTGGAAAATCGCGCCGCGTCCTCGAAACCTGTGCGGAGGATGTCATCAGACGCCAGACTGACAGCCCAACTCTGGGGTCGGTTCGGGTGGAATACGCGACGGAGAAAATATTTTTACTTAAGGTTTAAGACGCCGTCATATGACAGACGCCCCGGGCTCCAGCGCTCGACCAGTTCCCCTCTCACCCTCGAGCAGCCCGGGACTTACAGCTTCGGCAGCCGAAACCCCGAACAGTTCGAGGGTGAGACAGAAACCGCCATCGCCTGCAGCCCTATCAAGACGGACTGGCCGACCCCCGATGAGAGGTGGTCCCCCCATCCGAGGCCCTTCAGCCCCAAGACCGGAATACGGTTGGTGCATCTTTTCGTCTGGATCTCTCCCGGGCCAAACATCCATGACAGGGTAGTCTGACCCGAAAAGGGATCCAGACGGCAAAACCACCACCAATCCGAGGCTCCTCTTCCACCAGCACGGATCTCGGCCGTTACCCCTCTCGCCCTGATCTCCCATAGATCTGGCTGCCGTATCAAGGTCCATCAGATCCAAGAGAAGATCCGGGCGGCTGAGTAACCACCTCTCCGACGCTGCTAGGGTCGAAAATATTAGCAAAAGACAGGCGTCCGCCGAAGCAGACACCTCTGAGGGCCAATGGGCCACCCCTGTTTTGATCATACCTACGATGGAGGGGAGAGGTATTTATAACCTCCCCCAGGGACTAACCGTTGGGGCGCGGGGAAGGTCAATCAACGGAAAACCATGCGCCATCTACATTTATTAGGCGGCGCCATTAAATGCCCCTAGGAAATTGGACCATCACACCGTTCTCGGAGAGCCTTCAATGCTCCACAGGAATGGCGGGATATCCCCACTCAATCACTCTAGGGCGCCAACCGATCGCCATCCCCCTTGTTAGCCCGAAATCCCTCGACCAGCTCGAGGTCAGGTCTAGCACCAGGGTAGTCTTCTCAGGAAGGCTTCACGGCTCGCCATCACCCTTGCCTTCCAGTAATCCCTCGCCAAGCTCGAGGCCAGGTCTGGCACCAGGGTGGTCTTCTCAGGAAGGCCAACGGCTCGCCACCCCCCTTGTTGGCCCGTAATCCCTCGACCAGCTCGAGGTGAGGTCTAGCACCAGGGTAGTCTTCTCAGGAAGGCTTCACGGCTCGCCATCGCCCTTGCCTTCCAGTAATCCCTCGCCAAGCTCGAGGTCAGGTCTGGCACCAGGGTGGTCTTCTCAGGAAGGCCAACGGCTCGCCACCCCCCTTGTTGGCCCAAAATCCCTCGACCAGCTCGAGGTCGGGTCCGACACCAGGGGAGTCTTCTCAGGAAGGCTTCACGGCTCGCCATCGCCCTTGCCTTCCCGTAATCCCTCGCCAAGCTCGAGGTCAGGTCTGGCACCAGGGTGGTCTTCTCAGGAAGGCCACCGGCTCGCCACCCCCCTTGTTGGCCCATAATCCCTCGACCAGCTCGAGGTCGGGTCCGGCACCAGGGGAGTCTTCTCAGGAAGGCTTCACGGCTCGCCATCGCCCTTGCCTTCCCGTAATCCCTCGCCAAGCTCGAGGTCAGGTCTGGCACCAGGGTGGTCTTCTCAGGAAGGCCAACGGCTCGCCACCCCCCTTGTTGGCCCATAATCCCTCGACCGGCTCGAGGTCGGGTCTGGCACCAGGGGAGTCTTCTCAGGAAGGCTTCACGGCTCGCCATCGCCCTTGCCTTCTAGTAATCCCTCGCCAAGCTCGAGGTCAGGTCTGGCACCAGGGTGGTCTTCTCAGGAAGGCCAACGGCTCGCCACCCCCCTTGTTGGCCCGTAATCCCTCGACCTGCTCGAGGTCAGGTCTAGCACCAGGGTAGTCTTCTCAGGAAGGCTTCACGACTCGCCATCGCCCTTGCCTTCCAGTAATTCCTCGCCAAGCTCGAGGTCAGGTCTGGCACCAGGGTGGTCTTCTCAGGAAGGCCAACGGCTCGCCACCCCCCCTTCTTGGCCCGTAATCCCTCGACCGGCCCGAGGTCAGGTCTAGCACCAGAGTAGTCCTCTCAGGAAGGCTCCTTGGCTCGCCCTCGCTCTAACCATCAGGATAACCCTCTCATGAAGGCCCAGTGACTCGCCATCCCATTTCTACAACCATAAGCACTCCTCCACGGCTAGCTCCCGCACCCCCTGCAGGAGTGGGGGGCTTGTGTGACACTATAAAAATGGCCTGAGGCCCAACCAGGGCCCAATACAATTCCCACTCAGAAAGGTAAAGATAGCAACCTGGTTCGGCTCCGGACCACTTCAGGGTCGGCGCCGAACCTCGTGTTTGCCCTCACGGTACTGGCCTCCTCGTACCGACGAGCCTCAGTAGCCCTCGGAGTCCGATCCGGGACAGTTCCACAGGCCGTCCCCCCTCTCTGGCGGGGCAGAAGGATGACCTGGCGCAGCCTAGGCCCTCCGATTCCCCCCAGAAGCACAGGAGGCCCACGATGGGCCACGTCAGCTCCAAATACCGCCAAGGGTTTCGCCACGTCAGCCCTATACCACTCCTGGTATCGCCACGTCCGCCCTAAACCCCCTGGGCCTTCTGCCACGTCAGGCCCACGGGCTTTCGGATCCAGACCCGGCCCCCAAGTGGAACCAAACCCGGTTGGGATTCTCTATAAATACTAGACCCACACCCACCTTTTGAGGTAATCAATCTTTTGCCACTTAAATATACCTAGTTATTGCTACTCTCTCACAGAGACTGACTAGAGCGTCGGAGGGTCCGCCACCGGGACAAACCCCGGTGTTTCAGGACCGTCTGCAGGTACACAAGACCTCGGATCCGACCATTCCGATCCGAGCCCAGCCTTCAACATCTTTCCGAGCTCATCGTAGGTCCCAGAAGGTCAACCGAAGGTCGGCAGACGAGCGGCAATCTCCTTCAATACAAATTGAGTCCGAACTCACACCTGGTGCATCCACACGTCTCCCAGAAATAAAC
Source organism: Hemerocallis citrina (assembly GCA_017893485.1). Taxonomy (NCBI): domain Eukaryota; kingdom Viridiplantae; phylum Streptophyta; class Magnoliopsida; order Asparagales; family Asphodelaceae; genus Hemerocallis; species Hemerocallis citrina. Next base: position 257,917,955 of record CM030359.1, read on the forward strand.
AGCATCAGTTATTTTGTTATACAGAAATTTTCATCCAACTGTTTGTTTGATCAAGTTTCAGACAACCGTCTTCATAGCATATTGCATGATCCGGATTGGTACCATTGTTTTTCCTCTTATCTAATGTTTCTCTCTAAATCAGTATCTAATACCCGGTGAACTAATCTTACGAAGAATTCAATAAATCACCCCTGCAACAAGTAGTTGTTGCAAGAGAATTTCAAGTATTTTTCAGAATACTTGTTGAAGAATACTTGTTGTTGGATCGAAAAATACTTGTTGTTTCTTTGAGGGATCGAAATTGCAGCAATGGTGCGTTGTTGGAGGATGGAATCCAAGTATTAGAGATCTTGGTCTTGTTGGCTTTCAGTTTCGGTGGCCTTCTTTCTAAGTCATGTTTTGATGTGGCATCAGTAGCATCTGCAGCATCAGTGGCATCAGAATTCAAGAAGCAACATTATAAAGATTTATTAGATACCATAGAGTAATTGTACAGTACAGGATGATTGTGTTCATGAACTGAATATAAGTAGGCTCAGAATTGACTTCAATTCATGAGACTGTGATGTTGTAGTCAAATTTGGCTACAGTTGCACTGCCACGCCAAAATTGACGCCTAACATTAACAATCCCAATCATGTGGTACCACATTTGCAATTAAATGCTTCCGTAATTCATATAAGCCACATTTCAACCAGTGAAACCAAAACAAAAAAAAATTTGGTCACTACAAATGTTGAAATGAGCAGGTACAATGTTGAAACCCGAACCCAAAGCCAAAGCCATGGAACTAGAAACCCAAGGCCAAAGCCAGGTTACCCGAAAAACATCAAAACCAGATATATATATAGTTGTTAAAAATAATGAGATTACTGCAGATATATCTCAGCATCAGCAGCATCAGCATCTCAGCATCAGTAGCATCTCAACTAATATTATCATATCAGCCAAAGCCTTCTCTCAGTTTCTTTCAAATTCCATTCATAAGTATTTTGCACACAAAGATGTTTACGGACAGCAAATATAACCCGATATATATATAGTTGGTAAACAAGAAAATAAATTCATCACTGCCTATCAATTCATCCCGTACTCAAAAAATAAAAATAGGGTATCAATATTTACCAAAAAATTGACTAGGAATGAAATACTTCCCTCAGTTGTTACTATCGTGAGATTCCTCAGAACTTCCCTCAGTAGATGAATTCACATCATCTTCTTCGATTTCATTTCTACAGTCGTCTTTCACCATTTCTACAGTCGTCATTACTGGTGTTATAATCGGCATCTTGACTAATGATGGTTCTACATTTTCTGAAACCTGCATAAATTTATGACATCTCATAAATTTGTACGCTTTAGAAATACAAATATCTTATAATGTATCATCAAAGAAGAAAATAGTCTTCGGTGAAGAAGGAAAGAGAATAGACAAAGAGGAGCCATCTCCCGTTTGATCTTCTAAATATATATTTTCATCCATTCACCCATTCACCCATCATTTGCAATTTTTTCATCAATCCTTCAGTAGCTTTATCATTTAATTTATAAGCATTCCTAGTGCTGTCATATATCACCAAAATCACCCTTTTGACTATATTCCTAGTGCTGTCATTTAAAAAAAATTAATACAAAAAAATAAACGATACCTTGAGAGAAGATTGGGTTCCTTCGTAATCGAGAAAGATAAGAGCCTCAAGAACGGGATCGGCACACAAAGGGGGAGAGCAGCTGAGCGATCGGGGAAAAGGGGGCACGGGTTTTTTCTTTAAGGTTTCGCAGCCCAGGGTTTGAGATGAGCGGGAGAGAGAGCAGATGAGCGATCGACGGCTGAGAAACGAGGGCTGGAGTTGGAGCAGATGAGCGATCGATCGGAGAAAGGGGGCTAGGGTTAGGGTTATTTCCTTTTACGACTTGAAAGGGAGCGGAGATCGCTGAGCGGGAGAGAGAGGGCCAGAGTGAGATAGAGAGTGGGGGCGAGCAGATGAGCGATCGATCGATCGGAGAAAGGGGGCTAGGGTTAGGGTTTTTTCTTTTTCGACTAGAAAGGGAGCGGGAGAGATGAGCGGGAGAGAGAGGGCCAGAGTGAGATAGAGAGTGGGGGGGGGGGTGGAAATTACGATTATACCCCCCCCCCCCCCCCCCCCCCCATATTAGGCAAAGCAGCAGAATGAAGATCAACCGCTGGATTTGATCTTGATCTCCAATTCGAATCGGACGGCCCACAGCGAGTGCGCACGGGCTTGCACACTAGCCCAGTGTGCAACGGAGCCTTTCCCTATATATATATATATATATATATATATATATATATATATATATATATATATATATATATATTTATTTATTTATTTATTTATTTTTTTTATTTTTTTTTGAAATGAAGAATGGCATGAGAAGTGCCATCCGACTCTTATATATATTCATCAAAAGATACCTCCCACATACATCAAAAGATATATCCAAAATACATCAAAAAGTACACGAATAGTTACATCCAAGATACGTCATAAACATCAAAATAGTTACAAGTAGACTTCAAAATACAAAAGATTTCGGTACAAAAAACGGTATATATACTAACCCGTCCAGGATCCGAAAACACCTCCAAGTCTACCACCGAACCGACCGAACCCGATCAGTTGTTGACACCATCTCCTGGAAACAGAGGACCAACTCGAACTTTCATCCTAACACCTGGAATTTTAAACCAAGTAGTAAGAGAAACAATACGATAAATCAATTGCACAAAATTGGAAGAATGGTTTCGAAAGCATAAATCATTTCTATCAAGCCAAATGGCCCATAAAGATGCAGCCACAATGCAATCTCATTCACTCAACTTCTCCTTTGCTACCTCTGAACCTCTAAAATCGCTTCACACCTGGGGGACCTTGCTAGGAACTCTACCGCATCTGAAACCCATGAGGATGAAATCCCAAATACGTTTAAAGTCTGTACATTCCAAGAAAAGATGGTCAATAGATTCATCTAAAGCGTTACATCTCGGACACAAAGCCGACGCGATGAGACCCTTCTTAAATAAATTAACTTTAGTTAGAACTGCTCCTTTTAGCACTAACCACATGAAAGCCTTAACTTTGTGAGGAGCGTTCGTCCTCCAGATTATTCTATTCTCCGCACTTCTCGTACCCCCATCACACAGAGCTCGATACATGGAATTAACAGTGAATTGACCGTTGCAATCTAATCGTCAACTCCTCTTATCTTGAGAATTCAAGTTAGGCGAGTCCGAGGTCTCTAAAAGTGTAAGAAGGGGGCCACACAGAATTTGGATGTTCACATCACTTGGAGCCACCAAGTTGATTTGCCAAGCTGAACCAATCCAATAGTCGGCAACCAATGCAAATTTGTTACATGCGAGATTGAAAATCTCCGAAAAGAGAACTCAAAGTATTGGGTCCCACCCAAGCGTCTAACCAAAATCGGGTATCGACTCCGTTTCCTACCCTAGTTGGAGCGTTGGCATGAAAGATATCTCCCAATTTGTCAATCCCCTTCTAAACTGGAGAAATACTTCGACGATGCTGTCCCCCCCAAACCTGAATCGTCTACGCCCTCAGTAACGAGCCCAAACAAAGCCTTGGTTGGTAGAATAGCGAGAATGAATTTTTCATCACCACTTACAAAGAAGTGCCTGATTCATCTGTCGGAGGTTAATGATGCCCAAACCCCCGAAATCTTTACTTCTACAGACCAAACTCCATTTCACTAAAGGAAGGCCCCTACCATCCTCTCCACTCCCCTTCCATAACAAATCTTTACGGATTTTGTCAATTTGGTCGATAACCCAGGAGGGAAGCTCATAAATGGACATCCAATAAATAGGAATGTTAGAAAAAACTGCATTAAGCAGGGTAATTCTACCCCTTAAGGACACGTGATTTTTCTTCCATCCAGGAAGCCACTTGTGAATGCGCTCCAAAAGATGATTCCAATCGTTCCGAGTCAGCCTCCTAGGACGCAACGGAACTCCCAAATATTTAATGGGAAATTTACCCACTTTACAGTCCAAGACATTAGCCAGAAGAGCAGTAGAAGTAGCGTCACTTCTCCCAAGGCCAATGATATTACTTTTCTTAAAATTAACTCTCTGTCCGCTCCAGGCTTCATAGAACAGAAGAATACCTTTAAAAATCAGGACCTCGTTAGTATCGTTCTTCCCAAAAAGGAGGGTGTCATCTGCATATTGCAGAATAGGAATACCACTAGAGCCATCCAAACATCCAATACCACGTAAAAGATGTTGATTAGTACAGTGTAAAATCATTTCTGAAAAAGCGTCAACGACCAGGGTAAATAGCAAAGGAGATAACGGATCACCCTGCTGGAGCCCTCTTCTGCAAAAAATGATATTACTTGGGGTCCCGTTAATCAACACGGCGGATTTACCACCAGTTAAGCACAGATTGATCCACCCAATCCATCTGGCCCCAAAGCCTCTCGAATGTAGTGCCTCTACTACACTTTCCCATTCCACAGTGTCATATGCTTTTTCGAAGTCGAGTTTAAGCATAAACCCTTCTTCTCTAGCTCCATGACATTGAAAGATGGTCTTGTGGGCAGTAACGATACTATCTAAGATATCTCTCCCAGGGATAAAACCACTTTAGGCTGGATGAATGATGGAATTTATCCATGGGTTCAATCTGTTAGCCAGGACCTTCGTAATGATTTTGAAGGATGAGTTCAAAAGACTAATGGGCTTGAAATTCCCAATCACTTTAGCGCCATTGGATTTGGGAACAAGCACGATATTCACATAATTAAGACGCTCTATCTGAACCCAGTTTTCAAACATCTCCTTAAAGATGTGGAATAGGTCCCCTTTAATGACATCCCAGAAGGCTGTGAAAAAGAAGATGGGAAACCCATCCGGGCCTGGCGCTTTGTCCTGACCAAGATCTTTGATTGCTATAAAAATTTCACTGATCGAGAAAGGAGACTCAAGCTCTTCTAGACAACACGTTCGAAGGAGACCAGAAGGACTCATTAAGAGAGCAGAACCGATTCCTAGAAACTCCTAATAAGCCTCGAAAATGATTCTCTATGTGATCACGAACGGGATGAGACTCAGAAACCCACCTATTCCCAATCTGCAGGCCTGAAATGTAGTTGGATCTACGCCGTCCGTTAGCAATCCTAATGGAAATACGCTGTATTAGCGTCCCCTTCTAGGAGCCATTTGTCACGCGACCTTTGGCGCCAATAATCATCTTCAGCTTGGAAAATACTATCCAAATCTACTCTATCATTATGAAGACCGAGTAACTCATCTCTATGAAGATCTTTATCCTCTTGCAAAATCTCCATAGATTGAATACGATCCACAAGACGTTCCTTAGCCTCTTTAGAAACTCTACTTTCTGCCCCTGCCCAACGTCTGAGGACACCTCGCAGTCTACGAATTTTAGCATTCCAAATATCCACCGCATCCCTTTGAATGTCTGGCCTCCTTTGAAGGGGCGTATTCCAAGAAGCTGTTACAAGTGGTCTCAAAGCACCGTTCCTAAGCCATGCCTTTTCAAAACGAAACGATCTAGCACTGGGGCCAGTTGTCGTATTAGGCAAGAGAATGATAGGAACATGATTAGAATTATGACGCTCGGCCACACGTGCCGTAGCAAGTGGGAAATGGTTTTCCAATCCTCTGAGACAAGAATACGATCCAATTTAGCAAGAATTGGACAGTCTTGCATGTTAGACCATGTGAATTTCCGATCAAAAAACTGAATTTCCTGAAGCTCTAAGAAGCTAATAACCTCGTTAAAGTTAGCTCTTTCTAACGTACTGCATCCCCTGCCTAGGTGTTCATCGGCGAACTGAGTAATATTGAAATCCCCCCCAATAATCCAAGTGTCATCCCACGTGGAATGAATATCATAATCTCTTCCCAGAATCTAGACCTGTCACAATCCTTGTTTGGCCCATAAACCATAGTGAAGACCTGACAGAAATCATCAATCTTTGATTTAAGTCTCAACGAAACCGAAAAGTCTCCGATCTTGGAATCAGTGTGTTGGAAAAGATCTACATTGTAGCCAATACTGATACCCCCGGACTGACCCACAGACGGTTTAGAACACCACTCCCAATTCCCTCTGGGAATCAGAAAGTCAAACACACTCGACGACGGATTCGTTAGCTTAGTCTCTCAAAGTCCTATAACTGATAAAGGATAATAAGACAAAGTATTGGAAACTTTCCTACGTTTCTTACTACAGTCCAATCCTCTAACATTCCAAAATGTGTATACCATTGGGAAACGATAATGGAAACTCTACGGAGCAAAGTCTAACAAAGACTTTAGGGACATTTGACCTTCTCACGAAACCTCTCAGCGCATTCTACTTGGGTCAACCCCTCGCAACTCAAATCCACTCGGCAAACCTTGGCTAAACTAATTAACAAAGCATCAGGAATGAAATCAATAATTGCAGAATTACAGAAAGACTCACCTGCCAATGCTGAAACGGGTACTTTCTTTTTTGCTGCAGAAGCAATGAGATCATCTTTAGACATTGGACGATCCCCATGCATTTCCCTTTTCCTGGAACTACACCTAAGGTCCTCTACAGCCATTTCCTTGCCTTTCCCTTTATCAATAAAATTGTACCTCGACAGAGGAGAGTCCTCAACTGTAGCCTCCCTCTCAATTTCCCAAACTTTAGCAGCTGTAATGAGTGGAGAATCGTCATCAATATTTTTCAATGCATCGATGAGGTCATCGTCATTCGAGGAGTCGCATTCAGTAAGGATCAGTTTCCTCTCAGACACTCGACTTGACTCTACTTCCTCTTCTCCTTCATAGACTCTTTTTCTGGACCCAGATGGAATATACTCTCCAAGATTGGCCTTTCTAACTGATTCTGATAAAGTGGGCTCATATGACTGCAAACTGTTCTGAACCTCTCTCGGATTGACTGCTCCATCAACCTTGGGATCATGTATGGGTTTGGGCGGACCTTGAGAATAGGCTTTCAGAAGACTACCCCACGAATCCAATTGGTCTATCGACAAGGAGCTCACATCACCTCTCAAAAATTGTACAAATGCAGTTTGCATAAACATTTGCAACTCCTCAGTGATAGAACGTGCACCAAGTCTGAAGTCCCTGCCCTCTGATTGGTCAAATCCCCTGCCAGCTGTCGACTTGATAGCTAGCAACTGCCTCTCCTCGTACGATGGAAGTTTCGATGCGACATGGAACAGGAGCGGCGCTGCTTCATCACCTCGACTTGACGAAGGCATTTTTGAACTGAGTAAGGGACGTGATGTGGGACCCTTGCACAGTACTCTAGTGGGAATAGCTGGCACCTCAGTACAATTTTGTTTAGACCGTTCAGGATTCAAAAAAATCCCATGCTCAACCTCCATCGTTGGATGAGAGACATCCAACGGCTGATCGTCATCTTCAACCTCTAATCTTTTCCTTTTGAAAACTTCGTCCTTAACTTCTGTACTTCGCTCGCTAACCTCGCGTTCCTTCGAACCAGCGCCCTCCACCTCTAAATCGCATGCTGACCGCAGCGGCACAAATCTCTTCTCTTCGTCGGCGATATCCACTTTGTAAGACACCCCTTTGTAGCTGGCGTAAATTGATGAGGGGAAGAGTGTGCCCTGAAAGGAGCTAACTCTGAAATGGGCTATGTCGAACTTGTTAAGGAACTTCGTAGCCTGATCAAGCTCTTCAACCCAATCGTAATTATGAATCAAAGCTTGGAATCCTTCCTTGTTCCAGCATTCGGTCGGAAAATTGGAGACCAGCAACCATCGCGATGCTAACCGGTCCCTTCTGAAGGAGCCGAAATCCAAGCTCCATCGTGAGAACACCACTGAGAAGCCATCCCCTGAGAAAGATTTTTTACTGAGAACCATTTGCACTCTCGATTCCGTCGAACAGGGGATGATGAACGTGTCGCCTCTAAATCTTTTAACGGTCCAATCCCAGTCGTACGTCTTCGGCCACCTTGAAGAAAGTTCTCGCTTGATGTTTCCTTCATTTGGTGCACCAAAAACGATAGATGCGATGATGCTAAAACAGAGTCTATTCCCGAGCTCCTCCATCTCTGCTGTGGGAGTGATGGCCACCCTACCAACTGCCGGAGTCCCCACGAATGGCTTCTCTTTAGAGGTCGTCTCCTCTAACTGCAACTCCGACCCCAACTTGCACCTCTCAACCCATGCATTAGGCTTGCGCGGGACAGCCAGTCAGAGAGTGGACTCCTGCTTTGCCTCCTTAGTTTTGTCAGGTCCAGTACCACACCCCATCGAGGCATCATCATCGCTCAAAGAGCTTCGATGCCTACATTCCGTGGATACGTGTCCCCTTCTCTTGTAGTAGAAGCATTTAGTCGCTTCCGTAAAATCATTCTTCCAATGACCCCATTTACCGCAGTTGTAGCACAGAGGTTCGAGCTCACCATTCTCCATACGTCTGAAACCCTTCGGCGCCGAGAGTTGCTTAGGATAGATAGGTTTGGGACTAGGGACTCTAGTTTTAGTCTTCCAGCCATCTTTCTCAACAAAAACCATCTTCCCTCTTGGTTTGGGCTCGCTCTTATGGTTCGGAATAGTCGTCGGGATGTCCATCTCAGAGGACACGATGCTTTTGACTACAGCGACGGACCCCTGGCCATTGCCATCGGAGTCCCTCACCTGAAGAGGACGGGAACTGTCGCTGGAAATGGTGCACGTGCGACAAACTCGACTCTCCGAATCAGCTGTAGCGTGGACCTTGAAGGAGCTCTCTCTGGCGGACTCTTTGTGTACCTGCGATGCTACCTTGGAATCGTCGCTGTGGAAGCGCAATGGACCATGGAGACGCAAAGAGGATAGGCCACCCACCCGCACTTTGTCCCCATTCTGTAGAAGTCTCCGAGGAGATCTCATCTCAGCAGGGAGTGGTATAAGGTGTAAACAGGTAGGATGTGGGGAAAGGAAACAGTTAACAGAACAAAGAAACAAAGTGAAACTAGGTAAGTTGGAAAGGTAGGGGGTAGAAGATGTGGGTAATGGATGGAAGAGAATAGCTGAATTGAGAAGAACAAGTTTATGTTTTAGCTCAACGATTCGAAGAGAAGGTTTCCCTGTCTATATTTGTTGTATAACAGTACTAGATTTGCCCGTGGACGCTTGTCTACGGCACGTCTTCAGAACGCTACAGCATATAAAAAGCCTTGTAATCAGTAAATCAACAATTATGTTGCTCAAGTTTGAATAGTATGACAATAATTAGTTGTAAATAAAAGTCCATGTTTCCATATATATATATATATATATATATATATATATATATATATATATATATATATATATATATATATATATATATAATTAAATAAATAAAGGAGTTATTTTGGGTTGATTTGAATTTCAGTTTTGGGGAAAAACTTTTGGGAGAAAAAATATGTTTTATGAGGTTAGATCTGGGTCTTTAATTTGGGAGGGGGGATTGAAAGAGAGCCACTTGATAGCTTTCTTTGTGTTTTATTATATAGATGATTGTCTGAAGATGATTAATTTGATCGTCAATATTTTATTCTAAACTTGTGACTTTTTGCATGTTACACGAAGTAACCTAGCAAAATTGGAATTTCCTTTCTCATGCTTGTTCATTCAAGTGTATCTCTGCATTTCTCTTGTATCTGAAGCATTATGGACGAAGTAGAATTGTTTATTCTTTGACTTCTATAGTTTTCGACTTTTTCGAGAACCTATAGAAGTGTATCTCTGCATTTCTCTTGTATCTGTTTGGTTTGTTGTTTTTTTCTTTTTTTTTGTTTTCCAAAATCCCAAAACCCGTTTGGTTATGTTGTTTTTTTAAAACAGTTTTCACAAAACTCCACTTCACCTATTTACTGTTTTTTCACATCCTCTTTCTCAATCTATTTATATATATTATTATTATTATATATATATTTATAATAAATTATTGTTACATATATTATTATTATTATTATTATTATTATTATTATTATTATTATTATTATTTATATATATATATATACTATTATTATAATATATATTATTATTTCATATATACTATTTTATATATACTATAATAATATTCTATTATTATTATATATTACTATTATATATTATTATATATATTATTATATAATTTATTATTATAATAATAAATTATTTAATATATTATTATTACATATATATTATTATTATTATTATATGTTATTATATATATGTATATAATAAAATATGTTTATTATAATAAATTATTTTATATTATTATATAATATACAATTATTAGAATATACTATTATTTTATACATAATATTTTATATATACTATTATTATTATATATATTATTATTTTATTTATACTTTTTTATATATACAATTATATATTATATTATTATTATATATATTATTGTTATTATATATTACTATTACATATTATTATATATATTAATATATAAAATATATTAATATATATTTATTAATATCTTATCAAAAAATATATAAAATATTACTATTATATATTATTATATATATTATTGTATAATATACTATTATTATAATATATTGTTATATATATATATTTACAATATATTATTGTTACATATATATATATATATATATATATGGGTAAAAGGGATATGAGCAACTTGCTCATTTAGTAAATGAGCAATTGATTATGTGGCATGCATGTGATACATTGGACAACTAACCCTTTTAAAGATTGTCCAATCACATGCATGCCACATAATCAATTGCTCATTTACTAAATGAGCAAGTTGCTCATATCCCTTTTACCCAATATATATATATATATATATATATATATATATATATATATATATATAGAGAGAGAGAGAGAGAGAGAGAGATAGTCTATTATGAGATGGTGAGCGGGGCTCCTTATCGTGAGCGGGAGCTTCCAGCCATCCGATCTGAATTGATTCAGATCTAATGGCTGAGATCAGATCCCGTTCTCCATCTGTTTTGTTGAGGGTGAATTGGTCATTTATACAATCTCCTTATCTTGAGCGGCATGCTGGGCGCCCAATTCTTATCCCGCTCTTCCTTATCGTAAGAAACCCTAGCCCCCTCTTCCTTATCTTTCCCCCGCGCTCTCCTTCTTCGACTGAAACCCTAGCCCCAAATCCCCGATCACTCTCTTCGACGAGATGCCCTAGCCCCAAATCCCCGATCGAACACCCAAATCGCGATCTTTCTCTCTCTCTGCGATCGAAGACCCAAATCGCCATTGTGGGGTTTCAGTCGCTCTCTCTCTTCTTCTTCTTCAACGTCAAACCCAGCTTACGAGACCCAAATCGCCATTGTGGGTTGCGATGCTCTCTCTCTCTCTCTCTTCGACGTCTAACCCAGTTTCGATTCCAGCACGATTCGAATAGAAACCCTAGCAGCCCCCAATCATTCTTATCAGGTATTCTCAGGTATTCTCACTTTCAAATTACATTTCGTTTTCTTATGTAATTCGAAAGGTCGAGTTCTGATGCATTTTTTCCCCTGAATCTGGGCTAAGATGACTGCTGATTTGATGCTCATGCTCAGATAGAGATAGTCTATTATGAGATGGTGAGCGGGGCTCCTTATCGTGAGCGGGAGCTTCCAGCCATCCGATCTGAATTGATTCAGATCTAATGGCTGAGATCAGATCCCGTTCTCCATCTGTTTTGTTGAGGGTGAATTGGTCATTTATACAATCTCCTTATCTTGAGCGGCATGCTGGGCGCCCAATTCTTATCCCGCTCTTCCTTATCGTAAGAAACCCTAGCCCCCTCTTCCTTATCTTTCCCCCGCGCTCTCCTTCTTCGACTGAGCATGAGCAAGAGGGGGCTAGGGTTTCTTACGATAAGGAAGAGCGGGATAAGAATTGGGCGCCCAGCATGCCGCTCAAGATAAGGAGATTGTATAAATGACCAATTCACCCTCAACAAAACAGATGGAGAACGGGATCTGATCTCAGCCATTAGATCTGAATCAATTCAGATCGGATGGCTGGAAGCTCCCGCTCACGATAAGGAGCCCCACTCACCATCTCATAATAGACTATCTCTCTCTCTCTATATATATATATATATATATATATATATATATATACACACACACACTATTATTATTATAATATCACTATTATTATTATAATATATATTATTTTTTCATATATACTATGATTATTATAATATCACTATTATTATTATAATATATATTATTTTTTCATATATACTATGTTATATATATATATATATATATACACACTATTATTATTATAATATATATTATTTTTTCATATATACTATGTTATATATACTATTATAATAATCTATTATTATTATAATATATATTATTATTATTATATAATACTATTATATATTATTATTGTTGCCGCTAAATTCGGTGTGGGGGCAAACAGATGAATTTGTGAGTTCTTTGGGGAAACTGAATAGGAGAACCTGTATACCTGTTCCGTTGAACTCTGATCGTCGCTCCCGCCGTGCACCTGCAAAAAGTGCGAGACACCGGGGTTGTTCCCGGCGACGCACCCTCCGACGCTCAAGTCAGTAACCAGAAATGATTATGAAAGAGCGTTTAACTAGAGAAAGATTGATTACCTCTTAATGGAGATGGGTGGGGGGTATTTATAGGCGTCTTAGAGAACAATTTAGGAATGTAATCCGCGTAGTCTGATATAGAACAATCTCCTTGTAAACAGATTGGGAAAGTAATCTGATAAGGCATATTCTGGTAATCAGATAAGGAATTTTAATCCCTAAATCCCAGTGTAAAGATTGACGTGAATCATGGCCGTTGATTTAGATCTAATCAGGGACCTTGATTGTGTCTTGCTGGATCGAGTTGGCAGCGGGTTGAAACCCGTGCCCAGCTGTGGTGGATCCGTTTGCGGGTTATTGGATCTGTGAGAAGGAGACCCAGTACCCGCTTCGGACCCGTTTGCATGTGAAATTACCGTCTCGTCCCTGAGCTGTAGGATTCGTGCCCCATTTGGACGGTCTCGATTGAACCCCTTGTTTTGACCATATCACGAGCCCCCCACTCCTAAAGACTGAGGGTGGTCAGTCTTTGAGGAGTAGTTTGACTAACTCAGTGGTCGGTGGAACTGTATCGCAGTCCGAATGGGTGATTTTTGAATCCTGGAGCACGGGGGTAGGCTAGTTCCTCCTTCTTTGATGCTCCGAAGCTGTGTCGAGTTTTTATCTATTTTTCCGGATGATTTATTTAATTTTGCGATGTGTTGGCTAATTGTTCGGGGGCTTTAACCGCGTATTCTAGGTAATAATTGCTCGTTCGGTGGCTTAGAAATATTCCCCGAATTTTTAATTATTTCCTGGAATTTTTAGCTAATTTTCCCGAATTTTTAGCGATTTTTCGCAATTTTTTAAATAAATAAACCGATTTAAATAAATAAAAACCAATTTTTAATACCTATTTATGGCGTGGCATCATCTGGGCCTTCGATCAAGATGGAGCGCGAATTTCGGAACGATCAGACGCCTCCTGCTCCTCGGAAGGATTTTTTCCCAAAAACGAGGGTCGGCACTCCGTCACCCCGGCCCGGATGCGTTGCGCCGCGGTTCGAGGGGTCGGTGAGTTGGTTCGAATGGTCGGTACCTCGGTTCGGATCATCCGAGGTACGTGGCACCATCTAGACCGTCCATCTTTAGCGGGGATCCCAATAGAACGCTATCTTGTCGTTTTGTGGACGTGGCAAGATCTGGGACGTCCATCATGACGAGCGCGCTTTCCTACGAGATCCAACGGCTCCTGAGGGTCGGAAGGATTTTTTCCCAAAAACGAGGGTCGGTACCTCGGCACCGCGGCCCGGATGCGCAGCACCGCGGCTAGGGGGGTCGGCGACTCGGTTGGAAGGGTCGGTACCCCAGCACCACGGCCCGGATGCGTAGCGCCGCGGCTAGGGGGGTCGGCGACTCGGTTGGAAGGGTCGGTACCCCAGCACCCCGGCCCGGATGCGTAGTGCCGCGGCTAGGGGGGTCGACGACCCGGTTGGAAGGGTCGGTACCCCAGCACCACGGCCCGGATGCGTAGCGCCGCGGCTAGGGGGGTCGGCGACCCGGTTGGAAGGGTCGGTACCCCAGCACCACGGCCCGGATGCGTAGTGCTGCGGCTTGGGGGGTCGGCGACCTGGTTGGAAGGGTCGGTGCCTCGGTTCAAAGCATCCGAGGTACGTGGCATCATCTAGGCCGTCCATCTTTGGCGTGGATCCCCATAAAACGCTATCTTGTCGTTTTGTCGACGTGGCAAGATCTGGGCCGTTTATCTGGGGCACGCATCACGAGGATGGGGTTCAGATCACGAGAAAACGCTATCTTGTCGTTTTGTGGGCGTGGCGCAATCTGAACCGTTCATCAGATCCTGACGCGAATTTTGGAGAGATCCGACGGTGATTTTGATTCGGGAGGATTTTTTGCCAAAAACGAGGGTCGGTATCTCGTCACCTCGGTCCGCGTACCTCGCGCTGTTTGCCGGGCGCGGATTTGGGTATTTTTGGGCGAACTCGGTGGCTCGGTCACTGAGCGTTCCGTTCGATAGCTCGGCTCATTAGACCGGTGGCCGAGTCGCAACTTGTGTTTTTTGGGGAGTTCCGCCATCCCTCTCATACCGCCGCCTCTCTCTTGTAGGGCGTTTGGGATTCTTAGTGGGCCTTTGGGATTCCCAAGGAGGCCCGTTATCAGTTGAGGTTATAAGTTACCATTCCTTCACCCCTGAGCTCATTTCTCACTTTTCACTCTACGAATTTACTTTTGTTCTCTAAGTCTTCTGCTAGCGGCGCTCTTGCTCCACGGTGTTGTCGTTAGCTGTCGCGTGGGCCAGGCGATTTCCGGCGAGCATTCTCCGACCGTGAACGTCACTTCAAAGGTTAGTTTGTCTTTGCCTTAGCTTTTTCAAAAGATGTCAAGGGTAAGCTCGGGTAGTGGTGCCTCGTCCTCGGGCGGTGATGGCGCCGGGGAGAGGAGTAGGGCGGAAGCTCGCAGGAAGGGGAAGGAGATGGCCGAACCGCTGGCTGTCGAGTCGAGGATCGGGAAGAAGAAGAGGACAGGGGAGACCCCGCCCCCCATAGTGGGGGTGATTGTGGAGAACCCGAAACGAGCTCCCGAGATAGGACAATATCCTTCCGTCCTGTCCGGGCATTCGGGAGTCAGGCAGTACGAGGGTGATCTTCTGGAGAAAGCGATCTACGGAAAGTCGAAGATCGTCGAGGAGCCTAATCCGTTCCATCCCTCCGAAGCTGACGAGCTCATTTCGTCGTTGACCGAGAAGGATCTTCTTCGGATCAGGAAGGCTTTCGCTATCCCGTCGGAGTACAAGCTGATGGTCGCTGGCCCCGGGGTGCGAGCAAACACTAAGTTGCCTTCGTCGGACATGTGCATGTTTGACGTCGACTCCTTGAACGCGGGACTGCGTTTTCCGCTGCACCCTTTCATACTTCAGATCCTCGGCTGGTATTGTCTCGCCCCTACTCAGTTCAGTCCAAACACTTGGCGTCATGTGAACGCATTCTTGCTTCAGTGTCACCGAGCCGAGGTAGCGCCGGATCTGTCAGTTTTCCGGGGCCTCTATCGGATAAACAAGCAACACGGCTCGGAGTACCGGTACTATTTGGGGCCGAGGAGAGGTGTTAAGATTGTAGAGAATCCCGACTCTCTTAAGGGTTGGAGGGAGAAGTATTTTATCGTAAGGGGCGAAGCGATTTGGCACATTCCGTCCCGGTGGAAGGTGGAAGTGCCGAAATTTGCGCGGGGCGACCCCGCACTATCCGAGGCCGAGGAGGAGGTAGCGAGGAGGATCACGGCCCTTCCGGTACTGAGTTGGAGGGAGTTGACCGAGGAGGTGTTGTTCGGGTCCGGACTAAGCCCCATCGACCCGAGTACGCTCTTGACATCTCATTCATTTTTTTTTCTAAGTCTTCAATTCGTCTGTTTTGATTCGGTTTTCTCCCCCTCTTTTTTTGTCGATGCAGAGTCGATGAAGATTGACTTTAAAGCTATGATGGCCGATAGGTCCAAGCTGACCGGGACCAGAAAAAGGAAGAGGGCGGCCGAGGGTGCGTCTTCGGGTGTTCAGCCCGCGGTCGCCACTAACGTTGCTCCGCCTCCCCCGGCTACCGAGGTGCCTTCGGAGGTAGTGGTGGTGGAGGAGACCTCGGCCCCTGTCGCCCCGTCCGTGAACGAGGGTGTCTTTGATGTCAATGCGGCGCTGGCGCTCGAGCTTCCCCCATTGACTCAGAATGCCGAGGAAATCCTGACCGAGCAGCACAAGCAGTTGTTTGTGCCGAACTGGCTGGTGAGGAATCATGATGGTTTCCTCGGCAACTCGCAGATGTCAATGCAGGTCGTCAAACACTTGGCGACCCCGAAGGATAAGGCCGCGCTGAATGCGGGGAGGGTCGGCGACGACACTTACGAGGTCGCCCGGGGGCTTGTTTCGGTAAGTGTTCGCAAATTCCTTCAAGTTTGTTACTCGGTGCGTACTTCGTACTTATCGTTGTCTTCGTAGGCCACCGTTCACTTCGGCCATCTCATGGAGGCGTTCGCCGCACAGGAGAAGGAGCTGAAGTCCGCCAGCGAGAAAGACAGGCTGGCGAAGGTCCGGGCGGTCAAAGATCTCGAGGCCGAGCAGAGGCGGGCCGAGGCTCTGGACGTTCGGGTGGCCGACCTTACTGCCGACCTGAAGAAAGCGAAGGAGGGCCTCGAAGCGGAGTCCGCCAAAGCTGCCAAGGCCGCCCAAGATCTCGCCGCGGCATTGAAGTCCTTGGCCGGCGAGAAGGCGGAGAGGGAAGCGCAGGCCGCGAGGATCCGGGCGGAGGTCGAAGCCGAGATTGAGGCAGAGGCGAAGAAACATATGGCTGAGAACATGGAGCGATCCTACCAGACGGCCCTGGACCACGTCCAGGCTTGTGTCCCCGGCTTCGAGCGAGTCGGCTATCAACTGTGGCCCGGGTCGCCCGCGGACGACGAGGAGGGGGATGCCGAGGACGAGGTCGAAGGCGAAGACGGAGGGGGAGAGGATGACCCGGCTAAGGGAGAGATCGAGGGACCGCCCGTCGATGCGTCCGGGGTGGGAGCGGAGACGCAGGTGGACCCTTGATTCTTTCGTTAATCTTTTTGTAGTTTCTGTTCTGCTTTTTCTTCCGAGCTTTGTAACGCCTTTTGCGGACTGGCCACCGCTTTTTGATAAATGAAAAAACGTTTTGTCTTTGAAATTGTCTAAGTGTTTGGTTCGGTCGTAGGGTAGGCCCCCGTCACTACGATGGCTCGGCGACAAGTAGAGCTGTTCCATCTATCTCTCGTGAAACGCCTTGAGGGCGAGATCGACCTGACGAGGAGGATGCTGTACAATATGGAGATGAAGAACGGGGATCTGTTGGCCGAAGTGTACCACTTGCGGATAGCCGAAGCCGAGCTATTTGCTAAGGAAGAAGAATTGGCTTCTGTTTTGGCCGAACGAGATGAGCTCGTGAAGAAGGTCGAGCATTTGCAAAGGGTGACAGTCGACAAGAGTATCGAGGTGACCCATCTGCGTCGTGTCATATCTGACAGCGCCGAATACCCTGGATCGGCGAAGCTTCCTCGGTTCAAAATTGTCGTGAAGGACGAGGCACTGAAGGACCGGATCGTCGAATTGGAGGAGGAGGTCGCTCGGCTCAAGCCTCAGCCGGTGAGGGCCAACGTCCGGAGCACCTCGTGTACCCGCGAAGAGATCGAGCGAGGTATCACGTTCTACCAAGCGGCGTCCCGGACTCCTATCATCGGGGCGTCAGCCGCCGATGCACAAAGTGGTGTGGCGGTGTCTTCAAGTGGCGCTTCGGTTGGGGCGACTGTGAGGCTCAGCGGCGAAGGGGCGTCCCGGTTCGTCGGCCTGGAGACGAGCTCGGAGGCTAAGAAGCGCCGACCCAAAGTGTCGTTGAACCGGAGTGTCCCCCTTCCTCGGAGGAAATGAGCGGGTCATGCCTTCTAATATTTTGTTGAACTCGCTGTAGTAATCTTTTTGTAAACTCGTCCAAGTCATTAATAAAATTGGGGTTGATTTATCCGAAGTGTCTTCTATTGGCTGTTCGTCGAGTTTTTTGTCGCAATTCTGATCCTGTCGCTCGGCTATTGACGCCGGTCGACGTGGGGTGTCTACAATCGTTGGATGGTGGCGCGAATCCAGAGGCAGGCACAAGTCCCAAGAGAACGTTATCTTGTCGTTTTGTGGGCACGTGGCACTACTGGATCCACTCATCACGCTTTGGCACACAATTTGAGAGGATCTAACGGCGAGTTGACCTCGGGGTGATTTTTTCCCAAAACGAGGGTCGGTACCTCGTCAGCTCGGCACAATTGATGGCCGAAACGAATTCTCCAACAATGTGTTGTTCTGACTCCGCCGTTCGGCTCTTGGTGCCGATCGACGTGGGGTGTCCATAACCGTCGGATGGGGGCACGAATCCAGAGGCAGGCACGAGTACCAAGAAAACATTATCTTGTCGTTTTGTGGGCACGTGGCACTACTGGATCCACTCATCACGCTTTGGCACACAATTTGAGAGGATCTAACGGCGAGTTGACCTCGGGGTGATTTTTTCCCAAAACGAGGGTCGGTACCTCGTCAGCTCGGCACGGTCTACGGTCGGGACGGGTTCCGGACCGTTTAAGGACGAGTCGGAGAGATAGAGTCGAGCCGGAGGAAGGATCCGGTCGTTAGATTAGTTTAAGGGATGTAGGAGCAGTTTCGAATGGCGAGCTACTTCTAGTCCGCTTAGGAGCGGACTTGCGAAGCCAAATCGAGCCAAGTGTTGGACTCCGATCCATTCAACGGCTGCAGGAGCAATTTCGAACGGCGATCTGCCCCCGGCCCGTCTGAAGACGGACCGAGTAGGAAGAGTCGAGCCGAGTGCTGGACTCCGAACCATTGTGTGATAAGTTTGAGAGATGCAGGAGCAGTTTCGAATGGCGAGCTACTTCTAGTCCGCTTAGGAGCGGATTTGCGAAGCAAAATCGAGCCAAGTGTTGGACTCCGATCCATTCAACGGCTGCAGGAGCAATTTCGAACGGCGATCTGCCCCCGGCCCGTCTGAAGACGGGCCGAGTAGGAAGAGTCGAGCCGAGTGCTGGACTCCGAACCATTGTGTGATAAGTTTGAGAGATGCAGGAGCAGTTTCGAATGGCGAGCTACTTCTGGTCCGCTTAGGAGCGGATTTGCGAAGCAAAATCGAGCCAAGTGTTGGACTCCGATCCATTCAACGGCTGCAGGAGCAATTTCGAACGGCGATCTGCCCCCGGCCCGTCTGAAGACGGGCCGAGTAGGAAGAGTCGAGCCGAGTGCTGGACTCCGAACCATTGTGTGATAAGGGAATTAGAGGCGGAAGTACGCGACAATGTAAAGAAAAACTTTATTTATTTATTAATATCTAATGGTCGGCTGCTTCTAAAGTTGCTAGCCGTTTATTACAATGAAAAAGAACAAAGGAAAAATTACTAGTAGCAGGAGTGGTTGCCCGACATCTCGAGTTACTTAGATAGGCGGGGTTGCCTTCTCTAGGTATTTCAAAAGATGGTCGGCATTCCAAGTCCTGGGAATTTCTCTACCCTCAAGGTCTTCTAGCTTGTACGCACCGGGGCGGATTACTTTGGATACTTTGTACGGTCCCTCCCAATTTGGGGCCAATTTGCTGTTCTGTCCGGGGAACGAAATGGCCAGCTTTCGGAGGACCAGGTCCCCCTCTTTCAAGTCGGTTGGGCGGACCCGTTTGTTGTAGGCGAGTTCGATTCTTCTTCGGTAACCTTGCTGCCGTATGGCGGCTCTTTCCCGAATCTCGTCTACCAAATCTAAGCTCGTTCTGAGCTCCCTGGCATTCTGTTCTTCTTCGAAGGCAATCAGGCGAGGAGAGGGTATTCCAACTTCTAGTGGGATGAGGGCCTCGGACCCATAGGTGAGATTGAACGGACTCTCGCCCGTCGGGATCCGCTTCGTGGTTCGGTAATTCCACAACACATTGGGCAGCTGATCGACCCACAATCCCTTGGAGCATTTGTCGAGTCTCTTCTTGATGCCGGAGAGGATCTGCCGGTTGGCATTCTCGGCTTGGCCATTTGACTGGGGATGAGAGACTGAGGAGAAGCGGTGCTGTATAGCTAGGTCTTGACATAAGGCTCGGAAGGCAGCTCCAGCGAACTGCGTACCGTTATCCGTAACTACGACTCGGGGAACACCGAAACGACAGATTACACTTTTCCAGAAGAATTGGACGACTCTATGTTCGGTAATTGTAGCCAGGGGCTCGGCCTCGACCCATTTCGAGAAATAGTCGACTGCCACGACTAGAAACTTCAACTGTCCGGGGGCCGGTGGAAATGGCCCGAGTAGATCCATCCCCCACATTGCAAAGGGGATCGGACTCGACAAGGAGGAGAGTGGTGCTTGTGGAAGGCGTCGGATGTCGGAATACTTCTGACAGGATGTGCATTGTCGAACGTGTCGTTCGGCATCCCGTAGGAGAGTGGGCCAGTAATACCCGTAGTTTAACACTTTACGTGCCAAGGCTCTGGAGCCGGAGTGGGCTCCGCCGATGCCCTCATGGAGCTCTTGCAGGGCGTAATCGGCTTGTCCGGGGGAGAGGCATCTTAGGTAGGGTCGACCATCCACCTGGGTGAAGGAGCGCTTATACAGAACGCCTTCGACCATTATGTAACGCTCGGCCCGGGTCCTTATCTTTCGGGCTTCCTTCGGATCCCTTGGTAGGAGTCCGTCTCTTAAAAACTCGACGAGGGGCTTCATCCAATTGTCTTCGAGGGGGAGCGGCAGTGTTTCGACGGAGTTGAAAGCCTCGTCCTCTATGCTGGGCTTGAGGAGGACTTCTATCAGAACGGTTTGTTCGAGGCCTTGCAGGGATGAGGAAGCTAGTTTGGACAGGGCGTCGGCCTGGGCATTTTCCTCTCTGGGGATTCTTCGGATGAGGGCCTCGTCGAAGAGCGCCATGAGGCTCTTCACTTTGGCCAAGTACTTTACCATTCTGTCATCGCGGGCTTCATATTCGCCGAGGACCTGGTTGACGACCAATTGAGAGTCGCTGAAGATCTGCAGGCGTCGCGCCCCTGCGTTTCGGGCCATCCCGAGGCCGGCTATGAGTGCCTCGTATTCGGCTTCGTTATTCGAGGCTTTAAAGTTTATCCGGAGGGAATATTGAAGGACAAAGTCGTCTGGGCCCGCCAGGATGACTCCAGCCCCGCTCCCCTCGTTGCAAGAGGATCCATCGACATATACAGACCAGACAGGCGGTCCCTTCGTCGTCTGCTCGGAGTCGGGGATAGTCGTCTCAACTATGAATTCGGCCAGCGCCTGCGCCTTGATTGCGGTCCGAGGCTGATAAGTAATATCATGTTGGCTCAGCTCGATCGACCACCTCATGAGGCGGCCGGAAGTCTCTGGCTTGTGAAGGATCTGTTTCAACGGCTGGTCGGTAAGGACGACCACGGAATGAGACTGGAAGTACGGCCGAAGCTTTCTTGCAGCCATTATCAGGGCGTAGGCTACTTTCTCAATTTTCGGGTACCGGAGCTCGGCGTCCCGGAGCACTTTGCTGACGTAGTAAATGGGCTTTTGAGTTCTTTCTTCTTCCCTGACTAAGACCGCACTTAGTGTCTGTTCCGAGGCTGCCAAGTAGAGGTAGAGGGGCTCGCCCGGTATGGGTTTGCTGAGCAGAGGCGGGTTGACGAGGTAAGCTTTAAGCTGGTCGAAGGAATCTTGTTGCGGCTGCCCCCACTCGAACCCCTTAGTCCCCCTCAGGGCTTTGAAGAACGGGAGGCATTTCTCTCCGGACTTCGACAAAAAGCGCCCAATGGCGGCTAAACGACCTGTCAGTTTCTGAACTTCTTTGACGTTTCTGGGCGGGGCCATGTCTAGTATGGCCCTGATCTTCTCCGGATTTGCCTCTATTCCTCGTTGGCTGACCATAAAGCCGAGGAACTTGCCTGATGAGACGCCGAACGCACACTTGTTCGGGTTGAGTCTCATATTGTGCTTTCTCAAAACATCGAACGCTTCCTGGAGGTCGGTCTCATGATCAACGCCTCGGATGCTTTTCACAAGCATGTCGTCCACGTAGACTTCCATGTTCCGACCAATCTGGGCCTGGAATACCTTGTTGACGAGACGTTGATACGTTGCCCCTGCGTTCTTCAGGCCGAACGGCATGACTCGGTAACAATAGAGTCCTTGGTCCGTTACAAAAGACGTCTTCGGAATATCCGGGGGGAACATCCTTATCTGATTGTAACCCGAGAAAGCATCCATGAAGCTGAGGAGCTCATGTCCCGAGGTTGCGTCAATCAGAGTGTCGATGCTCGGCAGAGGGAAGGGATCTTTAGGGCAGGCCTTGTTGAGGTCAGTGAAATCAATACAGATTCTCCATGTCCCATTGGATTTCTTCACCATGACTACGTTGGACAACCACTCCGGATAATTCACTTCCTGTATGAATCGGGCTTTCAACAGTTTGTCTACCTCCTCTTTGATGGCGAGCTGGCGCTCGGGGGCGAACTTGCGCCTCTTCTGCTGGACCGGTTTGGACCCCGGATCAACGCTGAGGCGATGGACCAAGAGTTCTTCGGAGATACCGGGCATGTCCGCTGCTGACCATGCGAAGAGGTCCCGGTTGGCTCGGATGCATTTCACAATATTTGAATGTAGGGCGGACGGGAGTGCCTTGCTGACATAGAACTTACGGGTCGGCTCCTGCTCCGAGAAGAGTATTTCCTCCAGCTCATCGACTGGCTCGGGAGTCGGCCGAGCAGCATCTTGTGGAATCTCGAGTGTTTCTAAGGAGAGGACGGGTCCGAGCGTGGAGGTCATGTAACACTTGCGGGCCTGTTCCTGATTGCCCCTAACTTCTCCCACTCCAGCTCGAGTGGGGAATTTCATTTTGAGATGATAGGCAGAAGGGACGGCTTCAAGGGCGGCTAGGCCGGGCCGACCCAAAATGACGTTGTAGGCCGCGGGGACATCTACAACCATGAAATCCATTGACTCCGTGCGGGTAGTAGGAGTTTTGCCTGCTGTGACATCGAGGGTGATCACCCCTTCGATCGTCACCGGCACTCCCGTGAACCCATGGAGCGTATACCCGGCGGGCTTCAGTCTGTCTCGGGAGAGCTTCAGCCCCTTAAAAGCATCGAGGAATAGGATGTTAACGGAGGAGCCGTTATCCACTAGGATTCTTTCGACTTTGAAATTGGCCATGTGAAGGTTGATGACGAGTGCGTCGCAATGAGGGGTGCGGACGCCCTCGAGATCGTCGTCAGAGAAGGTGACGGGCACTCCGAGTCCTTTGGGGGGAGGGGTGGCCCGGACAGAATTTACTTCCCTAATAAAAGCTTTCCGAGAAGAGTTCGAGGAGCCCCCCATTGGACCCCCATGGATAAGGTGGAGGACTCGCTCTTCCTCGAATTCTGGCGTCTCTTCCCGTTCCGGACGTTTGTTAGCCCCCCGAGGCTGGGGAGGAAGTTCGGCCCCGTCCTTTCTTACAAACTTCGCCAGCTGCCCCCTCTGGATGAGGGCTTCGATCTCGTTTCTCAGAGCCCGGCAGTCGTTGGTGTCATGCCCATGGTCCCGGTGATAACGGCACCATTTGTCTTTATCCCTCCTTTTGGCTGGGGTGTTCATCTTTGGAGCTGGAGGCAGGACCCCTTCTTTTTCGACTTCCATGAAAATGGCGGAGATGTTTGTGGTGAGGGGAGTGAATTTTTCAAATCTAGGGGGAGGCCGGCGCTGGCCAGCATTATCCTTCTGAAACTTTTTGGGTCCCTCTTCTTCCGTTCCCTTCCTCTTAGACCCGGAGGCGGTTGCTTCCCAGTTGGGCGGTTCCTCGGCCTCTTCAGCTCGGATGTACTTTTCAGTACGGAGGAGGAGGTCAGAAAAGTCATGTGGCGGTTTTTTGGCGAGGGAGGAGCGGAGGTTAGAATTTAGGATGTTGGATTGGAACGCCGCGGTAGCGACGGATTGGTCGAGGGATGCGATAGTTCTGGCCTCGGCTGTGAACCTCTTCACGTAGTCCCTCAATCTCTCCCCCTTCTGCTGACGGAGGTGCAACAGGGAAATGCTGGTCTTCTCGGCCCTTCGGCTGCTGACGAAGTGGGTGATGAACAGGGTCTCGAACTGTTCAAAGGAGAATATTGACGCCGGGGCAAGGCGAGAGTACCATTCTCGAGCTGGGCCCTTCAGAGTTGCAGGGAATGTTTTGCAGAGGAGGGCGTCGGACGCTTGATGGAGGAGCATCAAAGTCTTAAAGCCTTCGATGTGGTCAACCGGATCGGTCTCTCCCGTATAGTTCTCGAACTGGGGAGGTTTGAAACCGAAGGGAACAGGAGTATCCACTATGGTCCGGGAGAACGGGGGTTGGCTAGGACGGAGGGTCCTCCCCCTGAGTTCTTCTTCCCGGTTTATCCGTCCCAAGAGTTTTTCCACCTCGTTTAGGCGGCGGTTCATGGTGTTATCTCTCCGGCGGTGATCTGCCGAGCCACGGGACTCGTCTTCGTAGGATGGGGAGCGAGGACTGCGGCGATGGTAGCTTCGGGAACGACGAGGACTTGGGGTGCGTCTGGAATTGGTAGGAGCGGGTCGAGGAGAAGGGGAACGTTGGCGAGGGCTCCGGACCGGACGAGGGGAGGGGGCCCTTGGCTCATTGGGATTTTGACGGAGATTGAGGGCCTGTTGTACCATAGCTTGGAATTGCTGGAACTCGGCACGGGTGATGGGTGCCTCATTGTTCCGATGCTGCTGCCGACCTGCTGGTGAGTGCCTCCTTCGGTAGTGATCGGGGGAGTCTCTTCTCCCTCTTCGGGCGGGGGACCCCCTGTGTCCCCGGTGTCGGGGGGATCGTTCTTGGTGGGAGGCTTCTCCCCGAGCCCGCTTTTCGTCCAGATGGTGACGAAGGTCCTTATCTTCCGGGCGTCTGGGATGGGCATCGTGGCGACCAGAGGCTCGGGGATGATGGGAGGCCATGGAGGCACTGGAGGCAGTGTGGTTGGGTATGTTCTCTGGATGAAGAGGCTGTTTCTGGGGGTTAGGCCCCTTCGGATCAGGATGTGGAGGGTTCCGCTGGAGCGGCTCTTCCACAGTAGGAGGGAGCTGCCCTTGTTGCTGAGTGGGATCAGGAAGGACTTCCTGCTGGTCAAGGATGGGCGCTCGATTGGAGCCCCTAGATCTGACTTTGCGAGGCGGCATGGCTGGAGAAAACCTGTTCACCGGGAAGAGGAGAGGTCTCTACTCGTTAGTTTCCCACAGACGGCGCCAATCTGTTGCCGCTAAATTCGGTGTGGGGGCAAACAGATGAATTTGTGAGTTCTTTGGGGAAACTGAATAGGAGAACCTGTATACCTGTTCCGTTGAACTCTGATCGTCGCTCCCGCCGTGCACCTGCAAAAAGTGCGAGACACCGGGGTTGTTCCCGGCGACGCACCCTCCGACGCTCAAGTCAGTAACCAGAAATGATTATGAAAGAGCGTTTAACTAGAGAAAGATTGATTACCTCTTAATGGAGATGGGTGGGGGGTATTTATAGGCGTCTTAGAGAACAATTTAGGAATGTAATCCGCGTAGTCTGATATAGAACAATCTCCTTGTAAACAGATTGGGAAAGTAATCTGATAAGGCATATTCTGGTAATCAGATAAGGAATTTTAATCCCTAAATCCCAGTGTAAAGATTGACGTGAATCATGGCCGTTGATTTAGATCTAATCAGGGACCTTGATTGTGTCTTGCTGGATCGAGTTGGCAGCGGGTTGAAACCCGTGCCCAGCTGTGGTGGATCCGTTTGCGGGTTATTGGATCTGTGAGAAGGAGACCCAGTACCCGCTTCGGACCCGTTTGCATGTGAAATTACCGTCTCGTCCCTGAGCTGTAGGATTCGTGCCCCATTTGGACGGTCTCGATTGAACCCCTTGTTTTGACCATATCAATTATATAATTTATTATATAATTGATTATTATTGTAATAAATTGTTTAATACATAATTATAATAGATTATTATTACATATATATTATTATAATTATTATTTGTTATTATATATATGTATATAATTAAATATGTTTATTATAATAAATTATTTCATATTATTATATAATATAAAATTATTATAATATATTATTATTTTATATATACTATTTTATATATACTATTATTATATTATAATATAATTATATATATTATTATTTTATATATACTATTTTATATGAGTAATGTGAGCCTCATATTTGTATGAGGAAATTTTCCTCATACAAAGTGATTATACTCACCTGGTAGGGCCATTATCGAAGATCCACTCCGTTCATCATGTTTATCATGCTAATAGATGTAAGTGTAGAAAAAATCAAGTTGTTTGGAGGTCATTCACTCATGTATCATGTGGGTCTAATTTGTGGTTCGATTTATATTACTGTTGAAATCGTTAATTTTTCAATCACATGATGCATGGGTGAATGACCTCCAAACTACTTGATTTTTTCTACACATACATCCATTAGCATGATAAATATGATGGACGGAGTGGATCTTCCATAATAGCCCCACCAAGTGAGTATAATCACTTTGTATGAGAAAAATTTTCTCATACTCTATATGAGGCTCACTTTTCTCATTTTATATATACTATTGTATACTATTATTATATTATATTATTATTATATATATTATTATTATTATATATTATTATTACACATTATTATATATATTAATATATAATATATTACTATTATATATTATTATATTTATTATTATATGATATACTATTATTATAAAATATTGTTATATATATATTTATAATATATTATTGTTACATATACATTATTATTATTATTATTATTATTATTATTATTATTATTATTATATATTATATTATTATTATATATATTATATTAATATATATATATATATATACACACACACACACGCGCGCACTATTATTATAATATATATTATTTTTTCATATATACTATTTTATATATACTATTATAATAATCTATTATTATTATAATATATATTATTATTATTATATATTACTATTATATATTATTATATAATTTATTATTATTGTCGTAAATTGTTTAATATATAATTATAATAGATTATTATTAATATATATTATTATAACTATTATATGTTATTATATATATGTATATAATTAAATATGTTTATTATAATAAATTATTTCATATTATTATATAATATACAATTATTATAATATATTATTATTTTATATATATTATTTTATATATACTATTATTATATTATAATATTATTATATATATTATTATTTATATATACTATTTTATATATACTATTTTATATATACTTTTATTATATTATATTATTATTATATATACTATTATTATATTATATTATTATTATATATATTATATTATTTTATTATTTTATATATACTATTTTATATATACTATTATTTCTTATATTCAATTTCATATATACTATTATAATAATCTATTATTATAATATATATTATTATTATTATAATATATATTATTATTATTATATATTACTATTATATATTATTATATATATTATTATATAATTTATTATTATTATAATAAGTTGTTTAATATATAATTTGAATATATTATTATTACATATATATTATTATAATTATTATATATTATTATATATATGTATATTATTAAATATGTTTATTATGATAAAATATTTTATATTATTATATATCAGTATGTATGTATATGTCAGAGTATATATACTGTATGCAGTATATACATACAACCAAACCTATACATACATTATGCTCTCATTTTCAAAAAACTGTTTTCATAAAAAATTATTACCAAACAGCTTTTACACTCTCTGATATGGTCAAAACAAGGGGTTCAATCGAGACCGTCCAAATGGGGCACGAATCCTACAGCTCAGGGACGAGACGGTAATTTCACATGCAAACGGGTCCGAAGCGGGTACTGGGTCTCCTTCTCACAGATCCAATAACCCGCAAACGGATCCACCACAGCTGGGCACGGGTTTCAACCCGCTGCCAACTCGATCCAGCAAGACACAATCAAGGTCCCTGATTAGATCTAAATCAACGGCCATGATTCACGTCAATCTTTACACTGGGATTTAGGGATTAAAATTCCTTATCTGATTACCAGAATATGCCTTATCAGATTACTTTCCCAATCTGTTTACAAGGAGATTGTTCTATATCAGACTACGCGGATTACATTCCTAAATTGTTCTCTAAGACGCCTATAAATACCCCCCACCCATCTCCATTAAGAGGTAATCAATCTTTTTCTAGTTAAACGCTCTTTCATAATCATTTCTGGATTACTGACTTGAGCGTCGGAGGGTGCGTCGCCGGGATCAACCCCGGTGTCTCGCACTTCCTTGCAGGTGAACGGCGGGAGTCAACGGTCAAGCTCCGGCGGAACAGGTTAGGCGTTTGCTATTCAGGTTTTCCACGAACTCACAAATTCATCTGTTTGCCCCCACACCGAAATTAGCGGCAACAGATTGGCGCCGTCTGTGGGAAAAACATACGAATAGCAGCTCCTCCTCTTTCCGTCGACTAGATCTTCTCCAGCCATGCCTCCGAGAAAAGCCAAATCTAGGGGGTCCAACCGTGGGCCCAATCCCGCCGATCAGCAGGAGCCAGTCCCTGACCAACCCGTTCTGCAGCAGGAACGACCTCCCCTTCAGCAAGATCAGCCCCTTCAGAATCAGCAACCCCCCAAGGGTCCGACCGGACCTCAGAATGCTGGTGCGGGGGGCTCCCGCGGAAAGCAACCTCTCCACCAAGACCGCATCTCCATACACAATGCCTCTACGGATTCCATGGCATCACACAATCCTCAGAGTCGGCAGAAGAAGGACGTGGATCTTCGTCACCATCTGGACGAAAAACGGGCCCGAGAGGGAACCTCCCGCCACTATCGTCCGGGTGAACGATCTCCCCGTCACCGGGATTACAGAAGGTCTCCTAACCGTAGGGGGCGAAGGGAATCCCCCGAGCATCGCAGAAGAAGGCCACGCTCCCCCGTGGGTCGGCAGCAGCCTAAGAACGAGGAGGCACCAATCACCCGTGCCGAGTTCCAGCAGTTCCAAGCGACCATTCTACAAGCTCTCACCAACGCACCCAAGGCTCCATCCCCTCCCCCGGTCCGAAGCCCTCTCCGACGTACCCCAAGTCCTCGTCGCTCCCGAAGCTACCATCGCCGCAGCCCTCGTTCTCCTTCGTATGAAGATGAGTCTCGAGGCTCGGCAGATCACCGTCGGAGGGATGACGCCATGTACCGCCGCCTTCATGAAGTAGAAAGGTGCCTGGGTCGGATAAACCGAGAAGAGGAGCTTAGGGGGAGGACCCTACGTCCTAGCCAACCCCCTTTCTCCCGAACCATAGTGGATGCACCTGTCCCGTTCGGCTTCAAACCTCCCCAATTTGAGACTTACACCGGGGAGACCGATCCAGTCGATCACATCGAAAGCTTTAAGACTTTGATGCTCCTCCATCAAGCTTCCGATGCCCTCCTCTGCAAAACCTTCCCCGCGACACTGAAGGGCCCAGCTCGAGAGTGGTACTCCCGCCTCGCACCGTCTTCCATATTCTCCTTCGAGCAGTTCGAGACACTCTTCATCACCCACTTCGTGAGTAGCAGGCGCACGGAGAAGACCAGCATTTCACTCCTCCAGCTTAGGCAAGAGAAAGGTGAGAAGTTAAGAGACTATGTGAAGAGGTTCACAGCTGAAGCCAGGACTATAGCCTCCCTCGACCAATCCGTCGCAACAGCCGCCTTCCAATCCAACGTCTTCAATTCCAGCCTCCGCTCCTCTCTTGCTAAGAAGCCCCCACAGAACTTTGCCGACCTCCTTCTCAGGTGTGACAAGTACATTCGGGCCGAAGAGGCCGCCTACCCTCCAAGCTTCGGAGGGTCTGCCTCAGGGACGAAACGAAAGCTGACCGAAGAAGATGAGGGCTCCCAAAAATCCCAGAAGGACAGCAATGGACAGCGTCGCCCGACTCCTCGGTTTGAGAAGTTCACCCCCCTCATTGCCAACATATCAGAAGTCCTTATGGAGGTGGACAACGAAGGGCTACTCCGCGCTCCCCCGAGAATGAATACACCTGGCAAGAAGAGGAATAAGGATAAGTGGTGCCGCTTTCACAGGGACCACGGCCACGACACGGATGATTGTCGGGCTCTCAAGGAGGAGATCGAAGAACTCATACAGCGGGGGCACCTGATCCAGTTCGTCCAAAAAGAGGGGGCCGAGCTCCCCACCTGAATCACCACCTCTTCCAAACGAACAGAAAGGCCCGCCGAGCTTCAAGACTCAGCTCCTCCCAAGAGGTCCTCACCTTATTGTAGAAGTAGGATTTTGATTTTCAATAAGGCCGATGCTTGTAACTCGGCCCACAGCATGTAATAATGGCTCGCCCTATTGGAGCAGCCACTTAGTTTATTTCAATAAAACTTATCTTTTCATTGAAAATTATTGCTCTTGCTCCTCTATCTCTCTGGGTTCGGAGTCCAGCTCCTTCTACATGGCTCCTCCCGCAACTCACTAAACTCTAACGATGGCTCCGGAGTCCAACACTTGGTTCGATTCTGCTTCGAATAACTCGCTCTTAAGCGGGTTAGAAGTGGTTCGCCATTCGAAATTGCTCCCACAGCCGTTGAACAACTTAAACGATGGTTCCGGAGTCCAACACTTGGTTCGATTCTGCTTCGAATAACTCGCTCTTAAGCGGGTTAGAAGTGGTTCGCCATTCGAAATTGCTCCCACAGCCGTTGAACAACTTAAACGATGGTTCCGGAGTCCAACACTTGGTTCGATTCTGCTTCGGACAACTCGCTCTTAAGCGGGTTAGAAGTGGTTCGCCATTCGAAATTGCTCCCACAGCCGTTGAATAACCTCACAATGGTTCGGAGTCCAGCACTCGGCTCGACTCTTCTTCCTCGGCCCGTCCTCAGACGAGCCAGGAGTGGATCGCCGTTCGAAATTGCTCCTGCAGCCGTTGAATGGATCGGAGTCCAACACTTGGCTCGATTCTACTTCGCAAGTTCGCTCCTAAGCGGACTAGAAGTAGCTCGCCATTCGAAACTGCTCCTGCGTCCCTCAAACTAACCTCACGATGGTCGGGGTCCTATGGCTCGACTTTACTTCACCGGCTCGTCCTTGAACGGGCCGGAGGAAGATAGCCATTCCGAACTGCCCCCACGACCATCCGAGCTGAGCTACCCATCTACCGAGAAGCAAAGTGGCGGAAAATGTGCCCCAAAATCCATGCTCGGATCTGCCGAACAAGATGCATCTACCGAGCAGCTAAGCAGATGAAGAGCAAGAAGAAAAAGAGGCTAACGGGTCAGGGTCGGATCCAATACCCTCGGTCCGACCCATGCCCTTGTTAGCTCCCTCATTCTTCTCCCTCTTCAGTCTTCCCGCCAAAGGTACCCAACACTTCTGCTCTTCTTCACCGTGCGGAAGAACAAGGCAGAGGAAAGAACCCAATTGCCTCTTCTCCCCTTCCTCTTCTCCTCTTCTCCACCGTGCGGAAGAACAAGGCAGAGGAGAGAACCCAAATGCCTCTCCTCCCCTTCCTCTTTCTCCTCAGAAATGCTACCGGTCCGAAGTGCCGCCGTACCGACCCTCGTTTATGGAGAAAAATTCGGCCGACCCCATCTAACCGTTGGATCATCTCAAAATTCACACTCAAGCGTGATGGACGGATCAGATCACGCCTCGTCACCACAAAACGACAAGATAACGTTTTCTCGAAACTCGTGCCTCTTGTCTCGTGATTCGCGCTACGATCGTGATCAACCGTCCAGATCAAGCTGCGTAGCCTGGATCTGCCAATCCACTAACCTGCGGAGCGGCGAAAATGTGCCTCAAAATCCGTGCTCGGATTCGCCGAACAAAGCAAGCAGATGAAGAGGAAGAAAGAAAAAGAGGCTAACGGTCGTGGTCGGATCCGATACCCACGGTCCGACCCATACCCATCTTAGCTCCTTCATTCTTCTCCTTCTTCCCCAACACATCTCGTCTTCCCAACCGTGCGGAAGAACAAGGCAGGGGAGCACGTGGGGCCGGGTTCGGCCCGTTAAGGGATCCGAACCCATCAACCCACGACCCGAACTCCACTCCTCTTCTTCCCCATGTTCCCGCCAAAGACAAATCCCAACAAACCCTTCAAAAAAAGAAAGGGGCCACGTGGCATGCCATGTGGCATCATCTCAATGATCCGAGGTGCCGATCCGGGGTGCCGATCCGAGGTGACGGGGTACCGACCCTCGTTTTTGGAGAAAAATCGTCCCGAGGCGATCTCACCGTTAGATCATCTCCAAATTCGCACTCAAGCGTGATGAACGGCTCAGATCTCGCCACGTCACCACAAAACGACAAGATAGCGTTTTCTCGTGATCTGAACCCCATCCTCGTGATGCGTGCCAAAATGAACGGCCCAGATCCGTCCACGCAGACGTTCCAAACCGCTTGCCATCGGCTTGGTCGGTCGAGCTACCAAACAGCTCAGCCGAGCAACCGAGCCACTTAATACGGAATGGCGGAACCATCAAGAAGACAAGTAAACGACTCGGCCTCCGGCCCACCGAGCCGAGCCACCAAGTTCGCCCAAAAATACCCAACTCCGCGCCCGGCAAATAGCGCGAGGTATGCGGACCGAGGTGACGAGATACCGACCCTCGTTTTTGGCAAAAAATCCTCCCGAATCAAAATCACCGTCGGATCTCTCCAAAATTCGCGTCAGGATCTGATGAACGGTTCAGATTGCGCCACGCCCACAAAACGACAAGATAGCGTTTTCTCGTGATCTGAACCCCATCCTCGTGATGCGTGCCAAAATGAACGGCCCAGATCCGTCCACGCAGACGTTCCAAACCGCTTGCCATCGGCTTGGTCGGTCGAGCTACCAAACAGCTCAGCCGAGCAACCGAGCCACTTAATACGGAATGGCGGAACCATCAAGAAGACAAGTAAACGACTCGGCCTCCGGCCCACCGAGCCGAGCCACCAAGTTCGCCCAAAAATACCCAACTCCGCGCCCGGCAAATAGCGCTAGGTATGCGGACCGAGGTGACGAGATACCGACCCTCGTTTTTGGCAAAAAATCCTCCCGAATCAAAATCACCGTCGGATCTCTCCAAAATTCGCGTCAGGATCCGATGAACGGTTCAGATTGCGCCACGCCCACAAAACGACAAGATAGCGTTTTCTCGTGATCTGAACCCCATCCTCGTGATGCGTGCCCAGATAAACGGCCCAGATCTTGCCACGTCGACAAAACGACAAGATAGCGTTTTATGGGGATCCACGCCAGAGATGGGCGGCCTAGATGATGCCACGTACCTCGGATGATCCGAACCGAGGGACCGACCCTTCCAACCGAGTCGTCGACCCCCTAGCCGCGGCACTACGCATCCGGGCCGTGGTGCTGGGGTACCGACGCTTCCAACCGGGTCGCCGACCCCCCAAGCCGCGGCACTACGCATCCGGGCCGTGGTGCTGGGGTACCGACCCTTCCAACCGGGTCGCCGACCCCCCTAGCCGCGGCGCTACGCATCCGGGCCGTGGTGCTGGGGTACCGACCCTTCCAACCGAGTCGCCGACCCCCCTAGCCGCGGTGCTACGCATCCGGGCCGCGGTGCCGAGGCACCGACCCTCGTTTTTGGGAAAAAATCCTTCCGACCCTCAGGAGCCGTTGGATCTCGTAGGAAAGCGCGCTCGTCATGATGGACGTCCCAGATCTTGCCACGTCCACAAAACGACAAGATAGCGTTTTATGGGGATCCACGCCAAAGATGGACGGCCTAGATGATGCCACGTACCTCGGATGCTTTGAACCGAGGCACCGACCCTTCCAACCGGGTCGCCGACCCCCCAAGCCGCGGCACTACGCATCCGGGCCGTGTTGCTGGGGTACCGACCCTTCCAACCGGGTCGCCGACCCCCCTAGCCGCGGCGCTACGCATCCGGGCCGTGGTGCTGGGGTACCGACCCTTCCAACCGAGTCGCCGACCCCCCTAGCCGCGGTGCTACGCATCCGGGCCGCGGTGCCGAGGTACCGACCCTCGTTTTTGGGAAAAAATCCTTCCGACCCTCAGGAGCCGTTGGATCTCGTAGGAAAGCGCGCTCGTCATGATGGACGTCCCAGATCTTGCCACGTCCACAAAACGACAAGATAGCGTTCTATTGGGATCCCCGCTAAAGATGGACGGTCTAGATGGTGCCACGTACCTCGGATGATCCGAGCCGAGGTACCGACCATTCGAACCAACTCGCCGACCCCTCGAA
This sequence comes from Hemerocallis citrina, assembly GCA_017893485.1. Taxonomy (NCBI): domain Eukaryota; kingdom Viridiplantae; phylum Streptophyta; class Magnoliopsida; order Asparagales; family Asphodelaceae; genus Hemerocallis; species Hemerocallis citrina. The sequence continues at coordinate 257,952,314 of CM030359.1, forward strand.
CCGCGGCGCAACGCATCCGGGCCGGGGTGACGGAGTGCCGACCCTCGTTTTTGGGAAAAAATCCTTCCGAGGAGCAGGAGGCGTCTGATCGTTCCGAAATTCGCGCTCCATCTTGATCGAAGGCCCAGATGATGCCACGCGATAAATAGGTATTAAAAATTGGTTTTTATTTATTTAAATCGGTTTATTTATTTAAAAAATTGCGAAAAATCGCTAAAAATTCGGGAAAATTAGCTAAAAATTCCAGGAAATAATTAAAAATTCGGGGAATATTTCTAAGCCACCGAACGAGCAATTATTACCTAGAATACGCGGTTAAAGCCCCCGAACAATTAGCCAACACATCGCAAAATTAAATAAATCATCCGGAAAAATAGATAAAAACTCGACACAGCTTCGGAGCATCAAAGAAGGAGGAACTAGCCTACCCCCGTGCTCCAGGATTCAAAAATCACCCATTCGGACTGCGATACAGTTCCACCGACCACTGAGTTAGTCAAACTACTCCTCAAAGACTGACCACCCTCAGTCTTTAGGAGTGGGGGGCTCGTGATATGGTCAAAACAAGGGGTTCAATCGAGACCGTCCAAATGGGGCACGAATCCTACAGCTCAGGGACGAGACGGTAATTTCACATGCAAACGGGTCCGAAGCGGGTACTGGGTCTCCTTCTCACAGATCCAATAACCCGCAAACGGATCCACCACAGCTGGGCACGGGTTTCAACCCGCTGCCAACTCGATCCAGCAAGACACAATCAAGGTCCCTGATTAGATCTAAATCAACGGCCATGATTCACGTCAATCTTTACACTGGGATTTAGGGATTAAAATTCCTTATCTGATTACCAGAATATGCCTTATCAGATTACTTTCCCAATCTGTTTACAAGGAGATTGTTCTATATCAGACTACGCGGATTACATTCCTAAATTGTTCTCTAAGACGCCTATAAATACCCCCCACCCATCTCCATTAAGAGGTAATCAATCTTTTTCTAGTTAAACGCTCTTTCATAATCATTTCTGGATTACTGACTTGAGCGTCGGAGGGTGCGTCGCCGGGATCAACCCCGGTGTCTCGCACTTCCTTGCAGGTGAACGGCGGGAGTCAACGGTCAAGCTCCGGCGGAACAGGTTAGGCGTTTGCTATTCAGGTTTTCCACGAACTCACAAATTCATCTGTTTGCCCCCACACCGAAATTAGCGGCAACACTCTCATTTTCAGAAAACTGTTTTCAAATAACAAACCAAACGCAACCTAAATGTTACATTTTCAACTTTTCATTTATGTTGTAGCCAATTCCAGAAGTGAAGACATTTATTGAACCATCTAATTATTATTTGCCTTTCAGGGGATCAAATATATTCTCTTCTTTTGTCAATTTCTTGAAAAGCAAGGATCCTAGTGATGGTTCAGAACAGGCTTTACTTGATGAACTGCGTGCTTTGGATGCTCATCTTAAAGCTTATGTCTGTACAGCGATGCTGATTGATCTAATCTGATGGACAAGCTTGTAATTGGATATATTTTTGAATTCCATTTTTTATTCATGGATATTTATAAGAGTGTCCACAGTGGTGTTTCTCATTTTTTAGAAAATAGCAGCTACAGTAATAAAAAAATAGGGTATTTGTCTACAGTGATTGTTTATTAAAATTTTGCTAAAATTTGAGAAAGACGAGACATATTGTTTCGTCCGGTTTTATTTTTTTTAAAGAGTTATTTAATTAGTGATTAGATATTAAAATAGTTTAATTAAATAAATTAAATAATAAAATATAACCTAAACCTAATTAATTACACACTAAACTAGTTTATCCACTAATCTAAGCTCCCTGATTTGCTGGACCGGATATGTCCCGTCCAAGCAAATTTCGCTTGAAACGGGACAACATGTCTCGTTTTAGCGTTATTTGATTTTTTTTATTTTTAGATGATACATGTTGTACCGTCTGATCATTTTTATAAAAAAATAAATTTAAAAAAAAAATATTTGGGACAGAACAAGTTATATCGTCCGACGATCTTTAGAAAAAAAAAATTGGGACGAAATATGTTGTCTCGTCTCTTATAATATGAGAATCGCGATTTGGTTTCTCATAAATGAGAAACGAATGTAGCTATTTTGTTATTTTATGCCAAAATATCAAACCACTGCAGCACTAACTTTCTTGAAAAATAAAAAATTGGCAAATATAGCAAATCATTGTGAATGCTCAAAGACTTCACATCATTTCCTTTATTCTAAAAAATAATGCATGAACAATTTGCAAGTCATATTGAGTTTATCTGATTTTGACAGGGTCCTTTTGTTGGTGGAGAAAACATCTCTGCTGTCGATTTAAGCTTGGCACCTAAACTGTTTCATCTTGAGGTTGCTCTTGGCCACTTCAGAGGATGGAAAGTCCCAGAAGATTGGACTAGTGTTCATGCGTACACCAAGGTAAACAATAAACTCTAAATATATACCAACAGTCTTCGAAATTTCTTGTGAGAAATGTCCTCCTAAAATTTAGTGCCTTTATTTTATTTTATTTTATTTTATGTTTCTAACTTCTAAGGTAGGAAGCAGGATACGAGTTCAGTACGTGTATCCGGTATGGTATGTATCCGATACATCGATATGCCGATTCCTCAAAAATTAAGATATGGGTACGTTATGATACGCTAAATTAAAATAATTAATAGCGGCAATAATAGTTCATTCGCACGCAGTACGCACCAACCCCGTTCGCAACCAAAGACTCATATATTTACACATATATATAGTAAACTAAAATATTCAATTCAATCCAAACATGAAAAATTAAAAAATATGAACATGGCAATTAAAATTAAGACAAGTAACCAATGTCAAACAAAACATATTAATGGACCATTCTAACCACACCAATACCAATATTACATGACCAAAAGGTTCAAATAAAAGTAGCGTAGTCTTGTTATATATAAGTAGGAGAGCATAAGCAGGTCGGATGTTGGTCCGATGGTAATGTTGAACTTGAACTGGGTCTGAACTTGATGGAGATGGATTGGGCTTGGGCCAACTTTACTGTTTTGGGCTGGGTAAAAAATGAAAATAGCCCCCCTATCCAAAACATGTCCAAGCATATGCAAAACGTATATGACCTTTCTTTTTCTTTTTTCTTTTTTCATTTATATTCTGGGATACGTATTCAACGCGTATCCCACCAGATACGTCCTAGATACGCGGGTACGTACCCCCAGGAGAGCGTTCATGCTTCATAGATTCTAAGTATCCAAATTTTTGTTCTATTAAAAGAACGCTTTAGATTCTAAGTATCCAAATTTTTGTTCTATTAAAAGAAGCCCAATTAAAAATATACATAATGCAGTCTAATCACATATCAATATTTATTCTTAGATATTTCAGTTAGATTGAATTCTAACAGCATTTTTAATTAGGATTGATGTGATGTTGTTCTAAGATTTTTAGACCTGGACCATCAAAATCGTATCTTTCTTTATGGGGGGGAGTTACAATTTTTCTGATCGACATTAAATGAATTTTTTGATGTATCGGATAGAGCCAAAAGACTCCAGCCATCAAAAATATATTAATCAATAATAACAGTATACAAATAAATAATCGATGGCTTTACAAGATGTAAAACAATAAAATGCGAGCAAAGAATAAATTAACAAAGGCTATAGAGCAAAAAATACATATAAAAGAGCTACAGCAAGGTCTCGCGCCGAAACAAGACAGAGAACACAACGACCCTCCCCCAACGAAGGCCCCCTAATCCGCAAGCAGTCCAAAGAAACACTCAAGCAGCACAACGGAGGCAACGCTCAGCCGCGATGAAGGGAATCAGCAAGAAGATAAGACTCCACTGCGCCGAAGATGGAGCAACGACGCAGAATCAGATTTCCTCGCCAGAATGCGAGCACTCACACGAGTAGGCAAATTATAGATGACCTTCTTTTTATAACTCCGCTTGACGGGGGGAGGGGCATCCCTTGCCGAAGAGGGCGAATAAATCGCAAAGACCGAAGGCGAGGCTTTGACTTTGATAGAACACGGCAGGGACACGCAGCAACTGAGAGCGTCCGAAGAGACAGGAGGGGTGGCCTTGGTCGAGACGTCCGAGTGAGGGAGAAAAGGATCATCACAACTCGGAAACGTCTTACGGGAGAGGGAGTGGAAGAGATGTTTAAAAGCTGTCAAAAGCTGTAAGAGTCCTGAATGAACCCCTAAACGATGATACCAAGAGAATAAGCATCCTGGGAAATGAAAAGAGAATGTAGCAAGGTGGGGAGAAGACACCTTAACAACACACGGATAGTTATAATCAAACGAAGAATCCATGGTGTCGACCATAGACCTGTCAGGACGTGCAGGGGAATCAGGGATAACGCAGTGCAAAGCGTTCCCCCTCGCAAATCGAGACCACTCAAGCGAAGGGGAAAAGGATTTAAACAAGTTAGACTTGTAATCCAGCTTCCCAAACACTGAAGGAGACAAAGAGATGGAACGGGAATGGCCCTTATAAGAACCCAACCAGGGGTTGGAGCCCAGTGAAGAACGAGCTTTGCGATCCTTAACTAGGATAGCGAAATTAGGATAGGGAAGGGTGGCAGGAAGATCACTATAAGGGGATGAAGGAGTGGAGGCGATCATCGTAGAAGGCGAAACCGAAACAGAAGAGACGAGATTCTGGCCCGAGACAACGCTGCTCTTGCTAGCCACCCCCTCCTGAAACTTCCTAGCCAATCTAGCAAGAAATTTGCGCTTTAATAGGGGGTAGTTTAGAACGGAAAGAAGTTTGGCCGGAAGGAGGTGACCTTTAGGAAAACCAAGAAGGTTTTGAAGAGCAAAACATCTACAGCGAGAATGACCCCACTTATCACAGAAAATGCATCTAATTTTATTCTTGCACTCGCGTTTAAAATGCCCGGGGAGAAGGCATCTGAAGCAAACCACAAATGGATCGGCCTTAGAAGAAGAATGGAGGTTAGTGGAGGTAGAAGAACAAGGAGAAAGATGGGAAATATCGAAACGAGGAGTAGGCAACTCCCTTTACGAAACTTGAACCAACTCCAAATTATAAGGCCTGGCATCAAGCTCGGCGAGACACATCGAATGAACCAACCCAACCTTGATAACCATGAACACCTGCAGTGAAGGCAACTGCACCAAAAAGGAGGAGGGGTACAGTACAGTTCCAACTGCAACCAAGTAGCACCACTGATGAGGATAACATGTTGTGCGGAATACAAATCAAACCAACAATCAAACGAGAGAAACAGCGAGAAAACACAGAAAAGCAAGCAACACAAGAACACAAGATTTACGTGGTTCGGCAAAACGATGCCTACATCCACAAGGGGCGGTTGGGGTTTTTTACTATGTTCTCCAATGGGCAAACAAAGCCTTTACAAGAGATGACGGCTGCAAAATCCGAATAAGGTGTTACAATTTACAAAACCCTAACGGGTGTATTTATAGGGAAACTATTGGGCCTTTCGAATTGGGCCTATTCTGGATCCAAAACCCGCCGACAGTCGACTGGTCCAATTACCAGTCGACTGATACTTCCTTCGGGACAGTCGACTGATCAGTCGACTGCTGCTGCTGTATCTTTAGTCTTTGAAAACTCCTCTCTGGACAGTCGACTGCTCCTCCATCCAGTCGACTGAAGCTCTGAAACTTTCGAACACTGCAGATACCAAATACCAGAATCGAGCCATTATCCTACAATCTCCACCTTGGCGAGATCTTCCAAGTATCCAACAATCTCCACCTTGGTGAAATCTTCCAAGTAGCCCAAGCAATCTCCACAAATACTCCAAAACAACTGCTCATCACCAAATGTAACAAAAACAAACTCCACCTTAGTATGATATCACATACTAACCAAACCAATAGCAAAACACTATCCCAATCGCCCATGCCAAATTATCAAACATGCAAAATATTAGCCAGGTTCATGCAATGCTTGAACTTGGCTGCCCCAACAACTTTGGTCAACATATCAGCAGGATTATCAGCTGTTCCAATCTTCACCAAATGAATATCACCATCCTTTATCAAATCACGCACAAAATGATAACGAACATCAATATGTTTGGTCCTCGAATGATGAACTTGGTTCTTCGCTAAATGAATAGCACTCTGACTGTCACAGTGTACCTCTACCTTCTCCCGATGAATTCCCAAGCTCTTCAAAAGTCCATGTATCCAAATGGCTTCCTTCATGGCCTCAGCAACCGCCATGTATTCAGCCTCAGTAGTAGACAACGCTACAATGGACTGCAAATTTGACCTCCAACTTATAGGTGCCCTAGCCATAGTAAACAAATAGCCTGTAGTAGACCGCCTCTTATCTAGATCACCTGCATAGTCCGAATCAACATAACCCACCAATAACCTGCTAATATTGTCATCCCTTTCAAACTTCAAACCCACATCTGTGGTGCCACTTATGTACCTCAAAATCCATTTAGCTGCTTGCCAATGCTCTTTGCCTGGATCATGCATATATCGATTAACCATACTCACCGCCTGAGAGATGTCTGGTCGAGTACAAACCATAGCATACATCAAACTGCCAACCACACTAGTGTAAGGTACATTAGCCATATACTGTCTCTCTTCATCTGTACTTGGAGACTGAGAAGCACTAATTCTGAAATGAGTGGCTAAGGGTGTACTGACTGGTTTAGTTTTCTCATCTATACCAAACCGTTTCAGCACCTTCAAAAGATATTGCTTCTGTGTCAAACTTACTATGCCCTTTGCCCTGTCTCTAGCTATCTCCATCCCAAGTATCTTCTTGGCTTCACCAAGATCCTTCATCTCGAATTCAGAACTCAACTGATTCTTCAAATTTTGAATCTCCTTAGCATTTTTAGAGGCAATCAACATGTCATCCACATATAATAACAGATATATAAAAGAACCATTCTGCAACTTCCTGAAGTAGACACAATGATCAAACTCACTTCTGGAATATCCCTGCACTTTCATAAACTGGTCAAACCTCAAATACCACTGCCTTGGAGATTGCTTCAACCCATAGAGAGACTTCTTCAACCTGCAAACACAACTTTCCTTCCCAGCTGTCTTAAACCCATCTGGCTGCAACATATAAATTTCTTCATCTAGATCCCCATGTAAGAACGCAGTCTTCACATCCATCTGTGTCAATTCAAGATCAAACTGTGCTACCAATGCCAACAAAATCCGAATAGAAGGATGCTTCACAACTGGAGAGAACACTTCATTATAGTCAATACCTTCCTGTTGAGCATACCCCTTTGCAACTAGTCTAGCCTTGAACCGAACACTGCCTTTTGGACCTTCTTTCTTCGTATACACCCACTTACAACCAATTGCTTTCTTCCCCTTTGGTAGTTGCACTAGATCCCAAGTCTTATTCTTATGAAGAGAGTTCATCTCTTCATCCATAGCAACTTTCCAATCTGCATTTTCTGAACTTCTAGTGGCTTCTTTGAAGTTGGAGGGAACTTCATCATCCACAATGGGAAGAGCAAATGCAACTGTGTCTGTAAAGCGAGATGGTCGTTTGATATCTCTTCTTTGCCTTCTTACTGCAATTGATTCTTCTTGCTGGATAGGAACTTCTTCATCATTCTCAGTATCAACCACATCATCTTCATCTTGGACAGGAACAGGATTTTCAACTGACAACTTTTCTAACTCCACCTGTTGGAGAACTCTCCTACCAGTCGACTGGTTATTGCCAACAGTCGACCGTCCCGAGCTCCCACTCTTCTGCTGTTCTAGACCACCAGTCGACTGCTCCTGTACTCCAGTCGACTATCCCGAGATTCTGCTACTCACCTGTTGGAGAACTGTCCTACTCTTCTGCTGCTCACCAGTCGACTGTCCTATACCATCAGTCGACTGTCCCGAGCTCATCATGCTGGTCTCATCAAAAGTCACATCTCTGCTGATTACTAACTTCTTCTGTTCTGGACACCACAACCTGTAACCTTTGACACCAGTACTAAAACCAACAAATATAGCCTTTTTGGCTCTTGCATCAAGTTTAGTTTCAGTTACATGAAAATAAGCAGGACAACCAAATATATGCAAAAAACTATAATCAGATGCAGGTTTACCACTCCATACCTCAATAGGCGTTTTGCCTTCAAGTGCTGCTGATGGTAAACGGTTGACAATGTGGCTTGCATATATAACAGCTTCTGCCCAAAATGTCTTCTTCAATCCAGACTGTGCTAACATACATCTCACCTTCTCAAGTAAGGTTCTGTTCATCCTTTCTGTAACCCCATTTTGCTGTGGAGTCTTCCTAACTGTGAAGTGCCTCTGGATCCCTTCATCTTCACACAATTTCAGAAACGGATCGTTCTTGTATTCCCCTCCATTATCTGACCTCAGAACCTTAATCTTCCTACCAGTCTGATTTTCAACTTTCTTCTTCCAACTTGTGAACAATGTCAAAACTTCATCTTTGTGCTTCATGGTATATACCCAAACTCGTCTGGAGTAATCATCAACAAAAGTAACAAACCAGTGTCTACCACTCATAGAAGGTGTCTGAGTAGGGCCCCAAACATCTGTGTGCACATAATCGAGGATACCCTTTGTCTGATGTACAGCTGTACCAAATTTCACCCTAGTTTGCTTACCCAAAACACAATGTTCACAAAATTCCAACTTGCACCCTTTAGCATCTTTAAGCAACCCTTGCTTCACAAGCCCCTGCAAGGCCTTTTCTCCTGCATGCCCGAGTCGCATATGCCACAACCTAGTAGAGTCGGGAACAACCTGTTTAGGCCTTTCAGTTACACTGGCAGCCTGACCCAAATATGTTTTTCCCTGCAAGAAAAACAAGTTCCTTTTTCTTTGCCCTTTCATCACCACGAGTGATCCGCTAGTCACCTTCAGAATGCCACCTTCACTAGCAAATTTCAATCCACTGGCCTCCAAAGCACCAAGTGAAATCAAATTCTTTTTCAAATCTGGAACATACCATACATCTGAAAGCTCTCTAATAAGACCATCGTGCATTAGCAATTCAATCTTCCCGATTCCTACCTTCTTACAAGGTGCATCATTTCCCATCAAAACTACACCACCATCCATATACTCCAAAGAAGTAAACCACTCCTTTTTCCAAGACATATGATAGGAGGCTGCTGTATCAAGAAACCATACTTCTTGATAATGTGAGGGACTAGAAGCAAGTGCAAAAGAAAAATCCTCACCACTTTCTAAATTATCAACAGTCACATTTGCAGTCGAATTTTCCTTATTTCGTAGCTTTGGACAATCCTTTTTCCAATGCCCCCTTTCATGACAGAAAGCACATTCATCTTTGGCCGGTATTTTCCTGTCCTTCGAAACTCCTCTCGATTTGGAACGAGATTTGTTTCCCTTTTTCCCAGATTTGGACTCAGATCTGGTCTCAGTCCTGCCCCTTACAATCAAAGCTTCAGAAGTTTCTCTATCAACCATTTTATCCCTTCTCCTAGTTTCATTATTCAACAAAGCATTTGCAACATCTTCATATTTCACAGTATCTTTTCCATATAATAAAGTAGTTGCTAAATGATCATAACTTTCAGGTAATGAATTCAACAGAATTAGGGCTTTATCTTCATCCTTAATTTGCTCATTCAAATTTAACAAATCAGCCAATAATTTATTAAATGATTCAACATGAGCATTCATAGACATACCTTCCGTATAGGTGAAGCGAAAAAGTCTCTTCTTCAAATACAGCCGATTCTCCAAACTTTTCCTCATGTATTTGTCTTCGAGTTTCTTCCACAACACCGCAGCAATGGTATCCCTCATCAAATCATACTTCTGAGCCTTCTCAATAAAGAGCCGAATAGTCCCACACGCAACTCGATTCAACTTCTTCCAATCTGCTTCGGACATATCCTTAGGTTTTTCTTTCTCCAAAGCAACATCTTGTTCTTGTTGAACAAGAACATCCAACACCTCACATTGCCACATCCCGAAATTGTTTATCCCATCAAAATTTTCAACTTCAAATTTTGCGTTGTGAATCGTTGTTCTTGACGAACTTGATCCCACAACATCCTTGGTTGCATCTGTATCACCCGCCATCTCCCTCTAGGTCGAACCAACAGCTCTGATACCACTTGTTGTGCGGAATACAAATCAAACCAACAATCAAACGAGAGAAACAGCGAGAAAACACAGAAAAGCAAGCAACACAAGAACACAAGATTTACGTGGTTCGGCAAAACGATGCCTACATCCACAAGGGGCGGTTGGGGTTTTTTACTATGTTCTCCAATGGGCAAACAAAGCCTTTACAAGAGATGACGGCTGCAAAATTCGAATAAGGTGTTACAATTTACAAAACCCTAACGGGTGTATTTATAGGGAAACTATTGGGCCTTTCGAATTGGGCCTATTCTGGATCCAAAACCCGCCGACAGTCGACTGGTCCAATTACCAGTCGACTGATACTTCCTTCGGGACAGTCGACTGATCAGTCGACTGCTGCTGCTGTATCTTTAGTCTTTGAAAACTCCTCTCTGGACAGTCGACTGCTCCTCCATCCAGTCGACTGAAGCTCTGAAACTTTCGAACACTGCAGATACCAAATACCAGAATCGAGCCATTATCCTACATAACAGTGGAGTACGAGCAGGGAAAAATACAACCCACTATGGGGGTTGAAAACACCCACAAAAAGAGAGAAAAGGATGGTGAAAAGAAACGATAAGGGAAGAAAAATAGAGATGACTGATCTAGAGAGAGCTAAAGCTCAGTGCATCACAAAATGCTGTTAACCAGCAATAGACGGAGCGGAGCCGTCGGGGAAATAGAAAAACAGTAGTGATAAAAAGCACAAGTACCACAACCACAAACGCAGTACCACAAGATCAATATCGAAATCGATAACCGCCAGTACCACAAACACAATCACAGAACCACACAATCACAGCACCAGCAATTAAGAGTAAGAGAAATCACCAGAGAAGCGAGGAGCTCTCCCAAAGTCAAACAGTACAAACCGCACCCTGTAAAAGCGGAATACTCACATTGATGATAAGGCGGATCCACCAGGAAATCACTCACTGAACAAGGAAGGGGATGAGGCCTGCCGGAGGAAGGAGATCACCGGGAAGGAACAGGAAGCCGACCGAGAAAGGCCGCACCTTTCAGGAAATGGAGACGCCGAAGAAGGGCCGCTCAACAGGAAGAGACTTCGAACTGCTGAACAGAGAGACGATGCAACCAAGGATCCGACGGAGAGCTTCGATCGAAACCAAGAGAGGGGAAGAAAAGCTCGCCGAAACTGGGAGGGAAGAGGAAAGAGGGATATGGGTTTGTAGAGAAGGAGGAGCTGAGGAGAATTAATGAAGGAAGGGTGGGGAAAGGACGGAAGGAGAGGCCGGATCTGGGGTGAGAAGGACAGGGAAAAGGGAACAATAACGATTGTTTTGAAATCGCTTTGAAATCGCTTTTGACATTAAATGAATTTTATATGGGAAGAGAACAAATCAACAGGCTGGTTTTACTCTTTTTTCTTCTTTAATTACAGTTAACTAGTATGAAACATGTGCTGTGCACGTAGGGAAAAATTGGGGAAATGAAAAGGGCGAAAAAAAAAAGAAATTTACCTGCACGTGCGCTGCACGGATTGGGTTATGAATGTTGCTTCTAGTAGTAGAGATGTTGTGTTCATCAAGTTCATAGTTTTCTGTTTCTTGTGATATGCTTTGTACATGCAATTATTATGCAGTTCAACAATAAACAAAAATGAATATTGCTTCTAAATTCTTGTTTATTAATTTTTGTTTTTAGAAAGTGAGGTTGTAATTACTTTTGTTATGTGCAGCTGCTTTTTAGTACGGAGTCCTTCGTGAAGACCTCTGCTGCAAAAGAGTATGTCGTTACTGGTTGGGCACCCAAAGTAAATGCATGAAGATGTACTGTTTTTCGAGTAAATAAGGGGAATTAAATACACAAATGTTTTGGACCTGATGTAAATTTGTGGTTAAAAAGTGTCTGGATGTTGCTGTGTTTTATCAGGGATGACTAAATGTATCAGGTGTTGGCAGTTAGTATCTGGTTACACCCTTGTTTTATTTTAAGGTTTCTATAAAACTGCTTTTATTTATAATGCTATTTTGTTCTGAAATACTGTATTTAATTTTGTTCTGTAGTAATATTGGTTTTAGTGACAAACAGTCCGTCGATGAGGAGGATTGATCTTGAATGCACAGAGAGCCTTTGATGTTTATACGTTTGAAAAACTGTATTCTTGCTACATATGGGGATTGCAAATCCTTGACCTCTCTCGATCAGCATGCTGAACGATGGTTCCTACTCTATGAGCCATGGTTAGCTAGTTTTCTGTAGTTTTTGTTATGTCACTGGTGTAAAGGAGTTTGTGCTCTATGTTGCATACAACTTTTGAATATCTGCTGCAATGTACAAAGTTCTTCACTAATATATTATCCTTTGGTTGGGCAAGGTTTTTACCAATTCCGAGCACCTCTTTGTGATATGTTTAACCCTCCGTGGGGGTACATAAGCTTGGATGCGTTGAAAGTGGAGCATCGTTGCATCACCCGATGCAATACCTACCTTGATGGTATCAGCTTCCATCATCTTCGAACCATTCCCTTCAGATTTTGCTGCTGTAGATGGCAGCATTTCCCCCTAGCTTTTAACATTTTGAACTAGGCCAACCGTTGCTACCTTGATGCCTGCCACCAACGGCTCCATCCCCATTAATCTTCACACAAGGTCGAACCCAATGTTCCTTCCACAAAGCTGTGCCCCTAGTTTTGGCATTTTGTCAAACAGTTGATGCTGTGGAAACCATGCTCTCTCGAAGCACTTCTTCAGCCTTTAATGCCTTAGTTCGCAATGCCCCGGAGATCATTGCAGTGGACTCTGGCTGAGGACTGAGGAGAGGAGGATGAAGGCGCAGGGAATAGAGATGAACAGGAGAGGGAAGTGTAATTAACAGATGATTAGAGAAAAGAAAAGAAGGAACTCATTTGTGTTTGTGTTTGTGTTTAGATGGATAATTCAAAGAAAAGTCAAGAGTAAACTGCATCTTGTCAAGAGTAAACTGCATCTCTAGACTATTTTTGTCCCACATCAGGAGGGATGCAGGACGTGGGTTTGGGCTGCTAGTATGTTACTTCTTGCAAGCAGGGCATATCTTGTCTAGACAAAATTTTAGAAATGATATCTTGATTTCCATGTCTTTCAATCGACGCCCGCCTATGCTTCTGAACTAGGCTCACCTAAGAAAAAGGTTGTCGTACAAAGCGAACAGAAACAAAGTATGCAATCCGATCAGCGTGAGTAAGGTAGCCTTCTTCATTATGAGATGGAGTAGACCACAACTAAGGGGGATGTCCCAACTGACTGTCTTGCTGGTCTTTAGCCAAAGGAGTGTTAGTAGCTTTCATATTTATATAACTCATAACCCATTACTCTGCTGTTACAGAGTATGGTATCAGTTATCGAATGTGAAGAGCCTCACCAGTGTACTGGGGGAGAAAAAAATTGATTGGGGCAAAAAATAAATATAGGCCAGACTGAAGCCGGGGCCGGGGCCGGGCGCACGTGTGTGTTTGTCATTTTGGCTAAGTCCTCTATCCACTACACGTTAGTGATAACCCCCGGGCCACGCCCTTTACTCCAATTTTCTAGTATATATACTAGAAAAAATCTTTTCCAATTTTCGATATGGGACTATCTATTTTCTCCAAGTTTCCAAGTTAGTATATTTCAAATACCCAACTTTGGACCAACATTTCTCATTCATACGGAATTCGTTTTTGGCAAATGAGTACACCACGGAATAGTACTCGACGAGAGGATCGCAATCCACTCATTTTCCGGCGCCGCCGGTGACCGGAGCCCTCCGGAATCCGGCCCGGAAAACTGCAAAAATAAATTCCAACAATCCCCTACATGAATGGAAATTACCAGACTATGTAATCCAGACATGACAGAAAAACTCTGAGAGTACAATCGAAAAATCACTGCATCAGGAATGGTAGTATTTTTTCAACTTTGAACCACCCTTAGTAAGTAGCTATCGGATTCACTTGACCAGGTAGTGATCATGATGTCTTGAACTACCCGGGCTTTGATGTGAACCTAGTCAATAACTATCACACAGTTTCATCTCCTCACAGAACTAAGTTCTCTTGTTGTGTTCATTTTGGCCTTGAACAGCCCTGGTTAATCGTGAGTGAACTTGGAGAATGTAGCCTCTCTTTATTCTTCTAGAAACGGCCTCATTTCACACTCACAAGGTGATTGCCCATAAAGAGTATCCTGCTATACCCCACTTTTATTTCAAAGCTATGGAAATCATTAAAAGCCAAGCTTATCTTAACTCTTTGCAGGCAGCACTGTTTTATCATCCTAAGAGTGGGTATGAGATTTTACTCTCTCAGTGCTCTCGTCGATTCAACAAGATTTAGTTGTCCCTTTGAACCTAGATCTTAGGATCTCCAATTCCTAGGGAGGGTTTCCATCAAGTATCCTCTTTCGTCATAGGCTTTAAATCCATTCCTCTTGATGATCTGACAACCTGCTCTCGCGACAGACCTTTAGTAAATGGATCCGCTAGGTTGTCGGCCGATTTATATATTCTATAGAGATTACTCCATTTGAGAGCAGTTGTCTAATGGTTTTGTGTCGCCTTCTGATATGACGAGACTTACCATTATACATACAACTCAGTGCCCGTGCTATAGCCGATTGGCTGTCACAGTGTACACATAAAGCAGGCACAAGTTTTTTCCACATAGGAATATCCTCTAAAAAGTTTCGAAGCCATTCTGCTTCCTCTACCACTTTGTCTAAAGCAATAAACTCAGATTCCATGGTGGATCTGGCCAATAGCGTTTGTTTATAGGATTTCCATGACACAGCTGCACCACCAAGTGTGAAGACATATCCACTTGTGGATTTTTAGTTGTTGGAGTCCGATATCCAGTTGGCATCGCTGTAGTCTTCTAGTACTGCTGGATATCTGGTATAATGCAACGCATAACTCTGAGTATGTCGCAGGTAGTTCAATACTCTAGTTATTCCTTTCCAGTGACTTCGTCCTGGATTACTTGTGTAGTAGCTCAGTACATTTACTAAATGGGCCAAGTCCGGTCTTGTACAATTTGTTAAGTACATCAGACTACCGATTACACGTGCATATTCCAATTGTGATACGCTTTTACATGTGTTTTTGAATAAGTGAAGACTGGGATCCACAGGACTTTTGGCAGTTCCATTCGAGTAATTCTTGAACCTTTCAAGGACTTTCTCAATATAATGAGCTTGAGATAAAGTAATTCCCTCAGACGTCCTGGAAACTTTGATTCCTAGTATGACGTCTGCAACTCCCAAGTCTTTCATATCAAAGTTGCCACTAAGTATGCTTTTAGTTTGTTTGATAATGTCATTATTGCTTTCAATAATGAGCATGTCATCTACATACAGACACAGGAGAATGTATCCATCTGGAGTATCATTGAAGTAAATACACTTATCACATTCATTTATTTTGAAACCATTTGACATCATAACATTGTCAAAATTTGCATGCCACTGCTTTGGAGCATGTTTCAGTCCGTACAGGGATTTTACAAGTCTGCACACCTTGTTTTCCTGTTCAGGAACTACGTAACCCTCAGGTTGTTTCATTTATATTTCTTCTTCTAAGTCCCCATTTAGAAATGCAGTTTTAACATCCATTTGATGTATTTCCAGGTTACGTAGAGCTGCAATAGCTATCAACATTCTTATGGAAGTTATTCTTGTAACTGGAGAATATGTATCAAAGAAGTCTAGATCTTCCTTTTGCCTAAATCTTTGTACCACAAGTCTCGCCTTATGCTTCTCTATTGAACCATCTGGTTTCAATTTTTGTTTGAAAATCCATTTGCATCCTAGAGCTTTACATCCAGAAGGCAAATCGACTAACTCTCATGTATGATTCTGCATAATAGAGTCTATTTCACTTTTGATTGCTTCCTTCCACATAGGAGCATCAGGCATAGATATGGCTTCTTTAAAAGTTCTGGGCTCATTCTCTAGCAGAAAGGCCGTTACAAAGTCAGGACCAAATGGTTTTGATGTTCTAGCCCGTTTACTTTGTCTAAGCTCATCATTATCATGTTCTAGTTCATCAACTGAAGTGCTTGCATTCCCTTGTTCACGTGTACGTTTGGGATACGTAGTATCCTTGCACGGAAACACATGTTCAAAGAAGGAAGCATTCCTTGATTCTATTATTGTATTCACATGGATATCCGGTATATCTGATTTGTATACTAAGAACCGATATGCACTACTGTTGTGTGCATAGCCTATGAATATGCAATCAATCATCTTAGGTCCGATGGTGACCTGTTTTGGGTTAGGTACTGCTACTTTTGCTAGACACCCCCACACTTTGAGGTATTTATACGAAGCTACATTACCTTTCCACAATTCGTATGGTGTCTTGCCGGTTTTCTTGTGTGGTATTTTATTGAGAATGTAGTTGGCAGTCAGCAACGCTTCCCCTCACATGTTTTGGGGTAAACCAGAATTCAATAACAAGGCATTCATCATCTCCTTTAGAGTTCGGTTTATATGCTGGGCAGTACCATTTGATTCGGGTGAGTAAGGAGCAGTTGTCTGATGAACTATTCCATGTTCAGAGCAGAACATATTAAATGGTGCATCATATTCTCCTCCTCTATCACTCCTAACGATTTTAATCGTTTTGCCAAGTTGATTCTCAACCTCAAGTTTATATTCTTTGAATTTATCCAAAACCTCATTTTTGCTATGTAACAAGTATACATAATAGAATTTTGTGCAATCGTCTATAAATGTCACAAAATACTTTTTACCCCCTCTGGTCTGCACGTATTTTAAATTACACAGATCCGTGTGAATTAGACCTAGAATTTCTGTGTTTCTTTCTACAGAACGTGATGAGTTTTAATGAGTTTGGCCTCCGTGCAAACTTCACATTTTTCAAAGTTATCTATTTAATTTTTGGTAGCAAATTCATGTTAATTAATCTACGCATAGAATTGACATTAACATGGCATAGTCTTTCATGCCAAACAGAAGAAGACTCAACAACATAGGCAATAGGAGTTATTTTATTAACATTGGAAACAGCAGGAACAATAGTTTTAGGGATGACTGTCATTACATTAAACTTGAACAATCCATCCTTTACATATCCTTTACCCAAGTACACCCCATTCTTAGACAATACAAAATTATCAGAAACAAGAACAACCTTAAATCCATTCTTGCTTAGCAAAGAACCTGATATCAAGTTCTTTCTAATATCTGGAACATGCAATACATTTGTGAGTGTTAGTTCTTTGCCTGAAGTCATCTTCAGCACTATCTTCCCTGTTCCTGCAATTTTGGAGGTGGAAGAGTTACCCATGAACAGCTGTTCGTCTTTGTTGCACTTCTGGTATGAAGTGAACATCTCCTTGTCCGAGCAGATGTGCTTGGTGGCCCCAGTGTCGTACCACTATTCACGAGGATTGCTCCCCACAAGATTTACCTCTGATACTACAGCACAGAGGTCCAGGTCAGAGAGACCAGTGGACAAGTTCTCAGCTAGGTGTGCGTGGGATTTTTTATTCCCTTTTGCATGTCCAGTTCCTGCCCGGTTGTTGTCCTTGCTGCGGCACTCAGAAATTTTGTGCCCCAGCTTACCACACTTGTGGCATTTCCAAGCAAACCTCTTTGCAGGAGGTTTTTTGTTTGAGACTTGTGACAAGAACTTTCTCTTCTTGCCCTTTTGTTCGTGCTCCACCACATTGGCCTTTTCTTTAGACTGAATTCCATAGGATCTGTCAGCCTTGCAATTCTCCTCTTCGATCAGCAAGCTGACAATGAGGTCTTCAAGAGACATCTCCTTTCACTTGTGCTTGAGGTAGTTCTTGAAGTCTTTCTATCCAGGTGGAAGCTTTTCGATGAACGCTATGTAGCGCCCCGAATTTCCAATATAATATCTTAGAAATACGTGGCACAATTTCAGAATCTACTTCAATGTAATCATAAATATAGCAACCAAATACAGGGAAAATTGAAACTTTTTATTACATCAATTGTTTACAAAGCACAACGGAATACT
The DNA here is from genome assembly GCA_017893485.1 of Hemerocallis citrina. Lineage (NCBI taxonomy): Eukaryota > Viridiplantae > Streptophyta > Magnoliopsida > Asparagales > Asphodelaceae > Hemerocallis > Hemerocallis citrina. The sequence continues at coordinate 257,970,447 of CM030359.1, forward strand.
AAACACCTTGAATTAAAAATTTCTTTCTTTACAACACTTTCTTTTACAAATTACATATGTCATTACATCACTTTAACTCAAGCATCCAAATCCCAAGCTATAAGTAATCACCTGTAAAATATGAGGCTAGAGATAACCCTAACCCCCTAAACTAAAGGGGTCAGCCACAACGGTGTGAGTGACATAAAAACAAAAACAACATAAATAAAACATAAAGCATGAAACCATAAATGATATGTAATAAACAAGAATACATAAAATATGACATAGTAATGAATCATGAAAACATCAAGTGAAACTAGACTAAGTGTCAAGTGTAGAAAAAAACAAGGACAGCACATGCATAAAACCAAGTCAAGAAAACATCAATGCTATATGCCGACTCTCTAATGCGTACTTGTCAGATTCTATGCATCCCACTCTACATAGGTCCGGTGCAAGCCCTTAACGTCTCCACTTAATAGGGTTTAATCTCCTGCCATGCAACTAATCCTACTACGATGACTACTACGAGATAAAGATAAACTGTGAGTATTAGCTCATGCCCCGATAATTCCGGAGATCAAACTCTATCCACAGATAATTCGGGAGACTATTTCACTCACACCTGGGAATCTTCGAGAATACCCCACACCGCAAGCAATGACACCTCATCACACGAATACCACATGTGCGTCTCCTCGACCCCGATAATTCCAGAGATCAATTCCACACCACAGGTAATTCTGGAGACTATTTCACTCACACCTGGATAATTTTTGGGATTATCTCACACTGCGAGCCATACTGAGGTCCATAACCCATGTTCTCATTCATCATATCACCACTAGTGCCTGTCCTTATCATTTAGGTTATTTAATTACTTTACGAATCTTCTAGAGTTGGTGTACCCCACCGGACTTAACTCAACAACTGATCAACTAAAATGCTTCAACAAGTCTAAACATAAATATCTCAACTACCGGTATACTAGGGTTACACACACCCTCTAGAGACTCACACCCAAATATCCAAACCAATCTTCCAACATAAATTATTCAGTTAAACCACTTGAAAATATATGTTCAGTAGAAGATAAAGTATAGAATAGTAAGTTATAAATTAAAAACATTCTGAGAATAAATCATTTAAAAGAACATTCAAAGATATAAAGATGGATCAGTATCAGTCGACTATAGACAAGCGTCGGTCGACTGTCCAGAGAGAAAATCCAATAGCTTTGAGAAAATAATTCTAAGTATTATAAGTCGACTATAAAAGCCATCGGTCGACTGTCCAGAGCGAAAAATCCAATAACTTTGAGAAAATAATTCTAAGTAGTATCAGTCGACTGTAAAAAAGTCATCAGTCGACTGTCCAGAACGAAATTTCAAGAAAACTAGAGAACACAGCAGTCAGGTCGCGACGGTCGACTGTAAAGTCACACCGGTCGACTGTCGGCCTGCAGACTACAGATTTTTGGTTGTGCACATTTCAACCGATACGTAGTTTTACTTTATGAAAACGATTTCTACAAAAAGTCTTGTAGGATATATAATAGTCCATAAAAACTAAATTAAAACTACTTGAATTTATAAAAATAGCGATTTGTTAATTTTTTTCAATCAAACATGAATTGTGCATATAATCAAAATAGAGTTTCTTAAAAATTAATTATTCATTGAAATAGCTTCGTATTCAGATCCAAACCATATCAATACCCAAAATCTCAAAGGAAAACCCCAATTTGGATATATTTCCTCAAACTCAACTCGATCCCAAATTTCGATTCTCAAGACATGATCTCTTGATTCATAAATTCTTTCTCCAAATTTCTCAAACTAATTCACCATCATAACTCATAAACATAATCACTTTATAACATCACCATATCAAGTTTCATTCAACCAATACTCAAAAGTGATAAAAATCTCATCTTTATTAAATTTATGCACGAAATCTATCATATTCAATCAATCCAACATTAATTCAAAAGAAATAGCCTACCCATGATCTCCAATAGGTCATTCATCAATCTCAAATTACTCACATACAATTTTACTCATAAATAACTAGAGTTTCACAAGATCCAATTTTTATCATCGATCCAACATACATATTCATACCCAAATCCTAGCATGCTTTCTAGGAGATGAAACACCACATACAACATTCAAAGAACAAACAAAACAATTATATTACTCACATACAACATACACAAAACAAAATAAAACAAAATAAGTCACTCACCTCAATGAAGAAATCTAATCGAATTAATGAAGAATAAGAAAAAGCCATTCTTTTGTAAAATCCAAGATCACCCCATTGAAACTCCAAGAAATTAATGGTAAAAATATATTTTATTTTTGCAGAGGAGAGGGACGGCTGTAGTGACTATAATATAGGCCAAAATCTGGAGTTTCTAGGATTTTACAAGTTTATGGAAACATCCCTTAACAAATTATTAATTTACATATATAAACCTTTCTTTATAAAGTAGTTAAAATAAGTTAAATAAATTAAAATCAAATCAAATCCTTTTACTATTGAGTTGTTCAGCAATCCAGCACAGACCAGAAATAAAGAAAATTCGGATTTGTACTCAGGGTGGCAATTTTGCACAAAAGTCATTCTTTTTGTAATATTTGTAAATACATCATAAGATATTAGTAAAAATCCAGAAAATTCAGAAATAATATCTACTAACAAATATTAGATTTTCCAGTTAAAATATCTGACTTTTACTTTCCAGAAAAATATTTGCGCAAGATCCAACATAAATTCCATATTTGCAAAAACACCATATTTGTTTAAATCTTTACCAAATCGACTCTAAATAGAATTTAAATAGATTTCATTTTCAATGATGACCATGGTAAGCCCAAAAGTCAGTAAAAATGAATTTTTATTATTTATTTCAGATCCAAACGGCTTTTTTTACATAAAAGTCCCTCTCTTTCGAGGTATTTATAAAAATAGTTTCTTTATTCAGAAAAATCCCAAAATTTAGGATAGACTCAATTATAAGTAGGAGAATTTAATAAAAATTTTAAATTGGATATTTGCTCAAAAATATTTGCACATGTTTTGCACGTGTAAAATCGACAAATTTGAAAAATAGTCAGAATAGTCAAATTTACAAATTTAAAATTATTTAATAATGCAAAATAAATTATTTTATTTTGTGGGGTATTACACGCTGCAATCTGGAATGGTTCGCACAGCGTCATGTTCTCTGCAACGATTTCATGCATTATGACCTGCAGTTCCTGGACTTAATTCACAACAGTTTTAGAGTCAATCATCTTATAGTCCAGAAATTTGCCGACTACAAACTTCTTGAACCCGGCGTCTTCTATTTTGTACTTCTTTTCCAAAGACCCCCACAGGAGTTTGGACGTCTTGAAGACACGGTAGACGTTATACAGGGGTCTACCAAGCCATTCAGGATGTAGTTCCTGCAGAGGTAGTCGCCCTGAGTCCATGTATCAACCGCAGTAATGGAGTGTGCATCCATCGATGCCAGCATCTAGACAGATTCAGTGAGAAACCTGTCCAGCTTCAAGGTGGTCAGGTAGAACTGCATCTTCCCTTGCCACTTCTTGAATCCAGTTCCATTGAATTTCTCTGGGTTTTCTCCCATGGTTATGTGTGTGGGCAGAACGACCGAATGTGCTGCAACCGATTGTGTAGTCACATTTTAGGTCACCGGTGTTTCGGTACTGATAAGCCCATTGGCAATATCATTCTGTGTGTTCTCCATGTTATTTCTGAAATAGTTGAAACAGAAGTGTTAGTTGTTGGTTTTTCTGAATTGATAACAGTACCTGTAAACAATCTTCACAAAAACTATTAGAATCAGCGAGGAAAAATTTTGCTTAAGATTGTTAGAACAGAAATTTTATAAATCTGAAAGCTACTAACAAATTACAGGAATAAAAGATAACAAACCAAAAGCTTTATACAGAGTCGAGATTAAAATCTCTCTCCTTAAAGCAAAATTTATCCCGTAGTGTGATGGTGGCTGGCAAATTGCCTCCAGGATACAACTGTATACCTTTCCCTAAAGAGCAACACCCAAACTCCAGAGATTTTAGCGAACTGTGCTGTGATGTACTCTCAGTTTTTGACACAGAGGAGAAGAAGAAGAAGTATAATTCGGAGTATCAAAATCAGTGTTTTTGGCAGACTGGATACAGTAGTCTTATAGGAGAAAATGGAGACTGTTGGGAAGCCCATTACTCTGTAACAGCAGAGTAATGGTATCAGTTATCGAATGTGAAGAGCCTCACCAGTGTACTTGGGGAGAAAAAATTGACTGGGGCAAAAAATAAATATAGGCCAGAGCCAAGCCAAGCCAGTCGAAGTCGGAGCCGGGGCCGGGCACGCGTGTGTTTGTCATTTTGGCTAAGTCCTCTCTCCACTACACGTTAGTGGTAACCCCCGGGCCACGCTGTTTAGTCCAATTTTCTAGTATATATACTAGAAAAAAAATTTCCCAATTTCCGATATGGGACTCTATTTTCTCCAAGTTTCCTAGTTAGTACATTTCAAGTATCCAACTTTGAACCAACATTTCTCATTCATACAGAATTCGTTTTTGACAAATGAGTACACCACAGATTAGTACTCGACGAGAGGATCGCAATCCACTCATTTCCCGGTGCCGCCGGTGGCCGGAGCCCGCCGGAATCCGGCCCGGAAAACTGCAACAATAAATTCCAACAAGGAGAGCTAGTCGGTGGGTACAGCATCAAAGTTTGTCTTAAACTAATGAGTAAGGAAAACAAAGTGGGTGGCAGGATCTGCCCGCCGCGCTGAGACAAAAATTTAGGGGGGAATAGGCTGGTCAAGTGCTGACGCTGTTTACTTTGCAGAACTTGTTTATGCGGGCCTCCCGACAATGCTTAATCCTTAAACTTTTCTTAGTATTACTAATAACTTTATTAAATTATTTAACTAATATAAAATATGTTTGAATGCTAAATTCGGAAAATATTCATTAGTTAGTATATTTGTATTTGATAAAAACGCTTGAAGGAGGAATTTTCAAATACGTGTAATTATTTTACCGGTATAAGTTTTGTTTTTAATATCACAAGTCAAACAAATTTAGGGTATTTATAACTTAGGATCTCGAATAGAGTTAGCAGTTTTTAAAAAAAATGCGTAACATTCCAGACCATCAGGTAAGGTTAGGTTTTGTTAGTTGGTGGTGGTCCGAGTCCACAAACTCTATTGTGTGTTGCTCGAGGGTTGGGGGAGGTTTTTAAGGTGCTCCATATTCTCTCACATTGCAGACAATTCTATCTTTGATGGTCATCAGGTTATGCTGTTTTTTTATTTGAGTTAAAATATGATCGAAGTGGATCATCCCTCAATGTATGTTGTTGACCTGGTCTGTGGAAGTGACTCCTTTGATTATGTTCAAGGAGATATTCGTGCTATATTGAGAGGACTGTCATCACGGGAGGTTAGGCCGGTGTTTTGCGAGGAAAACGTGTGCAAATTGTGTTGTTAATAGCATTCGGAGGGGGCGAGCTTGGTTTTGTTTGGACCGCTGTTCAGAGAAGTTCCCCTTCAAGAAAACCCAGCAACAAATAGAGATCCAAACAAACCGAGCTCGGCCCCTCCGACCGCTGTTAGCAACACAATTTGCACATATGTTCCCTTGCGAAGCACCTATTTAATCTCCTATGATGACAGTCCCCTCAGTATAGCTCGACTATCTGCATGTACAAGATCAAACGAGTCCCTGCTACATATTAGGTCAACAACATACATTGAGTCACCTTTGAAGATAAAAGTGTCCTCCATGTCAGAGAATATGGAGAACCTTAAGCACGGCCTAACCCTCGAGAAACATAATGGAGCTTGCAAACACCGGACCACCTCCAACTAACAAAACCTTACCTTGATTGTCTCGAAACCATACACAACTCAGGCCCAGCCCTGGGGCAGGGCCCAGAGGGTGACCGCCCTGGGCCCCCAAAATTTGGGGCCCATTTTTTTAGAACTTTTCAACAAAAAAAACATTTTAATTTATTATTAAAAAAAACTGCATAGAAATTCCAAGAGTCTCAAGTCTCAACTATCTAACTTAATAATCATGCATAGAGACTCCAAGAGTCTCAACACATTTTTACTTATTTATGGAGTTAGAGAGTCAAGATAGCTAGTGTTGTGAACAAAATCATGTGGGTGGCACCTGCAGGATGTAGCCTACTCAAGTTTCCTTAGGGAGGAATGTTAACAACCCTATTTTCGATAGTTTCACTTTAATTAATCCAAAAATTAGGATTTTTAAAGGATAGTAATCATTTGTTTAATCTCTTGCAACCAATATGACAAGATAGTCTTTGTTGCAGTGATTTGCATTATTATATAGCATAATATATGTGAACTGTAAAAATATTTTTGTAGTGCAGTTACGTCCTGTTTCCTTAGTATATGGATGCTATTTGCCTAATCATACTCTCTATGAATAAGCAGGCATTACATGCAGCGCTAATGAGGCAAGAGGAGCTACTCGAATTTATTGATCGATGGGAGCAGGCTAAGTTTCAGGTAAGTTTAGTGGAGGTATATAGTTCGTTGATTTACGGTAGTAGTTATAGGGATGACTAATGTTGCTTCCTTGATATACTGCAGAGGAAGAAGAAACTGTGTTTTTGAAGGCTGAATCAATAGTCAGAATAACTCCTCACATCGGCAAATTTTTCTAATCTTCCATCAGTTTTTTATAATGAAAAAGTTTGTTTGTTTATTACATAACAGTTGCTAATCCAAACTTTTGTTCTTTCTTTGGCCTTGTCCAAAATAAATTAATATCTTTTCAATTAGCAATTTTGCTATTCATGCATCCTGGTATATAATAGCAATGTTTCTCTGAATATGCTATCTTGGACAATTAACCTTATTTTCTGGACGAATAAGCCTGATGTGCTACGAAGGTATAGCCAGAATATTCCTTACGGCCCAACTTCTGAGAATGGTAGTAGATATCGGGACTTTGCAATATTTTATTGTTCTAACATTCTCAGTGGCCGACTGTTGTGATACAATATTGGAGAAGGGAAATGGGAAAACTGTCACATTTCGGCAGGACAATTGGACCAATAGTTAGCCTAATAGGATTCTCTTTAATCACTCCGATCATTTTGTTGTTTTTTTTGAATCTTTGAACTATTTGTAAGCTTTCTTATCATTTAAGTATTTATATATGACTACATTTTTGTGATTATTTTGAACATGTAATCTAAGAAGGGCCTCATAACATTTATTCGTCCTGGGCCTCCAAATTGTCAGGACCGGCCCTGACACAACTCTTTCCTCACTCAAGTAGCCATCAACTATAAAGCACGGATACTCTCCGTGGGTCACCTACCAAGTATCCTGGACGTATCAGACGTGATATGCGTAGGATTCACTCATGTATCTGGTACATATCCTGTGAACTAAAATTTAAAAAAAATTAAAAAAAACATCGGATACTCTACGGATATGCGAGAATACGTCGGCCATACGTCGCGAATACGTTTTTTTCCTTTTTTTTATTACTAGATTTGCCCGTGGGCACGTGCCTACGACACGTCTTCGGAACAATACAACACACGAAAAGCCCTGTAAACAGTAAAACAACAATTATGTAGCTAAAGTTTGAATAGTATGACAATAATTAGTTGTAAATAAAAGTCCATGTTTCTATTAGTATATGTTGAAAAATAATTATAAGTGGGGGTGTAAAATCCAACTTCTTAGAATTTTAAAAGTGTAAAATGATGAAATTTAACTGTTGAAAAGATATTTGATATTTTTAATATAACACGTGCAATAAAAAAACATAAAAATTCTGAAAATTTTACAAACCTGAAATCTTAAAATCTAAATTTCTAAGTAAATAAAGAAAGAATGGGAGAGAGAGAGGGAGAAAGATAGAGAAAGAGAGAAATATGAAAAAGTGAAGAGAGAATAGAGAGATAGTAATAAAATAATGAGTTTTTTAGTTTAGGGGAAAAATTTTGATTTTGGGGTTTGAAATTTAGGGGAAAAAAATGTTTTTTGTGAGGTTGGATCTGAGACTTTGATTTAGGAGGTTGAAGGAGAGCCACTTAATAGCTTTCTTTGTGTTTTATTATATAGATTTCAATTCTTTCGGACCAGGCTAACCAGCCCAACCCACACTCTCTTTTTCTCTTTATTTATCTCTCTTTCTCTTTTTTCCTCAGCCGACTCACCCCCCTTTCTCTCTCTTCCCGATCCAAACCCTAACCAAAATCCCCTTTCTCTCCAATCTCCACTCCATCAACTCCCGACCGGCCAATTTTCAACTTCGCACACCATCAATTTCCACCCCGACAGCACCCACGACCTCCTCACCTCTTTCGAAGTTCAAACTTGCTGGTCACTGCACTCCTCACTTCAACTTTGACCACCTCCACTTCATCTCTTCCACTCGCTGCGGTTGCTGCACTCCTCCACTTCAACTTCGACCACCTCCACTTCATCTCTTCCATTCGCTGCACCACCCTCGGGCATCGACCTCCTTCACATTCTGCAAAGTCACAACAACAATCTCAGATAAAGGTATTTTTAAATTTTAATTATTCATTTGTTATATAGGAATTAGGGATTGTACAAATTTTAAAAAAAATGATATCTCTAGATTTTATTCTGGATACGAATTCATTGTATGTTGAAGATAATTGACAAAGTAACTTTGACTCCAAATAAGCAAGTGTCCGGTACACCATTCGATGTCTCCAAAAATTATAGAACAATTTGCTTGTCTGAAAATAATTAGGTTCTCTCAGATGACTTTAAATGCCATTTTCATATTCAAAAATTGATACTTGAACAATGGTTGTCATTTTTATAAAAAAAAGAAGCATTTTCTAGCATAAACTAGTAGCCAAGAGACTCCTGGTGTTCCTTTATAGGAGTTAATTATTATAGGCCTAATTGTAATACTTTTGTAGACTATCTTTGAAACTTTTCTCTTCACTGTACAGTTTAAACTTATTTCTTTTTGGTTCGTGCTTTAAATGAAAGTATAATCAAAATCCATTTAGACTACATATACTTGTTAGTTATTTTTGCGCTAACGAGCTTAGAGGGTTTTTCCATTGAGGAGATTGATGCACCACAATCCGTAAGTTGGTCCACAATGATATATTGATATTTTTGCAAAAGCAAGATGACTAATTCTTTAAATTCATGTTTGTTAAATTTTTTTTAAAAACCATTAGCAGTGATATTAGAAACTAGTTAAACTAAACCTCTGAAGACGTCATGAAAGATCTCTTATAAAATACCGGGATTACAACTTCAATTGATGTCTAAAATAATGCTTGTAAGTAGATTCCAATACAAATTACAAAGATAATTAAATTCTGGATTTGACTACCATACTTCAACTAAAACAAAATAACATTTCATAATTGTCATAAATTGAACGTGGAATTCATGAACTCCTTGTAAGTTATCCCTGCATAGGCCACTTTTTTTTTGTCCTCCTTACAACCTGTTTAACTTAGAAAAATTGGATGAGAAAAAATAGTTTAACTACTTGCATAACATAGAAAAAATTAGTTTAACTGTTTAAGTATATATATATATATATATTTATATTAATTATTTTTATTTATTTTATTTAAATGTATCCTAACGTACCCGTATCCTAATTTTTGAGAATCGGCGTAGCCGCGTACCAGATATGTACCATATTTGATACACGTACTTGTATCCGTGCTTCATAGACCATCAAAGTTGACCTTTAAAGTCCCTTCTAATGGGGGAACCCACTTGATCCACTTCTCCTCCACTCTTTTAAGCCTCTAAATTGTTCTTTTCTATCAAATGTGCACTAAATGAAGGATAATGGTAAAAATCGCAGCAAATCAAGGTCGTACGATTCCAGCACAGATCCTAAAGCTTCTATAGGCAGATTAACCATAACGGGCCTCTTTAATAGGTTTGGACCCTCTTTAGGCTCATCTACAAGATATAGGCCGCTCTCAAACCCATTAAAAGCGACTATGCCCATTATGAGAGACACCCAACCTATGAGGGCTGTAAGTCAAATCTCTTATCTTCAGACAAGAGAGTCTTATTACTTAGGGGGGAGAATCAACAGGAAATAAGAGATTCATATCAATCTAATAGATTCATATCAATCTCCTAAACTATTTCTCGGTCCTATAAATACCCTCCTCCTCAGTCAGAAGGTAATTTGGCAATTTCTCTCTCAAACTCTCATTCTCTCTCTGGTTCTGATTTGAATGTCGGAGGGTCTGTCGCCGGGGCCACCCCCGGTGTTTCAAGCTTTTTGCAGGTCCATTGACCGCACCAGCAACCGTCGGATTCAGATCACGGTGTTCAATCAACAATCAGGATCTACTCTCGAGAGCTCTAACTACTTTTTACGGTGACGATCAAATGTTAGATCTTTAGTAGTTTCCTTCAAATATAAACTCACTATCTGTTTGCTCCCACACCAAAATAAGTAGGAACAGATTGGCGCCGTCTATGGAAAACTACACAAATCTACATCAAAGATCAAACTTACCGCCATGCCACCAAGACAAAAAAGGAGAGCAATGGCATCAACCCGTCTAGCCAACTCTCTTCGTCAATAATCTCCTCCCGTGGAGAACCCAATTCCTCCTCAATAGTTAGATCCGCCCAAACAGCCTAAGAAAGCTCTTGTCAATGGAGAGGCACCGGGTGGCTCCTGACAAAGTCATCATGAACAGCATCCTCTGCACAACCATGTCTCAGTTCATAATCCTTTCAGTGACTCAATGGCTTCGCACGGTTCCCAGGGGTCAAGAGATCTCCATCAAATCATCAACGCCAAACAACTAGAGATCGATCTATGGATCCATTGGATGAGATGCATACATGGACCGAGGCATCCCGCTCAGAACGTCAAGTGAACTAGAGAACCAACTTCCCCCCAAGGAAGAGATCAAGATACTCCTTCTCTCATAGGGGAGGCACGCCAGAAAGAAGCCCAACTCATAAGAGTCGAAAGCATCTTGAGAGAAAAAAAGAGCAAGGAGCCCCAGTCGTTAGGGCTGAATTGGAGAACTTCAAGCATGACATCCTCCAAGCTATCTGAAGTACTCAAGATCAGGGTCGATGCTCATGGAGCTGCCACTCTACTGCTTCGAGAGAAGAAGAATCCAATACTCAACTAGACTCAAGAGGAAGGACGACCAAGTCCTTCGCCGCATTCGAGAAGCAGAAGATCACCTGGAACAAATAAAGAATTATGGGAACCGCTTTAGTAGGGCTTACCACCCCAGTCGACCTCCATTCAGCAAATCCATCCTTGATGCACCAATTGTGAAGAACTTCAAAGCTTCTCATGTAACCCCTATTTTTCGTTTTTCGTATTTTTGGTGTATTTTTCTTTTCTTGAGTATTTGTACTCCTCTTTGTATTTTTTTGGACCATATATTGGATTTTGTTTTTCAATATATTCATTTTATTTTATTTTATCTTTTGGTGCCTGTCGTTCTATCTTTGGTTCCATTCTTGTTCGAATTGTTATTTTTGCTCTTTGTTCATTTTTGCTCTATTTTTCATTTGTGGCTCGTGTTGTGGGTGCTCGTGGTTTCTTTTTGCCAAACCTATTGTTATCCTATTGCCAATTTAAACCCAAGATCCTAATAATTATCAAAACCCAATTATCAAATCCTATTCTAACTCCTAATAACCAACTCCTATTACTACTACTACCTAAACTCCTAATGCTAAACCCAACCCAATCTCCTACTACTGTATAACCCGAAACCCACCTCATCCCCCTACCGAAACCCTAACAGCCGAAACCCTAATATCTCCCCCCTTCTATATATACTCTGTCTCTCTCTCACCCAATGTATCGAAAACCCTAGCCTCCACCTAAAGCTCGTGCATCATCATCTTCCCGAACACCCTGTCTCCTACCTCCCTGTGCCTACACCCAAACCCATTGCACCTCCGATCACCTTGCGCCTGCACCCATCGACCCTAACCCCGATCGCCTGCACCCCAAGCATCCCATCTCTCTCTCCGTCTCTTTCTCCCTGGTTCCGTCGCGCGCGCCCAAGACAGCAACAGTAGCAGCAACGTCAGCCAAGGCCAGCGCTGCTGTCGTGCCACTTCCGATATATCTCTCTCTCTTGCTTTTGCACGTGTGGTTGCTTTGGTTTGTGGTTGTTTTGTTCGTGGGATTCGTTGCTCGTTTGTGCGTTGCTCCGAGAATTCGTTCCCGTTATTCTTGGGTTTTCATTGTTTTCATCTTTGGTTAAGGTAAGTAACTTGTATTAAATTTCTTTGCATATATAAGTACTAAATATCGCTTGTAGTGTAGTTGGATTCTAGAGATAATTTGTGTGTGAATTCCCTTGTTGATATTGTCTCTATAGTGATGATTTGACCATAGTTGCCTCACGACATACATGACATGATATAACTTAGGATTGACCACATCTTGTTGCATATTGCGTGTTGTTCATGTGTTATCTTGTGCTCATTCGTGTTATTCGTGTTAAACTTGTCTTGGACTTGTGAAATACCCTATAACATGTTGCTTGGACATCTAGTATACTCTATATCATGTTTGGTTGTGTTTTGATGAGTTCTATGTGAACTAGTGGATTTTGTGCATATACGATATTTTTAGTTTTGCTGACTTTTTAGTTTTGATCAGTATTTTAGACCCTATTAAAGTCAGTATTTAAAAATATTTTATGAACATGATTTGTAGAGAATTTTTTCTATTTTCCAACCCTTTTGACGGATCTCAGTTTCGATTTACGGTTTGTGAGTTATGTCGATTTTACTACAGTAGTGTCAAAAGATTTCTAGATTTCATTTTCTATAAATTCTGAAGAGTAATCTATTTTTATTGTGATGTTAAAATTATTATTTTGATCTGAAATTTTGCTCAGTATTTCTAGACTTGATTGGGGTTTACCCAGAATTTTGGTGGATTTATTTGAGATGTTTTACAAACCTTTTCATGATCAGAACAAATATTTACATGCATAATTTTACAACTGTTCAGTAAAAAACTTGATTTTCGACCTATTTCTACTTGCTTTTTCTAAATTATTTCTGAATATGAAAGTTAGCCTACTGTATCTATTTTCTTACCCTTTTGGCATATTTAGATTTCGATTTATGGTTTGAGAGATATTGCTATTTTCGTTCTGCAGTTTTTGTAATTTCAGATTTACAAAATTACTGTATCTTTACGTTTTCTGATTTTACCTGACTACTCTATATATATTGAAAAATTATGAAACTTGATTTTCTATTACTATACATATAGGGGAATATCCCAGATTTTTCGTAGATTTATTTAATGAGTTTTCGTACTGTTTTCCTGACTTTGAATATAATTTTCTGATTTCTGGCTGAACGTATTTTCTGGATTCAAATCAGTTTTGAGACTTGATTTTGTGAAATACTATATGACTTATTTATATTCGCTAGATTCGGTTGGGAGTCTATTTTCTAGACCTTTCAACGGATTCAGATTTTCATGTTTGTAACACCGGGAATTTCAGTTATACTGCAGTATGGTCTTGCTGTCCTGAACTAGAAATTTGGTTATTTCATCCTTTTATGTGTTATCTTGCACCATACATGTTTATCTTGCAACTTGAACTTGTTACATGATCATGCCATGTTATTCTTGATATGTTTTGCAAATATACATGCTTGTTGAGACTAATAATAAATAATCAAGCTAGGGTTTAAGGGAAAGATCTAATAGTGGATAATACAGAAACGTGTACTCATATGAAATTGTATGGCTGAAAATTATTGTTTTTTATAGTCACATGATGGATGGGTAAATGAATTTTATATGATTTGATTTTACATATTTAGACTAATTTAGATGTATAGATCAATGTGAACGGTTCGGATCGTCGATACGAAGGTGGGAAGGCCGAATGCACACAAGTGCACACGGAGGCCTAGTACACAACGGAACATTTCTATATATATATATATATATATATATATATCGTGCAACATAGATTCCCTAGGGGAGTAATGAGTCTACAGGCTCATAATCTGATCTAGGTCAGACTTATGTGTGGACCTTCTAATTTGGGTTGGCCCATTTGGTCTAGCTAATTGTCCAGCCAATATTGGGAGTCCAAGTCTTACTTGGATTCCCAATTAAATTCATCTTATGAATTTAATCCTAATTTTGATCCATTCAAGTGTGTGACCCTATAGGTTCCCATTACGTTGACAATAATACTAAAATCCTATTTTAGTGCTACAAACATTGAACGATATCTAACAATACATCACCGCTACTCAAGTAACATGAATGTCAGTAGTTTGACTGTAACCCCTATTTTTGTATTTTGGATTTTTTTTTGTATTTTATTTATTTTCTTGATTATTGTATCTGAAATCCTTTGAATAATAAAATTTTTGCTTTTCTTGGGTTCATTTATTCTCTTTGATCATTCCGTACCCTTTTGGCTTAAATTCTGCTATCTCTGGCTCATTGCAGAATTTTCCCTTCGTGTTTTGAGTTTGAATTGTTCCGCTATATGTTCATCTCATTGATTTCTACGTGTTTTTCTCTTTTTGGAGCCTAAGCATGTACCCTAAACCCATTAACCTATAACCCAAAATCCCAACTTCTTAATCCCCTATATAAATACCCATTTAACCCTAATTATTAATTAAACCCTAATAACTATCTCTCTCTCTGTCTCCTCTAACCTGCTGCTCTCTCTCCCATCTCTCTGCTTTCATTTTCAAAACCCAAACCGCTCAAGCCCCCGTCCGCCTCTCGTCGCCTCTCCGACCACCACCTCGACCTCGTCACCCTAGCCCCTTCGCCATTGCCTCCTCTTCATCACCACCATCCCGTCGCCTTCCCGAACTCAACCGAACCCATCGCTTGCACCTATCCACCTCGCCGCCACCGTTTCGTCAACCACTTCGATCCCTCTTTGCTGTCCGCCGCAACCACCGAAGACCCCTCACCTCATCGTCGTCGTCCTCAGCCCCAAGCACCCCTGTCGTCTCCTCCTCTATTTCTTCGAGAAACAGAGCAATCTCGAGTCGTCGTCCCTCGTCGCTGCATCGCTTCCCGACTGCCAGCACCGCCATCAGCCGCCCTCGCTGTGGGTAACTGCCATCGCCAGTCACCCTTTGAGTCCCCACCAATCCTCGCCACTGTCTCTCTCTGTGTCGTGATTGGGAAGAAGCTGAGTTGGGTTTTCTCTTCCGTGTTTACTGTCCGGGTAGAGGGAGATCCTAGATCCCGTGTTTGCTGCTTTGTGAAGAAGATTGGCTGATTTGTGTTTCGCTATTTTGCTGTGTTGCATGTAGCTCGCACGTGATTCCGTGTTCGTGGTTCGTCGCTCGGGATTCTCATCTTGTTATTTTATATATTCGAAATTAACAACTAAAAGGCAAGTCTCTTCTTGAACTAGTTTATTGTTTTGTTTAAGATTCCTTGATCTTTGCAAGTAGATCCAAATATTTTTATCATATTGCTAATTGAAATTCCGCTAAGTAAATTGAGGGTTTACACGAGCTAACCGGAAATATTCTTAACATCGTGCCTACATCTTTGATCTAAAATCTAGTCCCTCTTGTACATTGCATATGCACGTTTACATGAAAAATAACTAGATCCATGTGTTATAGAATTATTTGATGAATTGGATATATTAGATTGAATTGAATTAATGAATTGATCACCATGCCTGTGAAATTGCATCTTAAAACTGGAATTATGCTTGTTAAACATCTAGCATCACTTTGGTTATTAATTAGCATGAACTATATGGTTGTATGATTAAGTTGTTGCTTATGCATATCAAAATAAATTCTGGACTGCTGTTTTTGCCTTTTTGTATCTGATTTTCGACCATGTTGCTGTTGTAATTTGAAATAACATTCTGAACATGAATGATAGC
The DNA here is from genome assembly GCA_017893485.1 of Hemerocallis citrina. Classification (NCBI taxonomy): domain Eukaryota; kingdom Viridiplantae; phylum Streptophyta; class Magnoliopsida; order Asparagales; family Asphodelaceae; genus Hemerocallis; species Hemerocallis citrina. Next base: position 257,986,379 of record CM030359.1, read on the forward strand.
CCCATGAATCTATTTTCCAGAACTTTTAACGGGTCTGAATTCGGAGTTATAATCTGTTAGATATCAGTATTTTAGTACAACTAGGTCTGAATTTCCAGATTTACAAATTCATGCGTATCTTTCTATTTCATAATTAAATAGAACATGATAACAGTAAAATAAAAATATGAAATAAATTTTGGCTGAGACTAGATATGTGTAGGAACCACCCTAAATTTTTGTAGAATTAATTGATGAGTTTTCTGACCTAAAACATATAGGTGAACACAATTTATAACTTGCTGCCTGAACATAAAAGCTGAAAAGAATAGGATTTTCACCCTAGTTTGTGTAACTTTTATGTGTCGTGTATATATTTGCTGGAAGCGTAAGAGAGTCTAGTTTCTAGAATTTTTGACGGATCTAGATTTGCTTTTCTGTAATAGCGGTAATCTGTGTTTTTGTACAATAACGTCATGCTGTCCATATTGTGTGATTTGTGTTAATTTAATATGGTTGCTTCTTGATTTGTCTATAACGGGTAGAATTAGTCACACCAATCATAATACAACATTGACACCTTCTTTCACGCTCACATAGGATGAAATAAAATGATAACAAGCTGGGGTATTATCGGACGACTTGGTAGTGAGCAATCGAAAACTGTACTCGGTCGGGCCCTACTGCTTGACTTTTACTGACTGATGACCATAAAATACTACTTGATAATTACTTTCACTGAACATTAAACACTAATTACTGGGCCGAGTACACGAACTGTGAATTCACCATCAGTTTAAAGCGTACACTGTGTGCTTGTGCTGAACCTGTGGAATGGGACGCAGTAGTACGTGCACTAGATAGGTTAATTAAATGATTAATAACCTGCATTTGTCATTTCATGTTTGATCCCATATACTGTCACCAATATTGGAATTGAATTGGAATTATTAATTAAATGCATGATTATACATAGACCCTTGACATTATTGTCATTCCATGTCTTTGCTATTGACTTTGATCTCGTCCCTTTTCTTTTTGATATACCACGTTCCTATTATTCCCTTCTTTCTCTACTTGATATCCATGAATTGCTCTAAGAACATTATTTTCTCTCTTTTTAGATCAAGAATTTACAGGTACTGGAGGAACAATACCAGAAGAAATTGGTGAGCAACAATTCTAGAAGATGGAGTCCAAGATTAGATTGCTTAAATTAATTTATTGCTAGATTTGTTTCTTTGAACAATGTCTTGATATTATACTTTGTTTTTGGGCTTTGGTGACCTGGAGTTTGTTTTTATCCCAGAAGTTTGATATTATTATTTGGATTATTTCATTTATTATTAAAATTGATCTTTGTTTATGTGATTGTATCTTCTTGCATGGTTGTGATGTTGTTTCATTTTGTTGGGTTAGTCCGGTACAACTTATGGATGGTGTTTACATCATTCGTTGGGCCTACGTTACGTACTTGTGTTCCGTATTTTGGGAAGCGGGGCGTGACATTGACATAACCTATCTGTAACCAATGTTACAATGTAGTCTAGTTTTTTGTCCAGATATCTTAATTGACCACAAGGCATGGAGTGTGTCACCCATGTATAGTTCAATATTTGGTTTGTTGATGTCCGAGTGAACTAAGACAAATGAGATCGATATCTCATATTGACTCTTTTGAGCATGGCCATACATTTTGCAGTCTCACTTAATCAAGGGGTCCGAAGATATCGCTCATGTTATGTAAGAGGGATAAATCCTATTTAAGTCACTCACATCCTTCCGCATGATTTGTAGTATGTCCAATAGTCGACTTTATAATCAGCTTATTACAAGAGACGTTTGACCGCATTAAACTATATAACTTCTTATGTAGAGAACCATAGTGACTTCAAGTTAAAGGACAACATACATCATGGTCACTGTGAGAACCGCTAATGATACTCACGTACGATCCATGCATCATTCTGATGGTGGGTCAGTCCAATACATTATTACTCCAATATATAGCCATGTGAAGACTTGATATCTTATATCCATGACCCGTGAGAATAGTCATCAATCAACGCACATGATAGTCTCTATGTATTATTGTTGTCCTTATTCACAAAAATACTTTGACTAAGGACATTTAATAATAATGTTCTGATTTCAACTAATAGGATCTCACAATCAAGTCATATACTTAATATCCCATAACATTGAACTTACTATTCTAAGAATTTTATTATGTTCATTTAATCACAATCAACACAATAAATGAAATGCCTCATATATCAAATAAATGTCATGATACAATGTAAACCAGTAAGGTAAATACACAACTGGCCTCTAGGACATACACCAACAATACGATGGTGAATCAGACACGGCTGGCCATATTGAGAGTTTCAAAACTCTCATGATGATCTACAATGCCACTGAAGCGCTCATGTGTCGAACATTCCCCGCAACTTTGAAAGGATCGGCAAGGGAATGGGTACTCACGCCTCACTCCCAAGTCAATATTCTCCTTCGACCAGCTCGAAGAGCTTTTCACAACGCACTTAGTTACTAGCCACAAAGCTGAAAAAATAAGTGCTTCCCTATTGGAATTGAAGCAAAGAGACGAAGAACTGCTAAAAGATATTGTCAAGCGCTTCACAGCCGAAACAAGGTCCATCTCCTGCCTAGACTTGTCAGTGGCAACTGCCGCCTTCCACCACAGTGTCATTCACAAAGACCTGAAAGCCTCCCTCGTGAAGAAGCCTCCTAAAGAATACACTGAACTCCTAGAAATAAGCGACAAGTATATCAGAGTCGAGGATGATTCACCTTCCGGGAACATACTGAAGAATACAAGCGAGGAAGAGCCCAGAAAGTTTCAGAAAGATGGTGCAGCACAATGTCGTCTTCCTCCAGCACCCCACTTCAAAAGGTTCACTCCTCTCAACGCAAGCATATCAGCTATCCTCATGAAAGTTAAGAAGGATGGAATAATTCGTCCTCCCCCCAAGATGTCCACAACTAGCAAAAAAGTGGTGCACATTTCATAGAGACCATGGACACACCACTAACAACTGCCAAGCCCTCCAAGAAGAACTTGAAGGTCTAATTCATCGGGGTTATCTCTATTAATTTGCCCAACAAACAACAACGCCGAAATCCCTCTGGCACGGGGGGCTAATAAGCGTCGAGAGAGGCCCTCCGAATGGCAAGACTCAGAACACTTGGTTATTCTCCACTCCATTCACAGAGGTCCCATGTGGGAAGATTTCAACTCCTCCCACAAAATATTTGTCAAGGAAGTCAACTCGGTACATAACATCCCGCCTGCCAAGAGTACTGGGGTCCCGATATATTTCTCCAACAAAGACTTAGAAGGTGTCCGAACATCTCACTGCGACACATTCGTCGTAAGCCTTTGCATGGTGAATCATAAGGTATGCTACATCCTGGTAGACAAAGGCAGCTCAGTAAACATCCCTTTCATGATCACTTTCAACAACCTCAAACTCTCCCGAGACCGACTCAAGTGCACCGGTTATACACTCCATAGATTCTCTGGTGTCCCCGTTCAAATAGAAGGCAGGAAAAGGCCCTGCTACTCGAATGGAAGCACTGGACTTTATGGTAGTAGATGTCAAAGTAATATACAATGCAATATTTAGCCATCCAGACCTAGCGGCCTTCCTTGCAGTTGCTTCCACCTTCCATATGAAAATGAAGTTCCCAACAACAGCAGGCGAATGCCAAGTTGTAGGGAGCCAACAAGCAGCATGAGCATGCCACACCGCTACAATGGGAGACTCGGTTCTCCTCGTCGACATCATAGAGCTACCATCGGAAAGCTATCACAGTAACTCAAAGACATCAAACAAGCTTGAAGCTACTGCCTTTGACAATCCCGCCAAGAACTTCCAAACCTGCCAAACTATCTTGTACCAAGTCCCAATTCGTCCTCTTCAGAATATAGTAATAGACTTGAATTCCCCACCCGCAGCCCCCCCCGCTCATTCGACAGAAAGAAATAGTCATGCCTAAGAAAATTGAAGATCTCCCCTTCTCTCTGCAAAACAAGGGGAGGCTCGCTCCAAAATAGGCAAGTCCAGGCAAGGTCTACCAAATTGTTCGCCAAGCGGCTTATCAACTCGAAGACCCGGGGGGAAAGGAGATATCAGCAGGGACTTAAAAAATGGAACACCTCATAAACATCAACAAGAGCACTTAATGCCCACCTCCTCTATATATTTTCAATATTATCTAGTAAAGGGCAGCCATTAGAGCAGCCGTTTAGTTTTATTTTTCAATAAAGACCACTTTCTCTACTGGTCACTGCATACAATAAAAGTCAATTACTAGAGCAGCTGCTTAGTTTTATATTCCAATAAAATTTAGTATTAACTTTTGCAGAATTATTTGTACAATTCTCTAGATGCAAACTTTGAATTAAATGCCAAACTTACTCCTGAAAACGGCACCAAAAACTTATTAGAATCTTCTTATAAGACGGGTTTGGAGTCCATGCCCGTGGCTCGGAGTTACTCTAGCAATTTGCAACAAAGCAAGTTCAGAGTCCAATTCGTCATTCGATCTGCTACTGTAACTCGTTAACACCTCAACGACAAGTTCGGAGTCCATACACATGGCTCGGAGTTGCTTTGGCAACATGCAGTCAAGCACATTTACAGCTCAACTCGCTATTCGATCAGCTCCTTTGCAACCTGTTGAATCCCTAAATAACGAGTTCGGAATTCATACCCATAGCTCGGAGTTGCTTTAGCAACCTGCAATCAAGCACGTTCAGAGCTTAATCGCCATTCGATCTGTTTCTACCACTCGTTAAAATTTCCTTAAAGACAAATTAAAGGTCCATAATCGTGGATCGCAGTTACCCCTGTAATTCGGCAAAGGAGCAATTTTCAGAGTTCAACTCTCCACTCAAAGTGACTCTTATAATTTGTTGGAGGACCCATATAGCAAGTTCAAAGTCCAACTCCCTTCTAGAGTTGCTCTTACAACTAGCTAGGTACAAAATGGAAAGTCCGAAGTCCAACTCTCCCCAAGAGCAACTCCTACAAGTAGCCAACCCCCAAGACGACGAATCATAGGACAAGGCACAAACATGTTATTTCTTATTTCGTAAACAACATGTCTCGTTACAACTGCAGAATTACAATGAGTCTACAATTCATGATTAAGCATCACTACAAAAAGTCTTACAAACTCTATGCAACAAGTTGTCCTACAAGTCGTCCTTCCGGGTACATGATAGAGGGATGATCTGCCTAAAAGACACAAACCTCTTCACTGGCCCCTGCTAGTTGCCGCCTAATAAAGTTCAAGACAAGCCTATCTTATGAAGAAAAGATCCAAGTCTTTCATACAATCTTCACCTGAGCAAGCTCCAACTCCATCCCAGGTGACAGACCGCACAAACAGATGAGACCCAACTTTGTCAAGCGCAGCATATTGCGAAAGAAAGTAAGCTCAATGTCCTGAGGACCTCATTTGATGTACACAACTACTTGAAAGCAAAGAGAATAATGGAATTACTTCAACGCTGAACAAACACAAGGGACCTCACTTCAATATCAAGAACACTCATAACAAGTTCCTCCAACAACTCGTTAACTCCATACAACGAGTTCAATTCCCTAATCTTCACTAAAGCTCTGCTGACAACTCGTTAACTCCAGACAACGAGCTCAACGCCCTACACACCACTCGAGCTCTGTCAACAGTTCTTTAACTCCAAACAACGAGTTCGACGCCCTCATCACTGCTCGAGCTCCATCAACAACTTGTTGAATCCAAACAACGAGTTCGACACCTTGCTCTTCAATCGAGCTCCATCAGCAACATGTTGACTCCAAACAACAAGTTCAACGTCTTGCTCGCCGCTCGAGCTCCATCAACAACTCGTTGTCTCCAAACAAAAAGTTCAATGCTCAGCTCTCTGCTCAAGCTTCCTAGGCAACCCGTTGGCTCCAAATAATAAGTTTGACGCCTTGCTAACCGCTCAAGCTCCATCAAAAATTCGTTGACTCCAAACAAAGATTTCAATGCTCTGCTTTCCGCTCAGGAACCGTTAACAACTCGCTGGCTCCATACTACGAGTTCAACTCCTTGTTCTCCACTCGAGCCCCATTAACGACTCGTTAACTCTGAACAGTGAGTTCAATGCTCTGTTCTCTGCTCGAGCTCTATCAGAAACTTGTTGACACTAAACAACGAGTTCAAGACCCTGCACTTCGCTCGAGCTCCAATAGCAACCAATTGACTTCGAACATCGAGCTCGACACCTTACTCACTGCTCGAGCCCCATCGGCAACACGTGACCCCAAACAACTAGTTCGACATCTTACCCTCCGCTCGAGCTCCATTAACAACTCGTTGAATCCAAACAATGAGTTCAACACTCTGTTCTCCGCTCGAGCTCTATCAGCAACTCGTTGACTCCAAATAATTAACACAATGCTCTATTCTCCACTGGAGCTCCATTAATAACTCATTGACTGCAAACAATGAGTTCCTTTCTCTTCGCTCGGGCTCTTTCAGCAACTCGTTCGCTCAAAAGAATGAGTTTGATGCATTGCTCTTTGCTCGAGCTCCATCAGCAACTCGTTGACCCCAAACAATGAGTTTAGCACCCTGCTCTTCGCTCAAGTCCTTCCAACAACCCCTTATCTGCATGCAATATACTCGGCATCAACTCCATCTTAGAGTTGCCTCTACCAACATGTTAGGAACAAACAACAAGTCCAAACGTCCAACTCCTTCTCAGAGTTGTCTCTACAAACTTGCTGGGCATAAATAGCAAGCTCTACGTTCAACTCCGTCTCAGAGTTGCCTCTGCTAACTTGTTGGAAACAAACAACAAGTTCAAACGTCCAACTCTATCTCAGAGTTGTCCCTACAAACTTGTTGGGCACAAATATCAAGCTCTACGTTCAACTCTATCTCAGAGTTGCCTCTCCAAACTTGCCAGGATCAAATGGCAAGCTCTACGATCAACTCTGTCTCAGAGTTGCCTCTCTAAACTTGCTGGGATCAAACAGCGAGTTCTACGTTCAACTCCGTCTCTGAGTTATCTCTCTAAACGTGCTGGGATCAAACGACAAGTTCAAACGTCTGACTCCGTCATAGAGTTCTCTATTAACTTGTCGGAGCGACGAACGACTGAGTGGTTGTACTATTTATAGATCCCCACCACCCCAGGGCTTTGTTGGGAGAGTATATGTTGTGTTGGGTAGTACTTTTGTTGGGGAGAGTTAGATGCTTTGATGTTCTTCTGTAAAAGCATATATGTATCTTCCTGTTGTCCCACCCCTCATGCTAGGGGAGGATTTATGTTTTCTTTTGTTAATTCTTGATTTTGATGATTCCAACACAATACAAAGTTGTTGTGCTACTTCTCATATATTGCAAGTAGTATCAAAGTAATCATGTATGATACACAAAGGACTCAAATCAAATTGATCAAGCAAGCCACAAGGTTCTAAAGCTGACGAATGATCAAGCAAAGCTTCATACAAAGACAATGGCTAAAGCTTCACTCAAGACTCAAGACTCAAGACTCAAGTCAAGACCAAAGCTTCAATGTCTTATAGTTTGTGTTTCTTGTAAAATAAATGTAATTTTTCTCTTTGTTGAGTCTTAGATTGATATACAGCCTTGTCACACACACACACTCACACATAAATTTATAACTGTGTATTTTACAAATTTAATGGTCGAAACAGTTTGAACTAGATCAGCTGTTGAGTACCAGTCGACTGCCGTTGAGGACCAGTCGACTGAACCTGTAAAAAATCTGAACTTCTTCAAACTCTGACCAGTCGACTCATAACGGCAACCCAGTCGACTGTTCAAGCCGTTTCGACAGTTTTCTGTTTTTAAACTTGTTTTTCAATATCAAATCTTTTTACTGCCATTGTATGGCAGTTGGGATTCAACCTTCCAACGTTCAAACATTTCTGACTCTATAAAAAGAGTACAGGGATCATTTGACAAAGGTTAACAACTTTTTTCAAGCATTTTGTTTCTTAAGTTCTAAAGCTTTTGTTTTTAACAAGAAAAAGCATTCTAAAAGCATTCTAAGTCTTGGTTCTCTGTTTTCAGTCCAGCATAACATTGAATTCATTTTGGACTGAATTCAGAAGTCGACTAAATAGCCACGTACAAAATTACATTCACAACAAGGCTATAGGTTGATTGTAAACATTTTATTGTTTTTTTTCACTCTCGGTTGTGAGAGTGGTCCTCTCGGTTGGAGAGTATGACTCTAGGTTGTAGAGTCAGATTTTCACTCATGGTAGAAGAGTGGGTTGCTCTCTCTAGTTGTGAAAGAGGACTACGGGTTGGACAAGGTTGTTGTCTAACGCCGTAGGGTATTCTTGTACATTTTCAAGAATAGTGGAAAATCTGAAGTGAGTTGCTTAGGGAATGGATGTAGGTCGGGAGGACCGAACCAGGATACATCGTGTGTACTCTGTGATTGAAATCTCTGTGGTTTTATCTCTTTGAACTTTTTCATTACTTGCATTTCAATTTACTCTAAATCTTTCTGGTAAGTCGACTGGACATCCATTCTAAGTCGACTGATCAGACTGATATAACAAACGTCTCAAAAACTCTTCTGGCGAGTCGACTATCTCTATTATTTAAGTCGACTTATCAGACTAGTCTAAAATACTCTTCTACTCTGACGTCCCAGTCGACTGATATCTCTTTTATAATCGACTGGACAGAAGATAACTTTCAATTCCGCAATTATTTTTTGATACAACATTATTCACCCCCCCCCCCCCATCCCTTCTAGTGTTTCTTGCCTTGCCTACAGGATCCAACATCTTTCATGTATTGTAGGCTTTGTATCTAGCTCAGTGCTCTAAGTGAGTTTGTTTTATTAACTCCTTATTAATGAAACAGGGTGTCCATACTCTACATTTTCCTTCAAAAAAAAACATGTTGGGCATAAATGGTAAATTCAAACGTCCAACTCCGTCACAGAGCTCTCTCCAAACTTGCTGGGATCAAACGGCAAGCTCAACGTTCAAATCCGTCTCAGAGTTGCCTCTACAAGACTTGCTGGGCACGGCAAGCTCAAACGTCCAACTCTGTCACAGAGTTATCTCCAAACTTGTTGGGATCAAACGGCAAGTTCAACGTTCAACTCTGTCTCAGAGTTGCCTTACAAAACTTGTTGGCTCAAACAGCAAGGCCAGATGTCCAACATTGTCTCAGAGTTGCCTCTACAAAACTTGTTGGCTCAAACAGTAAGGCCAAACGTCCAACATTATCTCAGAGTTGCCTTTATAAAGTTGCTATGTTCAAACAATAAGTTCAATGTTCAACTCCGTCTCAGAGTTGTCTCTCCAAACTTGCTGGGATCAAACAATAATATCTACGTTCAACTCAGTCATAGGTTTGCCTCTCAAAAATTATTGGGATCAAACAACAAGCTCTGTGTTCAACTCTGTCTTTGAGTTGTCTCTCCAAACTTGTTGGGAGCAAACAACAAGTTCAAACATTCAACTCTGTCTCAGAGTTGTCTCTACAAAATTTGTTAGGCACTAAGGACAACCTCAACTTTCAATTCCGTCTTAGAGTTGTCTCTTCAAACTTGCTGGGATCAAACGGCAAGCTCTATGAACAACTCTGTCTCAAAGTTGTCTCTACAAACTTGCTGGGCACAAATGGCAAGGGTGCTCTCGGTGGGGTCAAACAGCAAGTTCCAACTTCAACTCCGCCTCAGAGTTGTCTCTCCAAACTTGTTGGGCACAAATAGTGAGTTCAAACGTTCAACTATGTCTCAAGGTTGTTCCTACAAACTTTCTGGGCTCTAACAGCAAGTTCAAACATCCAACTCTATCTCGGAGTTGCCCTTCCAAACTTGCTGGGTGCAAACAGCGAGTTCAAACGTCCAACTCCGTCTTAGAGTTACCTCCTTAAACATGTTGGGGTCAAACAGCAAGCTCTACATCAACTCAATCAAAGAGTTGCCTCTACAAACTTGTTGGGGTTAACCAGCAAGTTTCAACTTCAACTTTGTCTCATAGTTGCATCTACAAACTTGCTCAGCACAAACAGCATGTTCAAACTTCCAACTTCTTCTCAAAATTGTCTCAATAAACTTACTGAGAACAAACGGCAAGTTCAAACATCTAACTCCGTCTCAGAGTTACCTCAATAAACTTGTTGAACCCAAATATTAAGTTCAACAATCATCTCTGTCTCCGAGTTGTCTCTCCAAACTTGTTGGGCACAAACAACAAGTTCAAATATTCAAATCTGTCTCACAGTTGTCTCTCCAAACTAGGTGGGCGCAAACAACAAGTTTAAATGACCAACTCCTTCTCAGAGTTGTCTTTCCAAACTTGTTGGAATCAAACGACAAGCTCTACGAACCGTCTTAGAGTTATCTCTCCAAACTTGTCGGGATCAACGGCAAGCTCTATGACCAACTCCATCTCAGAGTTGTCTCTCCAAACTTGCTGGAATTAAACGGCAAGCTCTACAACCATCTCCTTCTGGGAGTTGTCTCGCAAAACTTGTCAGGATCAAATAGCAAGCTATACGACCAACTTCGTCACAGAGTTGTATCTCCAAACTTTTCAGGATCAAACGCCAAGCTCTACAACCAACTCCATCTCAGAGTTTTTTCAACAAACTTGTTGTGATCAAATAGCAAGCCCACAGTTCGGTCGCCTTTCGAAGTTAGTTCCTTCAACAGCTCTTCTAGGCTAGATATATACCCAAGATCCAATGGTCAAAGCATTCAGCTCCCAAACCAACAGAACACTCATCCAACAACGAAATGGTTGATCGACAAAATAAGCGAACAACACAATGCTTGGTCGACGAAACAGCGGTTCAATGAAATGAACAACACAATGTTTGGTTGACAAAAGGTCAATTCGATGAGGTACACCACCCAACAAATACTTTGTGGGCGAAAACTTAAGATATCTTCAAACCAAACTCAACAAAACAAGTTGACAAGCACAAGAAGCAATGATTCATCAAAAAGATTATGTTGAAATATAAACCATGGTGTATAAAATATACTGTGTGTATATATATATATATATACATGCACAAAGAATGAAGAGTCGCCATCAAGTAAACCTCCTCTAGCTTCAAAACTCCCTTAAGTTGGCCAAGACACAAGCTCAAACACTTAGATCAAACAAGAGCTCAAAATTCGGCTAAAATCCAACTCGAATCAAACCCGAAGTTGTAGTTTGGCCAACTTGGACAAGCAAACTTGAGCTAAGAGACTTCGAAAATGACAAGAATTCTACTCGAAGAAGCCTCCAACAAGTCAGCCACAACTCAAAATCAATGAGGGCTAGCTCAAGAAGATAGCGATCTAGCTTTGAGGAAATGTAGAACTTCGGATTGAAACGCAATACAACTCTAACCCAAACCCGACATTTGCTTCGAAGAATAGCACACAAAACCAAGCTTCAAACTCGGAGATGATCAAGTTCCAAAGGCAAACTTCAAAGTTGATCAAATCAAGCTCCAACACTCGACAACTTCATCAAAAGCTTCAAATCGACGAAGCTGAACCAAACTCAAGCCGATCGAAGAAGATCAAATCCAAAAGCTCTGGGCACCATCAATTGCATTAGCTCCTAACTCAAAACCAACCACAAGCTTCGACACAAGCTTTGAGATCAGCTATGAGCTTTGACAATAGCAACTCAAACTCGACCAAAGCTCGAGCACCATCCACATTGAAAACTCTAAGCTTCATAACTTCAACCTGAACTCAACATTCGAGCTTCGAAGACAGCAACCGAGCCTGATGCCAACCTCGAAGCGAAACTAAAACTGAACACAACTTTAAATTCGGCTGAACTCAAAAGATCAGCAAGGGCTTCGAACAACTATAACCTCAAAGCTGCACCCAAACACTGAAGCTTTGTCGAAACTTGCTGCTCACCCAAACAGGTCACCCGAAGAAGAGGTTTCCTGCACTGCAACTCGACGAGGAAGGTGCTAGCTCGCCCAAAACAACAGCTTGCCCAAAACAGTAACTCGGCGAAACTAAGTACGTTGAAAGAGGGTCACCCACACCTTTGGTCACCAACTCCTTAGCTCAGCGAGAAGTAGCTCAGTGAAAAGCAGCATGGTGAGAAGCAGCTCGCTGAAGGAGCTCACCAATGAAGCTGCGCCGAGCTCGCCTACATTTCATCTTAGTGAAGAAAATCTGGGCAGATCCTTAGCATTGCCGAGCTCGTAGCTCGCCCAAACTCCGAGCTCGCCCAAAATAGCTTGACGAGGAAAGGAGCTAGCTTGCCAAAATAGTGCTTGCCAAGCTCGTAGCTCACCCGAAGCGAGTTTGCTAAGCTCCATCACCCCAAGGCAGTGCTTGCCGAAGACTCAGCTTGCTAGAGGCCTTGCTCGATGAAGAGGTTGCCGAAGAAGAGGAGGTCGCCCAAGGTCCTGGTTGCTGAAAATAAGGAATTCAAAACTGAGAAAATGAATGAAGCTCGGCGAAACGGTCGGGCGAGCTAGGGGCTTCTTGCAGTCCACGATAGCCATTGAATCACTCAGAGGTTCGAGCGCGCACAAGATGGACGCAGGGGATTGAGCCTCGTCACCCCACTTCATCCCTGCCGATCTGCTTCAATTCTCAACCGCCCGATCACTCCAAAATGCACACTAGCTCGAGATTAGCGCTCTAGATGAGCCACATCGTCCGACCCTCTTCTCCCCCATTCGATCTTTCTTCGTTGGTGAGCCTACTCTGATGAGCACTCCAGATGAAGCCACATCACCATTTCATCACAACTTTCACATCACAACAGTCGAATCTCCTCAACGCGGGAGCCAAATAGTGATCAACGTGCCAGATTGCTCTAAAATTCGTGTTGGGCTGATAAAATATTAAAAAAAACCCAAAATTTAATTAAAACTCATAATTTTAATTAAAACATTCCAAAAATAATTATTACATTCAGAAAATCAATTAGAATTTCCAAAAAATAATTAAAATTGGAATAATTAATTAAAAATTTTGAAAAAGCAATTTTAAATTGGGGGGAAATTATTTAAAATCCAAAAAATTATGGAAAATTCCAAAAATATTCAGAGAAGTTCAGCAAAATATTCACCGCCTCCAGAAGCATCTGATCAGTTCCAGGTGTCTCCAATCGACTCTGAAAGCTAAGATTGTACCCCCAAAGTTCTAAAATAAGGTGATACTTTCTGAAAACCAAATTTTCTTTATTAAAAATCCAAAAAATTATGGAAAATTTCCAAAAAAATTAGAGAAGTCCAGCAAAATATTCACCGCCTCCAGAAGCATCTGATCAGTTTCAGGTGTCTCCAATCGACCCTGAAAGCTAAGATTGTACCCCGAAGTTCTAAAATAAGGTGAAATACTTTCCGAAAACCCAAAAAAAATTCTTCCGGGAGTGGGCAGTTTATGATAATGGTAAAAATTGCAGCAAATCAGGGTCGTACGATTCCAACACATATCCTAAAGCTTCTACATGCAGATTAACCATAACGAACCTCTTTAACAGGTTCGAGCCTTCTTCAGGCTTATCTACAAGATATGGGCCGCTCTCGAGCCCATTAAAAGCTACTAGGCCCACTAGGGGAGACACACAGCTCATGAGGACTATAAGTCAAATCTCTTATCCCCTGACAAGAGTCTTATCTCTTAAGGGGAGAATCAACATGAGATAAGAGATTCATATCAATCTCATAAACTGTTTCTCAGGCCTATAAATACCCTCTACCTTCCTCAGTCAGAAAGTAATTTGGCAGTTTCTCTCTCAAAATATCTTTCTCTCTTTGGTTCTAACTTGAGCGTGGAGGGTCTGTCGTCGGGGCCACCCCGGTGTTTCAGACTTTTTGCAGGTTCATCAACCACGTCAGCAACCATTGGATTCAGATCACGGCGTTCAATCAACGATCAAGATCTACTCTTGGGAGCACTAACTACTTTTTACGGCGGCGATCAAATATTAGATCTTTAGTAGTTTCCTTCAAATATAAACTCACTATTTGTTTGCTCCTACTCCAAAATAAGCAGCAATAATGGGCAATTACCTCCAATGAGCTTTTTTAGCCACAAAACTGAAAAAGTGATTTTGGATGGGTGAATTAGCGAATGGGCGAATTGTGAGGCGTGCGATGCACGTCTTAATAAATATATATTTTTTAAAGTAAAAATTTCGACGTAGTCCGGCCTCGAACCTGAGAAATCTTTTATGAAGTGTAAGTTATGCACGGACAATGCACGTCTTAATAAATTTTAAAAAATAAAAAAATAAAAACTCTAACGTAGTGAGGACTCGAACTGAACCCTCCATCATATTAGTTATGTACATGCATCACACGCATTGATAAATTGAAACTAAGATCTTCTTCCATTACAATATTAGATTAGATACAATTTTAGTGTGTCCACACAGATCGCATACATTGAAAAGACTAAAACACACTCAATTAATACTTCACTTAGAATTTCAAATTTTCACAATTTTAGCAATAAGTAAACTCGTCTCTCTTTTTTTAAAGGGTAATGCTACACCTACCGCCAAATTTACTATTTTTCTGTTTACTACTTTAGGTGGTGCACTATTATTGAATGTTTCTACCCCCTACTCTACAATAATCTCCACTAATAGTATACCACCTAAGGTAGTAAAAAGAAAACTAGTAGATTTGGTAGTAGGTGTAGCATTACCCTTTTTTTAAATCATCAAATTTCTAACTGTCCATGAGCAAATATAACAGTAAATACACTTCTCTCGTACAGGCCTAGAAAACAGATATGTGCATTATTGTACATGGGGGTATATTATTTTGAAAACTGTTGGAGAGCTCGGGCTGCGTCCATGGGCATAGTTCCGAGCATGCCACTGATGTGCAAGATCTCTTTTTATATGGCACATATCTTAAAGCACATTTAGTTGCCTGACCTGCTAATTCATAGAAAATGCATTAAACTTATGGTTCTTTTATATGGACCATTTATTCGTGGGATTAATTTTTGAATTTGGGGCTAAAGAAAAGGTATCATAGCTCCACCAATGTGAAGTACTCAGATGAATCTTTTCCTAAGGTGCAAGTCTATATCAAGAGAGGAATAAATTCCAACAATCATCTCAATCTATGTTCTACATCAGAATGTCAAAAAGAGA
Source organism: Hemerocallis citrina (assembly GCA_017893485.1). Classification (NCBI taxonomy): domain Eukaryota; kingdom Viridiplantae; phylum Streptophyta; class Magnoliopsida; order Asparagales; family Asphodelaceae; genus Hemerocallis; species Hemerocallis citrina. Next base: position 258,001,510 of record CM030359.1, read on the forward strand.
ATACATTCCTACAATCAATCAATTTCAATATTTAACTATTAGTGCAATTTTTCCGCTAAGAGTCTTACTCTTATACGTTATATTATATTCATATTCTCCATGTCTATTACTTTAAACTTCAAAAGAAGATGTAAATATCTGAATCATCTCAAAAGTTTTGGATACATTCCACAAATGTAATTTCCAATGGTGAAGTAGTGGAAGAGAAGTTAGAAACATCTTCCTGTTGAAGAGTTTAACGTTACGGGAAAAGTTATATTCGACTGAAAGTGACACTTTGAGTTGAATATAACTTTTGGGAGGAAATCAAAAATGATTTTTTTGAACATGTTGACCGAATTCTACGACCATAGACTAAGACTGGGTAGGCTTAACTACGCAGAGATCGTTCTGATCCCTAAGAAATAAGATTCCTGATGGGTTGAGGATTTCCGCCCTATTAATCTTCTCAATTGCTCGGTTAAAATCATCACTGTGACAGTGTAAAAATGGCCTGAGGCCCAACCAGGGCCCAATACTATTCCTACTCAGAAAAGCAAGAATAACAACCTGGTTCGGCTCCGGACCCCTTCAGGGTCGGCGCCGAACCTCGTGTTTGCCCCCACAGTGCCGGCTTCCTCGTGCTGACGAGCCTCAGTATCCCCCGGAGTCCGATCCGGAGCAGTCCCTCAGGCCGTCCCCCCTCTCTGACGGGGCGGGAGGATGACCTGGCGCAGCCTAGGCCCTCCGATTCCCCCAGAGGCACAGAGGACTCACGATGGACCACGTCAGATCCAAATACCGCCAAGGGTTTCGCCACGTCAGCCCTATACCACTCCTGGTATCACCGCAACCGCCCTAAACCCCCTGGGCCTTCTGCCACGTCAGGCCCATGGGCTTTCGGAACCAAACCCGGTTGGGATTCTCTATAAATGCTAGACCCTCACCCACCTTTTGGAGGTAATCAATCTTTTGCCACTTAAATATACCTAGTTATTGCTACTCTCTCACAGAGACTGACTAGAGCGTCGGAGGGTCCGCCACCGGGACAAACCCCGGTGTTTCAGGACCGTCTGCAGGTACACAAGACCTCGGATCCGACCCTTCCGATCCGAGCCCAACCTTCAACGCCTTTCCGAGCTCATCGTAGGCCCCAGAAGGTCAACCGAAGGTCGGCAGACGAGCGGCAATCTCCTTCAATACAAATTGAGTTCGAACTCACACCTGGTGCTTCCACACATGCCTCAGAAATAAACAGCATCAGGTTGGCGCCGTCTGTGGGAACCGCTGCTCCAGAAGCCGATCCGACCCAGACCCTCGAAGGCCATCGACAGCCGAATCCTCATGACCTCCAAAGGCAAGGGGGCTGCTCCCTCCGTCAACCGACGGGACCCGCCCCCACCCTCTGATGAAGCCGGGCCCCGCACGTCGAAACACAAGGCTCCCCCTCGAGAGTCCCAAACGAGCGTCGGCTGGACAGCCCAGCCGGACCTACAAAGAGTAATCCTCAACCACAAGATTACCCACAACTGGGGAAGGGCCGCTTCCAACTCGGCCCCGAACCATCCGAGGAGGACCCACAGGGATGACGGCCCACGGGATCGGCAAGGTGATAGGAACCGGGGATCACCAACCCCGAAGCCTGACCCAAACCGCACCCAGGGTCAGGATCCCGAATACGAGGTATCCCTGGATACGCCCTTCACCCTACGCTACATCCACGGGGGACCGGTGAGGGGAGAAAATGATACTTCCCAAAGAACCTTCACCCAGGGGACGAACGCCATTCAGTACAGCCCCTCCCCTGAGCTACAACCGCGGCCAGTCTCCTTCTCAGGAGAGGGCCCCGAAGGAATTCACCTCCCCCACGGCGGGGGCCTCGTCGTTAGCCTCAGCATGGCCAATTGTGAAGTTCGCCGAATCCTTGTTGACAGCGGCAACCCGGTAAATATTCTCTTCCTCAGAACCTTCGAGAGCCTCAGATTGCCCAGAGGGAAACTCAAACCAGCAGGAGGCACGTTGCTCAAGCTTGCGGGCGTCCCGATCATGGTGAAGGGAATTATTACCCTCAACGTCACCACTGGACCGGATCCTGTCAAGAGGACCGAGTCCTTGGATTTCATGGTCATCCACGCCAAGGCGGCCTACAACGCCATCCTCGGCAGACCCGGGCTAAACTCCATCCAGGCGATACCTTCGGCCCACCATCTGGAACTCAAAGGGAGAAGGGGCGTACCCCCCCTCAGCGCGGGCGTACTCCCCCTCAGCGCCGTTGAACTCGAACCCGAGAAAGACGGCCCCGCCCCCGAGCCCGTGGACGAGTTGGAGGAGATCCTATTCGACGCTGAAGATGAGTCCAAATGGTTCCGGGTGAGCCGCTCACTCGCCGAGGACCTGAAGGCGGGCATCATCGCTTGCGTCCGCCGCAACGTTGATCTCTTCGCTTGGAAGCCCTCCGATATGCCCGGAATCTCCGAAGACTTGATCATGCACCGACTGAGTGTCCTCCCTGACTCTAAACCGATCGTCCAAAAGAGGCGCAAAGTCGCCCCGGAGAGGCAACTAATTATAAAAACAGAAGTAGACAAGCTCTTGTCCGCTCGATTCATCCAGGAAGTCACCTACCCCGAATGGTTGGCCAATGTCGTCATGGTGAAGAAAGCTACAGGAGGTTGGCGAATCTGCATTGACTTCACGGACCTTAACAAAGCGTGTCCAAAAGATCCTTTCCCCCTCCCGCGCATCGACGCTTTGATAGACGCGACCTCAGGGCACGAGCTACTGTCCTTCATGGACGCTTTCTCGGGGTACAATCAGATCCGGATGTTTCCGCCAGACATCTCCAAGACCTCATTCGTCACCGACCAAGGTCTTTATTGTTACCGTGTCATGCCCTTCGGGCTGAAAAACGCCGGAGCCACGTACCAGCGACTCGTCAACAGAATCTTCAAGGACCTGATCGGCCGCAACGTAGAAGTTTACGTCGACGACATGCTGGTCAAGAGCCGGGCTGGGCCGGACCACGTCGCCGACCTCGAGGAAGCCTTCGGTGTCCTCCGACGCCACAACATGAGGCTTAACCCGGCTAAATGCGCCTTCGGCGTCTCCACGGGGAAGTTCCTAGGGTTCATTGTCAGCCAGCGCGGCATCGAGGCAAACCCCGAAAAAATACAGGCCATCATCAACATGTCCCCACCCCGGAATGTCAAAGAAGTTCAGAGGCTCACGGGTCGGTTGGCGGCGATCGGCCGTTTTCTCTCCAAGTCAGGGGAGAAATCTCTCCCTTTCTTCAAGGCCTTGCGCGGGAAAGGGGGCTTCGAGTGGGGTGCCCCTCAACAAGAAGCCTTCGAACAGCTGAAACGGTACCTCGCCAACCCGTCTCTCCTCAGCAAGCCCGAACCAGGCGAGCCGCTTTGGCTCTACCTGTCCGCCTCGGACCACGCCCTCAGCGCCGTCCTCGTCCGAGAGGAGGCAGGAGTTCAGAAACCCCTGTACTATGTAAGCAAAGTGCTACACCCGGCCGAGACGAGATACGCGAAGATAGAAAAGGTAGCCTATGCCCTGGTTATGGCAGCCCGAAAACTCCGACCTTACTTCCAGGCCCACTCCGTCCAAGTTTTGACCGACCAACCGCTGAAGACCGTCCTCCACAAGCCCGAAAACTCCGGCCGATTAGTCAAGTGGTCGATCGAGCTGAGCCAGTTCGACATCAGCTATCATCCCAGGGCAGCCATTAAAGGGCAGGCCCTCGCCGAGTTCATAACTGAATGCACTGTCTCCGAGCAACCTGACGTAGAAGAGCCGGATCTGACCTGGGAGGTCTTTGTTGACGGCTCATCCTGCGAAACGGGGAGTGGGGCGGGCGTCATCCTTCGTGGCCCCGACCAATTCCTACTTCAATACTCCCTGCGCCTCAACTTTCCCGCCTCCAACAACGAGGCAGAATATGAGGCCATGATCGCCGGACTGACCCTCGCCCACCGAGCCGGTGCCAAGCGAATCCGGGCGTTCAGCGACTCTCAACTCGTGATCCACCAGATCAACGGAGAGTACGAAGCCCGCGACGACCGAATGGTGAGATATTTGGCGGCGGTCCGACGACTCTTGGCGCTCTTCGACAACACTGCGGTTGTCAGAGTCCCCAGGGAACAGAACGCCCAAGCCGACGCGCTATCCAAACTCGCCTCTTCTTCCTTCGAAGGCCTCGATCGTACGGTGCTCGTCGAGGTCCTCTTGGAGCCAAGCATCCTTAGCCCAGAGCCGGAAGCAATGTGCGTACAAGAAGGAACCAGCCCGGACGACTGGACCACTCCCATCCGAAAATTCTTGAGCCAGGCCGAGCTTCCTGAAGACAAAGCCGAGGCCAGGCGAATCAGAATCCGAGCGGAAAGGTTCGTCATAATCGATAACATCCTCTTCAAACGCTCGTACACCCTGGCCGACGGCAAACCCTACCTCCGCTGCCTCGCCAAGGACGAGGCCAGCTACGTCCTCAAAGACCTGCACGAGGGGATCGGCGGATGCCACATGGGGAGTAGGACGCTTGCCCGAAAGGCTCTGAATCAAGGGTACTATTGGCCCACCATGCTCCAAGACTCACAAGACTTAGTCAAGAGGTGCGGCCCCTGCCAAAGGTTCTCTCCCATCAAAAGGCTTCCTCAAGCCAACCTCCGATCCTTGGCGAGCCCTACGCCCTTCGCCATGTGGGGTATGGACCTTGTGGGGCCATTCCCCCTAGCGGTAGGACAGAAGAAATTCCTGATTGTCGCCATCGACTACTTCACCAAGTGGATCGAAGCCGAACCGCTGTCCAGCATCACCGAACGCCAAGTGCAACAATTCTTCTGGAAGAACATCATTTGTCGATTCGGGATCCCCCGAATCCTCGTCACGGACAACGGAACCCAGTTCCAAGGGCAAAACTTCCAATCTTTCTGTCAGGACATCGGCATCCAGCAACGTTTCTCCGCCATTTGCCACCCTCAATCTAACGACCAAGCAGAAAATGCGAACAGGCAAATCCTCGATGGCCTCAAAAAGCGCCTTGACAGTTCCCCCAAGGGGCTCTGGGTGGAGGAGCTGCCCAGCGTACTATGGGCACACCGAACCACGCAGAGGATCCCCACGGGGGAGACACCCTTCAATCTGACCTATGGGACTGAGGCAGTCATCCCCGTCGAAGTCGGATTGCCTTCCCCCCGGATCATAGCCTTCGATGAAGACGACAACGCGTCCGCCCTGAGGGCTAACCTAGACTTCGTCGCCGAGGTACGAGAAAAGTCCGCGGTCCGAAGGAGCATTTATCAGCAACGGATCGAGAGATTTTACAACAAGAAAGTCCGCCCCACCAGCATCCAGGCAGGGGACCTAGTGTTGCGAAAGCTATCTGTCTCTGACCCGACCAAGAAGAGGAAACTGGCTCCCAACTGGGAAGGCCCATACCGCGTAGTCGAGGCTGTACGCCCGGGTACATACCGACTGACGGATATGAATGACCGACCCATCAGCCGACCCTGGAACGCTGAGCACCTCATGAAATTCCGGGGAGAGCAAGCTTAGGTTCCAGCGTGGCTTAAGTAAATTAAAACTTTTGTAAACATTCATGTGTAAAGGGCCGCTTCAGCGACCCCCCCCCCCCCCTCAGTCTGGTATAAAAGAAGTCTCTTCTGTCAAAAGTTAAATACCTTGGCAACGCCGACCCGGTACCGGGCAAGGCGGGCGGCATCAGGGTTCTCCCTCGGGTCTCATCCCCAAACGCCTCGGCAGGTGCGACCCAACTACGGGCAGGAGGTCTCCCTGTCGCCCCGCATCGATTCCTCACGAATCAGCGGAGCCCGACCTCGCCTAAACCGCCCTTCACCACCCCGATAACCAGAGCAAAGAAGGAAAAGAAAGCTTTATTCATACTCTTTTATTTTTGTACGGAGAAAACAAGCAAATACCGTTACAGAACCGCTCCCCTCATCTCAAACTAAAGGGGATCTCCGACTTAGGGCCCCTCGGACCCGGTAAAGGGAGGAACCACTCCGACCAAACGACTGGGGACTCTCTCCTCGTCATGACGATCCTTCGGTTCTGCCACCGTCGACACCCCGGCCACGGAGCTCTGGGCATCCACGGATCGAATGCGCTCCATCAGTGGCAACGCCGAGGGAGCCCCCTCTGCTCGCCGATCCCTCGAGGAAGATGTCGAAACACCCAACATGGTCCTATAGCGGTGTATCTCCATCTCCTTTTCCACTATCACATCGCGAAGAAGCTTCTCGGAGGAAGGCCTCTGCACCGAAGAACTTGACATGGTGTATCCAAGACCAACGCCCCCTAGCTCCCGATCCACCATCGCCCTCCTCAGCCGGCTCGCCTCCTCACTCAGGGCTTCAGACTTGTTCCTGTAATAATGGAAGGCCGCATCAGTGTCGCGAGCCCTCTTTCGATACCGAACCAAAGTGGCCTCTAAGGCCTCGACCTTGCCTCGAAGCCACGCCACGTCGGAACGAAGGGGGTCCACCTCAGGAAGGGGAGCCGTGACCTACAAGAGAACCAGCCCGCTCAAGACATATATGCAAGGAGGTTCAGAAATTTTTCAAAGTTGGAACACTTAGCCAGCCAGAAAACCCTCTTTTTATAAATTCAGTTTCCCCATACAAAAAATGCGGTGGCCAGTCCGCGGAAGGCAAATACAATCGAGAGAAGGAAAAAGAAGGACAAAAATTATACAGCGGGTTTTCCCACCTCGATATCAGCCGGATCCGTTGGAGGGTCGGTAACCAATTTGTCATCTGACCCTTGTCCGCCAGGAGTCTTCGGTGTCCCCTCAATCTCCATATCATACTCGAAGTTGGACAGGTCGATGGTCGGATAAAAGTGCCTCACATGGCTGAGGGCCTTCGCATAACTACTATCCTGGGCATTGATCACCAGGATCTGACACGACTTAGTCACCTCATCCTTCTCCTTCTCCGACCTCTCCTCCTGAGCCGCCCTCGCCTTCGCCCATTCCTCCTTCTCCTTGTCAAAAGCCACCTTCGTCTCCGCCTCCTTCTTACGAGAGCCTTCGAGCTCTCCCTTCAATTCCGTCACCTCCTGCTCGGCCTTGTCAGCCCGATCTCGCTCTCGCTGCACCGCCGCCTCGTAGAGGCCCCTCACATGGGCCCCCTGCACGGTCGCCTGCCAGGACCAGACACTACTAAGAAATCTTCCTTAAAATAACATCACCTGAAAGCTAGGAGGTTCGATCGACTTACCAGCACCGTGGCCTGCGCAAGACGAACATACGCCTCGTCCAGGGTCTGGGACTTCATATCCGAGCGGTCCCGAGGGGTCGCCAACTTATCTGCAACCTCCACGGCCTGGCGCCCCCGGACCAGGCAATCACCCTCGCGGATCGACCAATCCGGCACCCACCTTCGCCGAAGCCTCTCCTCAAGTCCGGGATCCACCGGGGGACCCTTCCCCTTATCAGGCGCGGCGGCCGCACCCTGATCCGAACCCCCCTGGACCACGGCGTCCCCACCCGTCTCTGATCGAGTCCTCTTCATCCTCGGCTGAATGGGGGCCTCGGAGACAACCTGGGACAACTCGGTGGTCTTCACCGCGACATCCTTCTTCTCGACCTTCTTCTTCTTCATGGCGAGCCTCAGCGCCTTAATCGACTCCTCATCCATTTCTGTAAAGAGATCCATTAAGAACAAATGAGCAAAAAAGTACAAGAAGAGTGTGAGGAAAGAAACAACCACGTACGAGGCACGGCCGGGCTGGGGCTCAGTCCGACGCTCGCCAGGTGGGCCTCCGTCACCTTCCCCCAATTAATGCTATGCGACAGACGGAGGCGCTCAACGAGTCTCCACTCCTCCGCCGTCAAATCCCCTGGCCCCGGTGCTGGGTAGCTCGGCTTAGTATGGTTCCACCGAGTAGGGATAGCCCAAGGGTCCTCACTCCGGATCACCAGATACTTCTTCTTCCAGAACTTAATGGAATTCGGATGACCGTGGACAACCTTCGCCTTACCTCGAGGCGAGATATAATATACCCCTTCTGCCGATGAGCCAATCAATAGCATCGCTCGGAACACGCCCAGCCGTAAGGGTACCCTCCGTTCCTCGCACAACAGCACGAAGCAGATGATCTGCTTCCAGGAGTTCGGCCCGAACTGCATCGGCGCCAGGGACGACCAATTTAACACCTCCCGAACGAATGGGTGGATGGGCAGCCTCAGGCCGGAGATAAAGGCGTCCACAGGGAAGATACAATACCTGTCCGGCAGGGGATCGGTCGGTCGAAGAGAAGAACTCGGCAGCATAAGCTCATAACTGGGCCCTATGTGGTAGGCCAACTGCAGAGCCCCCAAGTCGCTTGCCTCCAGAGCGGTCGGGGAGGCGTCCACCATCAACCTCTTCCGGCTTGACGACGACGGCTGGACCCCCGAGGACTCCTTATCGGAGAGATCGTCGGGGGTAGCAACGGAAAGGCCGGGGTTGTGCGGACGACCCTATCCCCAAGTCGCTCGGGCCGCCAATCTTCGATTTCTTCTTCTTCGGAACCCTCCTCCTCTTAGTCCGTTCCGGCGAAGGTGTAGACAAGCGCCCCAGAACGGGCGGATGCGGAGACCCCGCGGAACCTTCTCCCTCGGAGCCACCCTCCTCTCCGGAAGCCGACCCTAGGGTTTGGACTTCGTCTGAGCTGCCGCCCCCCTCCTCAGAGTCGCTGCTTTCTACCACGAAATGCCTCCGAGATCGCAATGGCTTCACGCTGTGTACGACCTCCTCCTTGCCTACCGGCCCCTCCCCAGAGGTCGACGCCAACGAGCCGGACTGAGCCCTATCCATCCGTGCCTAAGTTAAAACAGGATTACCAACTAACCTGAAATCACCTCGGAAACACGACCTTGCTGCCGGAAGCTGAAGGGGCGAGCGCTGAAGAGTTGAAGGATTTTTTCAAAAAGTAAGAGGCAGGAGAGAAATGGGCGACGGGAGGAGAGGGGGGAACATTTATAGGGGATAAGAACAACTCCTCGATTTTCGCAGTCACTATTCACCGATTGACGTGCAACTACCGCCTAGGAAATCACGCCACATCCTCGAAGCACGTGCTGCTGACGTCACCCAGTGCCAGGCTGGCAGCACGGTACGGGGCCGGTTCGGGCAAAATAACGACTCGCCTTCGCCAGCACTAAAGTACTCTTCTTCAGAAGATCCACCGGCGGGCCATCACCCTTACCAGCCCGTAATCCCCCCTCGTCTCGAGGTTCGGCTTGGCACCGGGGTACTCTTCCCAAGAAGAAACTACGGCTCGCCTTCACCCTCACCGGCCCATAATCCCTCGCCAGCTCGAGGTTCGGCTCGGCACCCGGGTACTCTTCTTCGGAAGATCCACCGGCGGGCCATCACCCTTACCAGCCCGTAATTCCCCCTCGTCTCGAGGTTAGGTCTGGCACCCGGGTACTCTTCTCAGGAAGAAGCAACGGCTCGCCTTCACCCTTACCGACCCATAATCCCTCGCCAGCTCGAGGTCCGGTCTGGCACCGGGGTACTCTTCTTCGGAAGATCCACCGGCGGGCCATCACCCTTACCAGCCCGTAATTCCCCCTCGTCTCGAGGTTCGGCCTGGCACCGGGGTACTCTTCTCAGGAAGAAACAACGGCTCGCCTTCACCCTAACCGACCCACAATCCCTCGCCAGCTCGAGGTTCGGTCTGGCACCCGGGTACTCTTCTTCGGAAGATCCATCGGCTAGTCATCACCCTTACCAGCCCATAATTCCCCCTCCTCTCGAGGTTCGGTCTGGCACCCGGGTACTCTTCTCAGGAAGAAGCAACGGCTCGCCATCACCCTTGTCGACGCGTAATCCCTCGACCCCTCGAGGTTCAATCGAACACCAGGGTACTCTTCTCCGGAAGAGACAACGGTTCGCCATCGCCTTCACCTACACCTTGACCCTCGACTAGCTCGAGGTCCTATCCAAGCTTCAGGACAGCACCACCAGAAAGGCCCTATGATCCGCCCTCCCATTTTTTACAATCATGAACACTCCTCCACGGCTAGCTCCCGCACCCCCTGCAGGAGTGGGGGGCTTGTGTGACAGTGTAAAAATGGCCTGAGGCCCAACCAGGGCCCAATACTATTCCTACTCAGAAAAGCAAGAATAACAACCTGGTTCGGCTCCGGACCCCTTCAGGGTCGGCGCCGAACCTCGTGTTTGCCCCCACAGTGCCGGCTTCCTCGTGCTGACGAGCCTCAGTATCCCCCGGAGTCCGATCCGGAGCAGTCCCTCAGGCCGTCCCCCCTCTCTGACGGGGCGGGAGGATGACCTGGCGCAGCCTAGGCCCTCCGATTCCCCCAGAGGCACAGAGGACTCACGATGGACCACGTCAGATCCAAATACCGCCAAGGGTTTCGCCACGTCAGCCCTATACCACTCCTGGTATCACCGCAACCGCCCTAAACCCCCTGGGCCTTCTGCCACGTCAGGCCCATGGGCTTTCGGAACCAAACCCGGTTGGGATTCTCTATAAATGCTAGACCCTCACCCACCTTTTGGAGGTAATCAATCTTTTGCCACTTAAATATACCTAGTTATTGCTACTCTCTCACAGAGACTGACTAGAGCGTCGGAGGGTCCGCCACCGGGACAAACCCCGGTGTTTCAGGACCGTCTGCAGGTACACAAGACCTCGGATCCGACCCTTCCGATCCGAGCCCAACCTTCAACGCCTTTCCGAGCTCATCGTAGGCCCCAGAAGGTCAACCGAAGGTCGGCAGACGAGCGGCAATCTCCTTCAATACAAATTGAGTTCGAACTCACACCTGGTGCTTCCACACGTGCCTCAGAAATAAACAGCATCAATCACCAAAACCCTCACTAATAGACTATGAAGGGTGATGGATAGGCTTATTAGTCGCGAACAATCTGGATTCATTAAAGGCCGCTGTGTTCTGGATTGCGTGGTAAAGCTAAGGAAACTATCCATCAATATCATATTTCAAATGCTAGAAGTTATCTCCTCAAGCTTGATTTTGAGAAGGCATATGATTCGGTAGAATGAGACTGTCTTTTGGAAGCTCTCGCAGGCAAAGGTTATTATATGCATTCATGTGATCATCGTGGTATGCACATCACTGAGTTAACCCGACTAGAGCCAAACTTGACTAATATATCAATCAAAGCCAAACCTCATAAAGATAGTCATGTTTGACTGATATATTATCCAAACCTGGTGCTTTGATACCACACAAAATCTGTCACGTTCCGCTTTCCAAAATACAGAATACGAGCACGTAGCGTAGGCCCAACGAATGATTATACATCATCCATAAGTTGTAGCAGACTAACTCAGCAATAAGAAATAATCAACACGCCCCCACAAGAAAGATATAACCACATGAATCAAAGATAACTTCAATAATAAATGAAATAATCCAACAATAATAACATCCAACACAAAAATCCAACATCTGGGAAAAAAAAACTTTGGGAACATAAGCCCAAAAACAAAGTACAAAGTCAAAACAATGTTCAAAGAAAGAATCCAGCAATAAATAAATTAAGAAAGAATCTAGCAATAAATAAATTAAGCAGCGCAATCTTGGACTCCATCTCTAGAATCTTTGCTCACCAATGCCTTCTGGTATAGTTCCTTCAGTACCTGTAAATACTTGATATAAAAAGAAAGAAAAGAGTATTCTTAGAGCAAGTCGTGGACAGAAAGTAGAGGAAAGCAAAGAATAATAGGAACATGATATATCAAAAGAAAATGGACGGGATCAAAGTCAAATAGCAAAGTCAAGGAACGACAATAATGTCAAGGGTCTATGTTTAATCATGCATTTAATTAATAGTTTTAAATCAAGTTCAAGATTGATGACAGTATACGGGATCAAGCATGAAATGTCAATGCAGGTTATTAATCATTTTTTAAATCTATCTAGTGCACGTACTACTGCGTCCCTTTCCACAGGTTCGGCGCAAGCACACAGTGTACGCTTTAGACTGATGGTGAATTCATGGTTCATGTACTCAGCCCAATAATCAGTGTTTAATGTTCGGTGTCAGTAATTATCAGGCAGTATTTTATGGCCATCAGTACAGTCAGTACAGTAGGGCCCAACCAAGTACAGTCCGATTGTTCACTACCAAGTCATCCCATAATACCCCGGCTGTTATCATTTCATTTTATTTTATTTAATGTGAGCGTGCAAGAAAGTTTCAATGTTGTATAATGCTAGGTGTGTCTAATTCTACTCGTTACAGACAAAGCAAGAAGCAAACAAGTCATTTAAACACACATTACATAATCAGGACAGCATGACGTTGCTGTACAAAAATACAGATTACTGCTACTACAGAATAGTAAATCTGGATCTTTCAAAAATTCTAGAAACTAGACTCTCTGTCGGCTACAGCGAATATATATACGACACATAAAAGCTACAGAAACTAGGGTGAAAATCTTATTCTTTTCAGATTTTATGTTTAGGCAGCATGTTGTAAATTGTGTTCACCTATTTGTTTCAGGTCAGAAAACTCATCAAATAAATCTGTAAAAATTCGGGGTAGTTCCTACACATGTCTAGGTTCAGCCAAATTTATTTCAAATTTTTATTTTACTGTTAACATGCTCAAATAAATTATGGAATAGTAAGATACAATGCATTTGTGAATCTAGAAATTCTAACACAGTTGTACTAAAATGATGATATCTAACAGATTACACATCGGAATTCAAATCCGTAAAAAGGGTAGTAAACTAGACATCTAGGACTAAATTTCATGTTCAGAAAGTTATTTCAAAATACGACAACAACATGGTCAAAAATCTGATTCAAAAAGAAACAACTAGCAGTCAAGAATTTATTTTGACATGGATATGCAACAATTAAATCATACAACCATATATTTCATGCAAATTAATAATCAAAGTGTTCTTAGGTGTTTAACATGCATAATTCTAGTTCTAAGATGCAATTTCACAAGCATGGTAATCAATTCATCAAATCAAATTAATCTAACATGTCCAACTCATTAAACAAGTCTACAATATGGATCTAGTTACTTTTCATGTAAATGTGCATATGCAAGAAACAATAGGGAGTAGGTTTTAGATCAAAGAAAGGGGCACTATGTTAAGAATATATCGGGTTAGCTCGTGTAAACCCTCAATAAACTTAACGGACATTCAAATAACAATATGATAAAGAAAAAGAATGGATCTACTTGCAGAGATCAAGGGATCTTGAACAAAACAAAATACTAGTTCAAGAAGAGACTTGTTTGTTAATTAGTAGATTCGAATATTTTAGAATAACAGGATTAGAATCCCGGGCGACGAACCGAAACACGGCGAGTCACGCACAAAACAGCGAACATCAAGACCAAGTCCCACAACAACTCAGCAAACACAACTTCCCTCCACACAACACCAAACGGCAATATGGGATCGCCTATACCAACACAGCAAACACCAAGTGCACTGTCTCCTTCCTTCCACAACTCGACAGAGAGAGAGATAGGGGGGAGATGTTGGAGGCGACTGCGATCAGGAAGCGACGGCAGCGGTGACCACGGCAAGGGCGGTGACTACTAATGACGGTGGCGCTGCGGTCAGGAAGCGACGCAGCGAAGAGGAAACAACGGCTCGATGGATGCCCTGTTTCTCGACGAAACAGGGGAGGCGAAGACGACGGGGGTTTGGGACTTGGATGACGACGACGACGCGAGGGATCTTCGGTGGTTGCAGGGTGAACGGAGAGGGTGTGGGCGAGGGATGGCGAGGCGATGGGTGCAAGCGAAGATAGCGACGATGGATGTGATGGGATGAAGACGACAACAGGATGGGGGCAAAAGCAGAGGACAAGGGTGATGACGGGGAGAGGGTGATCGGGATGGTCGAGGGGCGACGACTAAGGGGTCGGTGGCTGGTTGGCAGTGGGTTCGGTGGAAAAATAGAGGAGAGAGAGTGTGCGGGTATGGGATAGAGAAAATGGCGGAGAGAGAGATGGGGATTTAATTAGGGTTTAATAATTGGTATTTATAAAGGATTAAGAAATTGGGGTTTTGGGTTGCGAGTTTGGAGATTTAGGGTACAGGTTTAGGCTCCAAAAAGAGATGAACAAGCATAAAACAATGGGATGAACATATAGCGGAACAACTCAAACTCAAATCACAAAGAGAAAAATTTGCAATGAGCCAAAAAATTGGAGAAAAGAGAACGAAATGATCAAAAGAAAATAAATGACACAAGAAAAGCAAAATTTTATAATAGAGAGAATCCAGATACAATAAATGAAAATACAATAGAAATCCAAAATAGAAAAAATAGGGGTTTCAAAAATATTTGTACTCTCATGATGATCCACAATTGTTAGGTTAACCGTTGACATCATCTCTAGATCATGAGTAGTTACAACAATTGACACCCGTTGCATGAAAACAAATAGATTATAGGATACTTTGACTGTATGTTGTTCGTGACACACCGTATCTTGTAGTTGATTGTTGTTTAGGTGTGTGTTGATTGTATTATCTCATTATAGACCGTTTAATCACATGCCATGTTGATTTGAGTAACTCACATATACCATGCATTGTATGACATCTAGATTGGACCGTTTGTTGTTAAGATGTTTGATAAAATGCATAAAAAGATCTTTTGTCTACTGATGTCCTATTTTTGTACAGTAATTTTGACCCTGTTAACATAAGTAAAATAAATAAGTTTGTGAACATGATTTGTATCCTCTGTTTATAGTTTTCAGAATTTTTGACGGATCAGAATTTTTGACGGATCTAAATTCCAAGTTTTGATGCATGATTTATTTCCGTTTTACTGCAGACATATCGTATTTTTCAGATTCTGAACTATATGTATTCTGTATGAAATATTATTTGAAAACTGATATTAAAAGTAGAATTTGAACTCTATATTTTGCTGAGTCTGTTTACACATTGCTGGGATCAATCCCTAATTTTTGTAGAATTAATCAATGACTTTTGTATCTCATTTCATACTTATGAAACTAGTCGGTATATTTCCAAAGCATGTTGTTCAGTAAAGAACTATGTTTTCAACCTGATTCTAGTCGTTTTTTATGAAAATTTTGTAAATATGAACTGTAGCCTTATTTGTCTATTTTATCATCCTTTTGATAGATCTGGATTTCGAATTATACTTTATGAATTATCTCTATTTTGGTACTGCTGTGTCTGAACTTTCAGAACTGAGATTTTATCGTATTGCTCTGTTTTCCCAATTTTGTTGACTATACTATCTGTAATATAAATTCATGATATTTTATATTTTGAAGTTAGATATGTTAAGGAATCTTCCAGATTTTTCTCAGAATTAATTATGATGATTTCAAACTCTTTTCATGCTTATAAACATGATTTTACATTTTCTGGCTAAACACGACTTCTGTATTAAACGTTGTTTTCGACCCTATTTCTGTGGCTGATATGTGAAATATATGTATGTGCTAGAATCGGCAAAGAGTCTAGTTTCTAGATTTTCTGACGGACTTAGATTTTCTATTCTATAGCAACGGGAATCTCAGATTTGGTATAGTAGTGTCTTACTGTCCATAACTGAAAATGTCGTTGTTTTGACTATTATGAATTGTTTTTATCAACCGCTGCAATCACTATTTCATCTTAGACTTATTTCCTGTTCTTGCTATGTCTTTAGCCTGTTTGTATTCGTTCACACCTGTTGTTAATAATAATAAAAAATCAAACCGGAGTTTTTAAGGAAAAAGATCGAGTAGTGGACAATATAGAAATACATATTCAGAAAGGACTCGTTTCCCCACTGTTAACTGTGGTACCTACTGTTTATCTCTTGATGCATGAGGGCATGATCCATGATACCGTTACTGTTTGTTATTACTATTACTGTTACTGTTTGTCTGAATATATTGCCCTATAGAAGTTCCACTACAAAATTTTAAAACGAAACTATTTGCTGTAGCACCCATGTGGTAAAATCTGGGACGCATGAAGTGCTACCTCGTTAGTAATGAACATTAGACATAAGAATTAACTGTTTACACTGTCATATCCTGTTACGGTTACTGTTAATTTATTGTTACTGTTGATTCACTACTACTGTTGATTACTGCTACTGTTGACACACTGTTATTGTTGATCTGTACTGCATCTGTTATCACTACACTGCTTACTGTCATTTGTAGACTGTTATACTTACTGGTTTCTCCATGTTAGTATTACCTGTTTAGTTTAGTTTTTCCTATTTACCTACTTGTATTGCTTGCGGCCCGGACTTGCATCTAACAGGCGATATGTTTTTCCTGCTTTTCCTATTTTCCTTGTAATTGCCATATGAACAGGTTTTGCTGATCAATTGCCTACTGGAGTTTGTGAGCAAAAGTTGTGAGCTGTGCAATTGGAATAATTTGCTTAAAATATTTTGATAAACTATTTTATTTCATGAACTGTTGAGACTTGTATTTGGGCTTATTGTCCCGGGATTATTGTTTTGTTTCGAATCTAGTATTTGTTGGAACATTTATTATTGATGCAATAAATACTGTTGAGTTATGATTGTTTTTGCATGTCTGGTTGGAGTATACTGTTATATTTACTGTTATGATGAGTCAAACAGGTCCGTACAGCTTATGGATGGTGAAAACTATCGGCTGGGCTTAATCGCGTACTGTATTCCGTATTCAATTGAGAAGCGGGGTATGGCAACAAATGTCAACCCTAACTCTCTCATTATAATATTAGATAATATTAAATTAGATTTGATTAGATTAGAGATATATAGCTTCGGCTTATTTTGAAAACAAAACAAAAAAGTTAAATGCAGTCATGTAAGACGTGCATCATTGTCAAAATAAAAAACAAAAAACAAAAAACCATATCCTTTTTTATATCTAAATAAAATTACTAAAATGATGTCCAACTACCAGAGAAATTAAAATCCAAAAATTAATTTTCTTTCCATCCAAGAAATCTTAGATCATCCCAATCCTAATTAAAATAAATTCTAAAGTCCAATTTCTTTTTAGTATCCAAACACACATCTTATGCTAAGAAAAATGCAGTCCAAACCATGTATCATCAAAACCAAAAAAAACAAAAAACAACAGATGGCCTTATTTCATCTTTTCCTTCAGAAAAAACAAAAAGCTAAAACTAAAAAAAACAAAGCCGTATCCATAATTATATCTAACTAAAATAATCAAAAATTATATCCTATCCTCAATCTTATCCTTCCATATTTTCATCTAATATCCGAAACTGAATTTTCTTACGGGTCCGATTCACGTCGGATCCTACAAACTCCTTCACATATCCACTAAGATTTTCTTACTATCGGGTTACCGGCTTCTATTCCTACCCGTTAACCCTCCTCCACCCTCCTCTTCAAGGGAATTAAATAATAATACAATCTTATCATTTCACATACATGGGCCCCCACAAATTAATTCCCACTCTCATCACTCCTCTCGCTCAAAATCCCAACAGAAAGAAAATCGAAACACACCCCGATTCTACTGCATCAAATTTCGGATCATCTCCTTCCCTTCCTTCCTATAAATACTCCCCCAATCCCCCCTTATAAAATCTCTCACTCTCGCTCTATCTCAAATTCCCGATCTCATTCTCTCATTTCGATTTCGAGTTTGATTCAGCCATGGATGTCGACATTTCCCCGAAGCTACCGAAGAAGTCGTACGGCGGCGATGGCGGGTCCTACTTCGGGTGGTGCCCTATGGAGCTTCCCATGTTGGAGAAGGCCAACATCGGCGCCGCCAAGTTGGCGCTCGCCAAGGGCGGCCTCGCGCTTCCCAGCTACTCCGATTCGGCCAAGGTCGCTTACGTTCTTCAAGGTCGTAATCGTTTCTTTGGGATTGGATCCGATTATTTTCGTATTTGTTTGTATTTAATTTGTCGACTTTGTTCTTTTTATTTTTATTTTTATGATAAAGTGATCCAAGTCACCGATCTCATTAATGATAGATTAACGGATTATAAAAAGACCTACAACACGCTGTCATAAACATCAACCTGTGCACGTCGGCACCAAATCAACTAATCTATTACATCAATACATCGTAGCAGCAGCAAAGAAAAGAAAACGATAATAACCAAGTACTAAGCTCCCCCACTCAACCAGCTCCTCCCTGCTTGGTCGGCTCTGGAGTCCGAGTCCATCCAGTCACTCGTTACCGTCTAGTCTGCTCCTCTTCCTGGCCCCTGTGTTACCTGCCCAATCATGTGTAAGAACTACAATTCTACGCAGTAAAATATGAAATGGACAGGTAATATTGCGAAAGCATAAATTATTTCTATCTCTCCACAAAGCCCACACTATCGCCCCCGCAGTGATATCCCAAAGACTCCTATGCTCTTTCCTAATATTAATGCTTCTCCACTCTCCCCATATATCTTGTATGGATTTCGGTGTCTCTACCGTGCTAAATCCCAACCCTATAATTTCCCAAACCAAGAAGGCTCTCGGGCACTGTATGAAAAGGTGAGTATATTCTTCGTCTTCCTGGTTGCATTGTTGGCAAGTAATGTCTATCGTGATATTACGCTTCCTAAGGTTAGATTTGGTAAGAATTGCGTCGTGCAGAAGTAGCCAGGCAAAAGCTTTCACCTTGCTCGGGACTTTGGATTTCCAAATAACCTTCGCAGAATTGTTTCTGATTCCCCCGTCGTTGAGCATTCCGTACATGGATGAAACCGAAAATGACGACGCCTTCCCTCTATTCCATTCCCTTCCGTCCAGCCCCCCTCGCATTAGGCCGGTCCGCTCCTCTCAGAGTTTCTGCCAACTCCCCCAATTGGGTTTGCCCCCTACTAGAAAGAGTATCTCCATCTAGAACTTTTCACCTTCCGTTCCTCCAATTTTCGCAGACTAACCCGTCCCTCTTGTCGACCTCTTTCGCTAGGTCTGGGAAGAGCGACAACAACGTGTTATCCCCGCACCATTTATCCAACCAGAATCTGGTGTTCTTCCCATTACCTATTTTGCATAAAGTGTTGGAGTGAAATGTCTCCCCCAAATTTTCAATTCCTTTCCGAAGGAGACTTTGTTCTTGTTGGTTAAGTTGATCTTCTTTTCGCGATATTTTAATGAGAAGTTGCTTACGTCATTTTTAGATTTTTTTTTTTAAAAAAAAATCGATTATTGTTGAAAAGATTATCTTTTGCTTCTAGTGAATGGATTAAATATGAAGTAATGTTTAGTAACTATAAATTAACAAAATATTACTAGAAGGAGATGGACAAAGAACAAAATTATATAATAGTAATATTTTAGTACACATAGTTTTAATTGTTCTGACAAGAACAGAGTCTTCATTCTATCGATTTGGTTTGGACAAACTTTTTTCCATGTAAATTGCGAACATTTTGATTATTTTGTTAATATTAATTTAATTATTTAACAAACAATTGGATTTTTTTAAAACATAAATTACTGGAATTAAATTTGAGAAAATTTTACTGTGATACCTAAATTAATTGGACTTTTTTCCTGAGTTGACCCACTTTTTGAAACTAATTTCTAGAAACTGGTTTATCTAAATAATTAAATTTAATTATTTAAATAAATTCCTAGGATAGACCGGTCCTCGTAGGCCGCAGTTGTGAACTGCGGCCTATTCGATTGTGAGGCTCCACAACTGCGGCCAAGATTGTGATCTGTGGCCTGTTCAATTGTGAGGCTCCACAACTGCGGCCTGTTCGATTGTGAGGCCGCAGTTCCTATCTTGGGAATTAGTTTCAAAAGGTGGGTCAGTTTGGGAAAAAAATCAATTAATTGATTGATTTAGTGAAAGAGTTGGACAATATGTGCATATTTATTGACAAGGGCAGTTTGGTTAAACCAAATAAAAGTAATGTTAGAAAATGACTTATTTGATCCGGAGTAGTGGTTGTTGGTTTCTTGCAACTTATTAATTTGCTAAATGTGAGATTTTCTTTGGGACAAATTTAATTTGTTCCCGTCATGTTTTCATAATGATAGTGGCTACATCAACACAGAACTGTTCATTTATTGATGAATTTTTTTCTTATTTCTTTGTTAGTGGTCCCGATTATGCACTGATAGCACATGCTAAAAGATTGTTTATTATTGTACATCTCTGTAGCTTTATGATATGCTTTCATAAATTAGTTCTTTATGCTCATCTCATTGTCGAAGAAATGATCTAAAGATGATAAGAAGTTGACTTCCTTTTTGCCGATTTCTCTGTCTTCTAGTGATAAAGCGTGTCATTGAATAGGATCATACATGTTGTTTTGAGAAAGGAAAATGATTAAAGTTTTTATGATGGTAGGGATAGCATCTTTGTTCTATATTAAGTAGATTATTAGTAAGTTGTCCATTTGCTAGATATCGTTGATAGTCTTTATGGACTTTCTGAATCTTGTTGAATTAAAGATCTTACAATAAATTATGTTTATACAATCTAATCGAATAATACACCTGTTTTATTATGCTTGGAAAGGTTTCAAATGAACATTGTTCAATGCGTTGTTGTGTTTTTTGTGGCTTCCTTTGAACCCAACTTTATGTCTTTTGTAAATTTATTGTCTATGATCCCATTTTATGTGTAATAAAATTTTATCGGATTAGTACTGTTTTTTACTGAATCGGTTTTGTATTCCTTTATAGAATTTTATTGATAATTATTTTTTCTGGTTTGCTAAAGAACATTGTACTTATGTTTTAGCAATATAAGATTTTGTAAGTTGGTGATTTTTTTATATATAATAATCAATCTCATCCATCTTTGTGCATTTAGAAGTGAATTTGTATTTTAGTGTTGATAAACCTTCCTAAACTTAGGACAATCTCATCTATTTTTTGTTCTAATTGATTATACTTTTTGTTTTATTTTCTTGGTTCTATTAGTTAGAGCTTCTTTTTTAATCCATTCTTATAAACGACACATGTCTGGCAGTGCTATACAGAGAGAACTTACTCCCTTTTAATGCTACCATATTTAGTTTCTCCGCATGGTTTTTAGTTTCTATTATTGTTTTCATGAATCATTGTCATATAATGTTAAAAAATCATTAGATGAGCTTGTTCTGTTTGTCCAGATTGACATTGTACATGGAGTTCTGTATACCTTACTGAATTTTTTGTTAAGATCTCAGTATATGTTATCCTTTAGTTGTTACATACCTTTTATCTTAAAGTTGAACTAGTGACAATTTTTATTATCCATTCAGTTGAATACCATCTCTACAATAGTAACTTGAGAGTTGAGATTGTGCAAAATTAAAATTAAAATTAAAAATTACTCAGCTGCATCACAGGTGCTTTATGACTAGTTATGTAAACCCATGCTTTTGACTTTGTCAAATGACATTTTAAAACTAAACATAATGCAGCAGGCTTAGTGAATCTTTATGTGAAAATACATAAATTTTGATGTTAAAGTTCGATTCCTGAAATGTCTTTCCGTTAGGTTCCATATTACATGTTCCTCATCTTTTCCTTTCAATTACAGGAGGTGGGACTTGTGGAATAGTTCTTCCTGAGGCTACTAAAGAAAAGGTACTCCCCATCAAAACTGGGGATTCTCTTGCCCTCCCATTCGGTGTCCTCACATGGTGGTTCAACCCCGAAGACACTGAGCTTGTTGTTCTTTTCCTTGGTGACACCTCCAAAGGCCACACCCGAGGTGTCTTCACCAACTTCCAGGTCACTGGAGATCGTGGTATCTTCACTGGCTTCACTACCGAGTTTGTGGCCCGCGCTTGGGATCTACCTGAAGACCAAATCAAACAACTCATCTCATCTCAATCTGCATACGGCATTGTCAAGATTAAGGATGGGCAAAAAATGCCTGTGGCAAATCCTAAGGACCGAGATGGCATGGTCTTGAACTGCCTCGAGGCTCCTCTTGATGTAGACATCAAGGATGCCGGTCGAGTTGTCGTGCTTAACACTAAGAATCTTCCTTTAGTGGGAGAGGTTGGTTTAGGTGCGGATCTTGTGAGAATTGATGGGTTCTCCATGTGCTCCCCTGGGTTTTCGTGTGACTCGGCTTATCAAGTTACATACATTGTGAGGGGTAGTGGAAGGGTTCAGGTTGTAGGGGTTGATGGAAAGAGGGTTCTTGAGACACATGTGAAGGGTGGGTATTTGTTCATTGTGCCAAGGTTCTTTGTGGTGTCGAAGATTGCAGATGCTGATGGCATGGAGTGGTTCTCCATCATTTCTACACCCAAGTAAGTTCTTGAATGTGTTTGATATACTTTCAATTGAAATTGATGATTAGATCCACTATACAGTTATTTTGTTATAACAAAATTGTTTTTTTGAGAAAAAAGGTGACCTCAACACCGCATCATTAATAGGAAATTAACGATGCAAGTAGTACAGAAATGTTACATCTATTTGTTCCTAAACGGAACAGTGAAGAACAATTACAAAGCTAAACCTACATCCCTAACTAGCCCCTCCCTAGCTAAACTTGCAAACGCTGCTTCTGTACCTTGTTTTCCCACCTATCACTCTCAATAGTAATAAGGATTCCCCACAAGACTGATGTGGGATTCAAAAAACCTCCTAGAAATCACTCCACCCCTGAAACTCCCTCCACATTCCCAAGGTTGTAAACGGCGTTAGGCGGTGGCGGTTCGGTCAAGGGGTGCCTAGCGCCTCGGGTGCCTAGGCGGTTGAATTTATTTTACCGATTTAGTTAATTTCAGTCCATATTCTTTAATCGTACGTATAATCATGCAATCCAATTGCAAATATTCATCATGTTCTTGTGTAATATGTGTAATTAAAGGATGTTTATGCATAAAAAAAATTCTCATGCAATTAAAAAAAACAATTGTCTAATTGTAATATGTGCAATATGCCAATATGTGTAATATGTGTAACATGTGCTATTTTAATGTGTAATAGGTGTAATATGTGCAATCCATCACCAATAATACAAAAAAAAGTAAAAACAATTTTACTACTAATAAAGATCCATACATATTATATAACAGATTAATAGATTACTAGTAGTTCTCTTTTTTTTGTATTATTTTATAATATTTAACATTTTAAAAAATAGAAAATGCTGGAGCGTTGGACATCAGGCGGACGCCTGATCGGCGCCACAGATGCCTACTCAACAAGACAGCCGCTTAATCGCCTCTAACCGCCTAGACCACCACTTAATGCAGAGGCGGTTCGTTCTCCTCCATCTGAGCGCCTAGGTGCTGCCTAGGCGTCCGAGGCGGACGCCATTTAGAACACTGCACATTCCCCCAAACGTCCACATTGGCAATAACCACATCCACCATCTTTTGCTGGCATACTAACTCCTCTCCCACGACGTTGTTGTCGTGTATCCGCCAATCCAACCCCACCACAACGCCGTCTTTCGATTGCGTCAAATCTAGCTCTCAACAGTAGTCGTTGTTCTCAACCGAAACTGAGCCGCTTGAACTCGCCGAGCATTCCACAAAAAGTAATTTGAATTTCAACCGAACTAGTTTGAACTTCAAATTGCCCCAGAACAATCTCCTCACACTTGCCCGAAATTTGAATTTCAAAAATCAAGGAATCTCCTCCTCCTCCACTCCATTTCAAATTTGAATTTCGAATCCTAACTCTAAATTCAAATTTGAGCATCACAATCATAATTCGAAATTCAAATTTTGAATTTCAAAATCTGTCTCTCTGCTTCCACCATCGTCGATTTCGTGTTCACCTCCACTCCTCCAAGAATTCTCGTCGTACGCATCCTGTTGTCAGCCCCGCCGTATCTCCAATGATGCCACTCTTGACCTCACCGAAATGCGCCTCCCGACACAGCGACGCTCTCTGCGCCCTATGTCCAACCAGGCCAGACTCCGTACCTTATCGAGCCCAACTCTATTTGGGAACTAGATAAGCTAAAGCACAACCCCCGGCTAGCTACGCGATTGCACCACTCCGACAACGCTAAAACGAGCCTCGATGCGCTCTATCCCGACAATATCAGCCCCTAGTAGTAACACCACTGACCCTCCTACCAATCCTTCCCCTGAAATTCTTGAGGAATTTCGAAATCTAAGTAGAAATTTCCTAATCAAATCAATTTCCCCTTCCAAATTCCCAAATCTCCTAGTAGATCCGGATTGAAGAACATCTCAAACCCTTGCCTCCTCTCCGACCACCCCCGGCCTCCGTCGCCCTCATCCCCTCCTCGACCTTGCCATCAAACCCACCTACACTTCGGCCAACCCTCTCCTTCGCCCATCTGCAGTCGAAATCAGGCAGCCCACCTACACTCCGGCCACCTTGCCATCAAACCCACCTACACTCCGGCCAACCCTCTCAATCGCCCACTGTCAGACGCTAACACCTCCAACCCCTATAAAACACTTACTGTCGCCGTTGGTTGCCCTCCACGCCGCCTCGACCATGCTCCACCCTCGACGCCGCCGCTGCGTCACCCTACACCACAACACCCACAGCTCGCCAGCCACTTGGCGCCGTGGGTTGCGTCGCGCCGGCCGCATCAACGAGATCCGGACTCTCAAAACCCTAGACGGAGTTCCGCCGACCACTACTTCGCTCCGATAGCGGAGGTGGGGGGGGGGGGAGGGGAGGAAGAGGTGGCGAGAGACTCCTCCCCCCTCCCCGATCGACGACGCCGTCGGATCTACTAGTTTTGTTTTTGTTTTTGGGAGTTTCCTCTAGGGTTTTCTAGAGAGAGAAACTCTGAACTCGAAATTTGTAGATATCAACTCAAGATAAACTACAGAATTATTTTCTCAAAATATATAAATTTGTTAACATATCATTATGTTACATGACAGGTTCAAAACAAAACTATTCATTTGATGCATGCATTTGCAGAATGTTTTAAGATAATGCTATAAGTGCATGTATATACATATACATATATTAATATTAGTATTAAAGAAAACTGGTAATTTGCACGTGCGATGCACGCCTTCTTTTTTTAAGCTACCACTCTTCTCGAATTACACCTAAGGGCATCAACATTTATTTTATATAAATGGCACTTTCTTAAATAATTATGTTCATAAATAAATTTGAAGTTTGAAGATATTACGGTAACTGGCTAATTAATTAGAAATTGATTGTTAATATAACTCCCACTTTAAAATCTTTGTCTCGTAGTAAACGTAATATAATTAGAGAGAATAGAAGATGTGGAGAAAGATGTAGGAAATTGTATGAACCGACAAAATTGTTTTCATTATCCACTCTCCTTATTAAGTTTGTGAATGCTTTAAATCATATTTTGCAACTTTCCAGTCAAAGATAAACTAGGTAGATGGAATCCATTTGACATTTTCTGCAACTGTTTGTTACATAATCATATGACCAGAAAGCAAAAGGAAGCTCAATAATTCTATGCACAGTTCAAGTAATTTTCCAACTTCCCACATATGGAATTCACACGACTTTGATATACATTTTGAATTTTTTTTATTCTTTTACTTGAATATGGCCTTGTTTTCTATTCTGCAATTTCTGGTGAAGAAAATCAGTTTGCTAATATTTCTAAATTTTTTGTTTATAGAGTTGCATAGATAAAAATTTGAAATTATCTCTATGATTTGTATTTTTTTGCGAATGCAGCCCGATATTCAGTCATCTCGCGGGAAAGACATCAGTGTGGAAGGCTATGTCACCCGAAGTTCTGGAAGCTTCCTTCAACACCACTCCAGATGTGGAGAAGGCTTTCAGGTTAAAGAGAACCACCGACGAGATATTCTTTGCAGCTCCCAAGTGAGAAGAAGCCAATCAATAGCTGAATCTTGCTTGCTTGCTTTTTTTATCCTTCATATTTTCAAATAAGATTTTCAAAGCCATACTTGCTGGTACTTTCTCAAGTGAGACCTGTTGGTGTGTTCTTATGTTTATGAGTAGTTGCTTATGGGATTTGGAATATTGGATATTAGTTTCAGATTCTGTTTTGATAAATAAATTATTTCCTTGTCATGAGTTTGGCTACTTCAATTTTAGTTATCTGACTGATGCCATAATTTGTTTTATTGGTAATGCTGATTGGTTCCGATTTATTGGATTACTGATGCATTATAACATAAGTGGCTGAAACAATCTCCTTGATTTTTGGAGGGACTATGAACCAAATGCGCAATTTACTTCCAAGGGCCAGATTCAACAGTACAATATGGATTATCTTACTCTAGCTAGTCTTCTGCTTCTTGTTCCATCTTTAGACTACTTCATGCTATTGCAGTGCACTTATGGCGAACCACACTTCGTATTTGATTTCAGATTAAGAATACTAGTGTGCACAGCTTTTCTTATGTGCATTGCACAGCAACAATGTAATTGTGATTTTGGTGTCACGTGCCTCCATTAGTACAAAGGGAAAGCAAAAAATGTCTTAAGAGTACAAGGAGGAGAGATGGAGGAGGAGAAGAAAGTAAATTTGGGTTCTAACTTCTGGCCATGGCTGGATCTCCCAATTCCTCTCAGCTCATCTTGGATCGCCTTCGTTACCTGTTTTTAATCCTGATAATAATAAAAATCGCAGGAAACCAGGGCCGTACAATTCCGGCACAAATCCTAAAG
Organism: Hemerocallis citrina; assembly: GCA_017893485.1. NCBI lineage: Eukaryota > Viridiplantae > Streptophyta > Magnoliopsida > Asparagales > Asphodelaceae > Hemerocallis > Hemerocallis citrina. The sequence continues at coordinate 258,028,036 of CM030359.1, forward strand.
CTTCTGCAAGAAGATTAACCATAACGGGTCTTTTTAACAGGTCTGGATCTTCTTCAAGTTCATCTACAAGACATGTCGCTTTCAAACCCATTAAAAGTGACTAAGCACACTAGGAGAGACACCCAGTCCATGAGATCTTTAAGTTAAACCTCTTATCCCCAAACAGGAATCAGATAGGAGATAACAAATTCATATCAATCTCCTAATTATTTCTCAGGCCTATAAATATCATCCCCATCCTCAGTCAGAAGGTAATCAAAAAAATCCGCAATTTCTCTCTCGAACTCTCCTTCTCTCTCTGGATTTGACTTGAGCGTCGGAGGGTCTGTCACTGGGGCCATCCTTGGTGTTTCAGGCTTTTTGCAGGTCCATCGCCCGCGTAAGTAACCATCGGAACCAGATCACGGTATTCAATCAACGATCAAGATCTACTCTCGGGAGCTCTAACTACTTTTTATGGCGACAGTTAAAGGTTAGATCTTTAGTAGTTTCCTTCAAATTTAAACTCACTATTTGTTTGCGCCCACACCAAAATAAGACTTACCATCATGCCACCTAGACTAAAAGAGAGAGAGAGAGCAGCGACCTCAAGCCATCTAGCCAACTCCCTTCGTCAGCAAGATCCTCCCGTGGAGGAACCAACTCATCCTCAACAGCCGGATCCGCCCCAACAGCATAGTGCAAGCTCCTGTCAATGGAGAGGCACCGGGGGGCTCCCCACAAAGCCGTCATGAACAACGCCCTCTGCACGACCATAGCTTAGTCCATAATCTTTCTAGTGATTCAATGGCCTCGCGAGGTCCTCGGGGGTCAAGAGAGCTCCGCCAAATCATCAACGCCAGACAACAAGGGACTGGTCTTCAGATCCGGATGAAAGGCGTACCGGAGCGAGGCATCCCGATCAGAACGTCAAGTGAACCAGAGAAGCAACTCTTCCCGAACGCCGAGATCGAGATACTTGTCTCATAGGGGGCGCACTGCATAAAGAAGCCCGACTTGTGAGAGTCGAAAGCATCTTGAGAGAAACAAAGAGCAAGATGGCCCAGTCACTAGGGCCGAATTTGAGAACTTCAAGCACGACATTGTCCAAGATATCTGAGGTACTCAAGATCAGGGTCGATGCTCATGGAGTCGCTACTCTACTCCGTCGAGAGAAGAAGAATCCAGTGACTCAACTAGATCCAAGAGGAAAAATAACTAAGTCCTTCGCCGCATCCGAGAAGTAGAAGGTCACCTGGAACAAATAAAGATCGAGGGGAACCGCTCCAGCAGAGCTTACCACCTCAGTCGGCCTCCTTTTAGCAAATCCATCCTTGATGCACCCATTCCTAAGGACTTCAAAGCCCCTCAATTCAAATCATACGATGGTGAATCTGACCCGGCGGACCATATTAAGAGATTTAAAACTCTCATGATGGTCTACAATGCCACCGATGTGCTCATGTGCCAAACATTTTCTGCAACTTTGAAAGGATCATTAAAGGAATGGTACTCCCGCCTCACTCCAGAGTCAATATTCTTCTTCGACCAGCTCGAGGAGCTCTTCATAGCGCACTTCGTTACTAGCCGCAAGACTAAAAAATTAAGTGCTTCCATGTTGGAATTAAAACAAAAGGACGAAGAACTACTGAAAGACTCTGTCAAGTACTTCACAGCCAAAGTCAGGTCTATCTCTTCCCTAGACCCATTAGTGACGGCTACTGCCTTCCTCCACAACGTCACTCACAAAGAAATGAAGGCCTCCCTCGCGAAGAAGCCTCCTAAATATTTCATCGAGCTCCTAGAAAGAAATGAAAAATATGTCAGAGCCGAAGAAGCTATTTATCCTCAGGGCAAGAAAGAGTCACCTTCCGAGAACAAACAGAAGAATATAAGTGAGGATGGACCTAAGAAGTTTCAGAAAGACGGCGCAGGTCAACACCATTCTCCTCTAGCACCACGCTTCGACAAGTTCACTCATCTCAACGCAAGCGTATCAGCCATCCTCATGGAAGTTAAGAAGGGCGGAATAATCTGCCTTCCCCCCAAGATATCCACAACTAGCAAGAGAAGAGACAGGAACAAGTGGTGCACATTTCATAGAGACCATGGACACACTATTGACAACTACTGAGACCTCAAAGAAATAGTTGAAGGCATGATTCATCGGAGCTACCTCTCCTAATTTGTTCAGCAAAATAACAACGTTGAAACCCCTTATGCACGGGGGGCTAATAAATGTCAAGAGAGGCACTCTGAATCAAAAGACTCAGAACACATGACCATTCTCCTCTCCATTCACGGAGGTCTGATGGGGGGGGGGGGGGAGGGGGATTCTAACTCCTTCCGCAAAGCATTTGTCAGGAAAGTTAACTCAGTACATAACATCCCGCTTGCCAAGTGCGTCAGGGTCTAGATATCTTTCTCCGACAAGGACTTAGAAGGTGTCTGAACACCTCATTGCGAAACATTGGTCATAAACCTTTGCATGGTGGATCACGAGGTACGCCACATCCTGGTGGACAACAGCAACTCAGTAAATATCATTTTCATGAACACTTTCAATGGCCTCAAACTCTCCCGAGACCAACTCAAGCCTGCTGACTATTCACTCCACAGATTCTCCGGTTTCCCCGTTAGAATTGAAGGAATCGTCACACTCAATGTAACGGTATGAAAAGTCCCCGCTAATCGAACGAAAGCACTGGACTTTATAGTAGTCGACGTCAAAGACACATACAACGCAATATTTGGCCGTTTGAGCCTGACTGCCTTTCATGCAGTTGCTTCTGTCTATCACATGAAAATGAAGTTCCCAACAACAACAGGCGTAGCCCAAGTTGTAAAGAGCCAACAGACAGCACGAGCATACTATACTGCCACAGTGGGGGGCTCGGTTCTACTCCTCGACGCCATAGAGCTACTGCCAGAAAGTCATCACAATAACTCCAAAACGTAAACAAGCTTGAAGCCACCGCCATAGACAATCATGCCAAGAACTTCCAAACCTACCATGTCATCTCCCACTAGGTCCAAATTTTCCCCAGTCAGAATACAGTAAAAAACCTGAATTCCCCGCCGAAACCACTCCGCTTATTCAACAGAAATAAATAGTCATGCCTAAACACATTGGAAAACTTAAAGATCTGTCATTCTCTCTTCAAAACAGGCAAGTCTAGGTAAGGTCTACCAAGTTATTCACTTAACGACTCATTAAATTTAAAACACGGGGGAAACGAGATATCAGCTGGGACTTGGAAAATGGAACACCTCATGAACTTCAACAAGGGCACTTAGGCCTGCGTCCTCTATATATTTTTCAATATTTTCTAACAAAGGCCAGCTACTAGAGAAGCCATTTAGTTTTATTTTCAATAAAGACCGCCCTCGATATTGGACACTACATGTAATAAAGGCCAGCAACTAGAGTAGCCGCTTAGTTTTATTTTTCAATAAAATTTAGTATTAATTTTTGCAGAATTCTTGTACAACTCTACGGATGCATACAATGAGTTAAACACCAAGCTTACTCCCAAAAAGGGCACCAAAAACTCATTAGAAGCTCCTTATAAGACGAGTTTAGAGTCCATACCCGTGGCTCGGAGTTACTCTAGCAATTTCCAATGAAGCAAGATTAGAGCTCAACTCGCCATTCGATCTGTGCCTGCAACTCGTTAAACATTTCAACGACAGGTTCGGAGTCCATACCCATGGCTCGGAGTTGGTTTAACAACATGCAATCAAGCACATTCAGAGCTTAACTCGCCATTTCGATATGCTCCTGCAACTTGTTAAGCCCCTAAACTATCAAGTTCAGAATCCATACCCATGGCTCGGAGTTTTTTTAGCAACCTGCAACAAAGCACGGTCAGAGCTCAACTCACCATTCGACCTGTTCTTGAAATTCGTTAAAATTTCCTTAAAGACATATTAGAGGTCCAAAATCATGGATTGTAGTTACTCCAACAAACTTGTAGAAAACCAAGTTTCGGAGTTCAACTCGCCACTCGATATGACTTTCACAATTTTTTGGAGGACCCATATAGTAAGTTCAGAGAATAACTATTCCTCAGAGTTGCTCCTACAACTAGCTAAACACTCATATAGCAAGTTCGAATTCCAACACTTTCCTAGAGTTGCTCCTACAAATAGCTGAGTATAAACTGGCAAGTTCGGAGTCTTAACACTCTCCAAGAGCAGCTCCTACGACTAGCCAACCCCCAAAATGACAAATCAGAGGACAAGGCAATAGGCATGTAAAATATTTCTTATTCCACAAACAACAAGTCTCCTTACGATTACAGAATTACAATGAGTCTACGTTTCATGCCTAAACATTACTACAAAAGTCTTTCAAACACTATGCAACAAGTTGTCCTACAAGTCATCCTTCCGGCTACAAGGTAGAGGATTTTTCGCCTAAGTGACACAAATCTCCTCATAAGCTTCCTACCAATTAATAGCTCCCCAGGGCCGCCTAAACTCTTAACAATAAAACTCAAGAGAAGCCTTCCTTAGGAGGACAAGCTCCAAGTCTTTCCTACCGCATTCGCCTAAGCAAGCTCTAGCTTCATTGCGCATGACGCGTCGCATAAATGGAAAGGTCCCAACTCCGTCAAGCACAGTGTAGTGCAAAGAAGAGTAAGCTCGACATCCCGAGGACTTCATTCGATGTGCAAGGCTACTTGTCAGCAAAAAGAAGAATGAAATTACTTCAATACTGAATAAACACAAAGGACTTCACTTCAATATCAAGAAGACTCGGAACAAGTTCCTCCAACAACTCATTGACTCCAAACAATGAGTTCGGCACATTCCTCGCCGCTCGAGCTCCATCAACAACCCGTTAACTACATACAACAAGTTCGGCTCCCCGCTCTCCACTTGAGCTCCATCAACAACTCATTCGCACCTTAAAATGAGTTTGTCGCATCGCGTGCCACTTGAGTTCCTTCGTCAAAATAAATTGCCAGCTCCAAACAATGAGTTCAATGTCTTGCTCTCAGCTCGAGCTCCATCGAATGCTCGTTCACTCCGTACAATGAGTTCAACATCTTGCTCTTTGCTAAAGCTCCGTCAACGACTCGGTGACTCCAAACAACGAGTTCAATGCTATGCTCTTCGCTTGGGCTCCATCAATAACTCTTTTGCTCCATACAACAAGTCTGACTCCATGCTTTTTGTTTAAGCTCAATCAACAGCTCGTTAACTCCGTACAACAAGTTTAATGCCTCACTTTTCGCTCAAGCTCTGTTAACAGCACAAGCTCTGTCGAAAGCTCGTTCACTTCGTACAATGAGTTCAATGTCTTGCTCTTCGCTGAAACTCTGTCACCAACTCGTTGACTCCAAACAACAAGTTGAAGGATCTGCTCTTCGCTCGAGCACCATCAACAGCTCGTTAACTCCATAGAACGTGTCTGACTCTCTGCTCTTCGCTCGAACTCAATCAACAACTTGTTAACTCCGTATAATGAGTTCAATGCCTTGATCTTCGCTCGAGCTCCGCCAACAGCTCGAGCTCCATCAACAACTCGTTAACTCTAAACAACGAGTTCAACACATCGCTCTTCGCCTAGGCTCCATCAACAACTCGTTGACTCCAAACAACGAGTTCAACACATTGCTCACCGCTTGGGCTCCATCAACAGCTTGTTAACTCCAAACAACAAGTTCAACAGGCTCCATCAATAACTCATTGACTCCAAATAACGAGTTCAATGTCTTGCTCTTCGCTCGGGCTCCATCAACAACTCATTAACTCTAAACAATGAGTTCAACATGCTCCATCAACAACTTGTTGACTCCAAACAACAAGTTCAACTCCTTTCTCTTCGCTCAGGCTCCATCAACAACTCGTTGACTCCAAACAACGAGTTCGATGCCTTACTCTTCACTCAAGCTCCATCAACAACTCGTTGATTTCAAACAACGAGTTCCATGTCTTGCTCACCCCTCGAACTCCATCAACAACTTGTTAACTCCAAAAAATGAGTTCAACATCTCGCTCTTCATCCAGGCTCCATCAACAACTCGTTGACTCCAAATAACGAGTTCAATGCTCTGCTCTTCGCTCGAGCTCCATCAATAACTCGTTAGCTCCATACAATGAGTCCGGCTCCCTGATCTTCGGTCAAGCTCAATCAACAGCTCGTTAACTCCGTACAAAAAGTTTAACGCCTCGCTCTTCGCTCGAGCTCTTTCAACAGCTTGTTAACTCCGTACAACAAGTTCAACTCCTTGTTCTTCACACGAGCTCCGTCAAATCTCGTTAACTCCAAACAACAAGTTCAATACCTTTCTCTCTGCTCGAGCTCCGTTAATTACTGTTTAACTCCAAACAACGAGTTCAATGCCTTGTTCTACGCTCAAGCCCCGTCAACAACTCATTCGCTTTAAACAACGAGTTCAATGCGCCGCTCTTCACTCGAGCTCTGTCAACAACTCATTCGCTACAAACAACAAGTTCAATGCCCTGCTCTTCGCTTGAGCTCCGTCAGCAACTCATTGACTCCAAACAACAAGTTCAATGACTTGTTCTTCGCACGAGCTCCATCAATAAATCATCAGCTCCATACAACGAGTTCAACATCCTGCTCTTCGCTCAAGTTTCGTCAATAGCTCACTAACTCTAAACAACGAGTTCAAAGTCTTGCTCTTCGCTTGAGTCCTTCCAACAACCCCTTAACTTATTGCAATAGGTTCGTCGTCCAACACCGGCCTAAAGTTACCTCTACAAAACTTTCTAGGCACAAACGACAAGTTCAACGTTCAACTTCATCTCAGAATTGTCTCTCCAAACTTGCTGGGATCAAACGGCAAGCTCAACATTAACTCTGTCCTAAAGTTGCCTCTGCTCACTTGTCGAGCGTAAATGGTAGGTTCAAAAAACCCAACTCTGTCCAAGATTTGCCTCTACAAACTTGTTGGAAACAAACAGCAAGATCTATGACCAACTCTGTCTCAGAGTTGCCTCTCCAAACTTGTTGGGCACAAACATCAAGTTCAAACATCATCTCCGTCATAGGGTTGTCTCTAAAAAACTTGCTGGGCACAAACAGCAAGTTTAACTTTCAACTCCATCTCAGAGTTGTCTCCACTAACTTGCTGGGAACAGACAGCAAGCCCTACATCCAACTCCGACTCAGAGTTACCTCTCCAAACTTGTTGTGATCAAACAACAAACTCTACGTTCAACTCCGTCACAGTTATCCATCTAAACTTGTTAAGATCAAACAATAAGCTCTACGTTCAATTTCGTCTCAAGGTTGCATGTAACCCCTGTTTTCGCAAATACGTATTTTCTGTGTATTTTCTGTATTTAAAATTTCGTAAATTATTTTTTTCCGCTTTCAAATTCTTTTGTCAAATTATATTGTTGGATCTTCTATTAAAATCTATTTTCGATCGATAATTTTATTTGTAACTATTTTCTATGATTTTTATATTGTAATTGTAACCCCTATTTTTTATTTTATGTATTTTGAAGTGTATTTTTCATTTTGTGTATTTTTTTATCTCTTGTATTTTTCGGAACCGTATATTGGATTTATTTTCAATATATATTCTTTTTCTTTTCATTTGAGCTCCTTGTGTCGTTTGTTCTTTGTTTGTTCATTTTCACCATTTTGGGTTTTTTTTCTCATTTTCTTGGCCTCGTTCATTTTTATTTTTCATTTTGGTGATATGATGGATTTTTCGTGGTGATTTACCCAAATTATGATTTTTGACCCTTAAGGAGATTTTTAGGAGCCATAGAATTCACTATAAATTGTATCCCCATTTGATTTTGACCCAATACCCATTATCCATTTGTATACCTATTACTACTTTATTATACCCACAACCCATTAACTCACAATTATCCCCTATATAAATATCCTAATACTCCAAAACCCTAACCCTAATCTCTTATTAATCTCTCCCTCTCCTATTCTAATCCCGGCTCCCCCCTAAACTCCCCACATCCGGCCTGCACAATCCTCCCTCCTTGCAACCAAACCCTCCATCCATTGCAACCCCCTTCCACCATACAAACTTCCATACTTCCTACACATACATCAAATCCATCCAATCCCTCACCCTCTTTCCCTTGGACTGCCGATTACCTAAGAACAACACCACCATCAACAAAATTATCACAAAACCCTCCTCTTTGTGTTCCTTGAAGTGGGTATTCTCCCTTTCGCTCGTCGCATCAAGGAGATTGTTCGTGAGGGCATTTTTGTTTGTGGGTTCGCTTGGATTCGCACTTAGAAGGATTTCTCTTGTGGGTTTTGTTGCTAAGACTAATTTCTTCACATTCATCTTCATTAAGAGGCAAGTAACTTGTACTACAATTCCTTAGATTGATACAAGTCAAAAAGTTCACATATAGTGTAGTTGGGTCTAGAGACGACCAAAAATTGTATTTTTATTGATGGGTTTTGTCTCTATTGTGTAAATCTGGCCATAGATGACTTATGACATGAGATTTGATAGGATAATGCCCTAGGTTTTACCCAAATTTGATTTTGTTCGTGTATGTGATTAATTGCATGATATGTGTTTGATTGATTGCCCATATAAAAATAATAGGCTTGGACAGGTTAGAAATCCTTAATCATGATGTTTAGATATTTGGTAGGTTGTATTTCAAGCAGTGTTCTAAAAAGCGGCCTAGGCGGCCGCCTAGGTGCCGCCTAGGCGCTAGGCGGCCCCCCAACGCCTCGACTAGGGCCTAGGCGTTTTAAAAAATCGGTTTAGTGTGCTGGGCGGCTTAAATCGGTTCTAGGCGCTGATTAATCGGCCTAGGCGGGTCTAGGCGGACTAGACCCGCCCAGGCCTTAAGTACTAAAAAAAAAAAAAAACCGACCGCTTCTCGAATCTCGCCTAAGTAAAAAAAAAAAAATAACAAAAAGTAAAAAACCCACCGCTCTCCATCCTCATTCGCTGCCTCCTTCAAAAAAAAAAAAACCCCTAAATCGCACGATTCGCACCCCCAAATCGCAGCTCGGGTCCCTCCTTCGCCGTCTTCCTCAGCCTCACCCCCAAATCCTCTTCCTTCGCCTCCCTCCTCCTTTGCCGTCTTCCTCAGCCTCCATCATCCTTCGCTGTCCTCCTCTGCCTCCCTCTTACTTCCCCAGTTCGCCTTCCTCCTTCGCCGTCCTCCGACTCCGCCTCCCTCCGACGTCCTTCTCTTCTCTCTCAAAGACCAAAGTTCATAGCTCCTCCTCCGAATCGCAGCTCCTCCGACGTCCTCCTCCACCTCCCTCCGCCTCCCTCTGAGTCTCCGACGTCCTCCGACAAGAGCTTCTAAGTTCTAATTAGTTACTTTTCTTATATAGCTGATTTACATATTGCTGATTTTTTGTGTTTTTTGATTGGATGCTATAATACTTCTTGTCATGAGTGGTTGAGTTTTGTCATAAGCTGCAATAGTTTCCAAATCTTTTCCCCCTGATCCGTTTATTTGTCATAAGCTGCAATATTTATTCTACTTACAGTCTTTGCATTCCCTTTAAGGATGAGTTGTATAGAAGGTAGTCTCTTAAATTGGAGACCATCTACTTTGCTAAACATTTCATCTGGTTCTAGTTATGAGATTTCTGTATTGTTAGATTCTTTGATCTAGTAGTTACTCTTGACTGGCCAGTTTTTAATTTGTTAATGACAACATGTTAGGTATATAACCAATTCCCATGTATGTACTTACTCTAATTATTCCTTAACAGTAAAAAATTGTGGTGGAAGTTTTTTTTGTCAGCCAGAAACTCAAGAGTAGGCCATTATGATTATTTTTTGTGAATTCTTGTGTTCTGCTTGCCAATCATGAATATCAGTGCACTTCTGCCTCTTAGGTTTTTATCTGGTGTCACCAGAAGCTATTTGATTCTTTGTTTGAAATAGATGGAAGCTATTTGGTTTCATGCACATAATCCACATTCTGTTTGGCAGAGAGACATGCAAAATGTTAAGCATATCTAATTTATCCTTGTAGTGTGATTTTAAAGGGGATCAAGTGAACTTTAGTTGCATCTGCTAACAGTTCCTTTTCTGTTTAAACTCACACTTGCTGTATAGGATCAAAATTGAACTTCTAGATGGAGCATAATTAAGTAATTGACAAGAGTAGCTTTCATATAACTGATTCCTGTTACTTTGTATTTCAAAGGTCCTTGGAACTGATGAACTAAATGTTTACTTAAACAAATACCGCTTGGAACTTGATCCTCAACTTGAAGCGCTTGTTGGAAGGTAACTAGTTAGTAAGATACACAGATAACATGCACACAAGCTCTATAGGGATGCAATATCAGACTTGAATTTTTCTAATGCTTGTTCTAATCTCTGCAGGCACAGCAGGAAAACCTGGTCCAAATTTATTAATGCAGACAACCAGCATCTTGTTTCGCCTGAGGTTCCTTTCTTGCTTGTTTTGTTTTGTTTTCTTGATTGCATATGGATGCAATGAAAGCCATCAACTTTTTTTCCACCTTTATCAATGTTTCTGTTACTAACACTGTAACACATAATGGCCATGGGATGCAGGCGGTTGATTTTCTTGACAAGCTTCTCCGGTATGATCATCAGGACAGGCTTACAGCAAAGGAAGCAATGGTAATATAAATTTGCTAACTTGAAGCAGATGCTTTTGTTCTTTTTAAACTGAGTCAATTGAAAACCAAGCACAAGGGGAAAAGCATCTGTAATTTTATCTTCAAACAGTATGATTTTATCTTCAAATATCATACTGTTTAAATGTAATTTTTAAACATACTATTTAAATGTTTCAAATAGCATATCATATCATTTGTAATTTTCAAATATCATACTGTTTAAATGTATACCTGAAGAAGTAGAGTAGTCATTAGTTTGTGGAAGTTTACTTGGTCATTGTTGGTTTGGAGGAATCATCGAGCTTTCAATAGTTTTCTTGAGGAATATGTACATGGTTTTTGGTCAGTTTGAAGATGCACAGACTGAGCAATTGACTGTGATCACATATTCTATATATATCAGACACATAATTGATATCCTGTATTGGTATAAGGTGGTCTTTGTTAAGAAGAAGTGTTATTGTGTATTGTGTATGTTGACTATGTTCTGCTTTGATGCAACTGACTTTGATGCAACTGACTTTTCTTTGTGTTATTGTGTATGTTCTTCTTTGAAGGTTCATGCTGGTTTGAGGAAGTGGCTTGAAAAACATGTGAGTGATCAAGTTGCTGCATCAACTAGGATCATTTATGGAGGTATACTCATTCTTCTTATTTGCTTTGATTCTCTGTTTTTCAATTGTTCTTGCTTCTTGGTCAATTTGCTATTGTTGATATCATATTATCATGGAAGGTAGAATGTTTGTTTCATGTTGCGTTCTTAATTTGGGAGATAAGCATTCTTGCATTTGAACAACTTAGCAAGCAACTGATGGATATTTGTTTGTTTATATATTAGTTGAAATTACAAACAATTGTTCTGATATATCATATATCATATTATTAACACCTTTCAAATCATTCTATTATCTTGTTAAAAAAAAATCAAGGATATAATTCAGTTATTTTGGTCCTATTGCAAGGAATACAATTTTTGGCTTTAATAATGAAAAATACAAAACAATGTAGGCTACAAACATTATTTATTTCTTGATATAAAAATTATATTCCGAAGCGGGCAGTATTGATGCATTAGTAATCCATGGATGGATGTGGAGAAGAGGAGTCAAATATTTTGTTGCCTTTGTGTTCATCGATACAATAATACATCGATTTGATTTTGTAAAGCCCATCCTGCAATTTAAAGGAGGAATATCAAGAGTAAGAATTAGTAATAACAAAACAAAACAAAATGATAAAATATATAAATAAAATATATACATAAATAAATAAATATATAAATAATATATAAATAAAACCGCCTAGCGCCTAGCCGCTTAAGCTCCGCTTACAAGGCCTAGGCGCTAGGCACCCATCGGCCGCCCGACTACCGCCTAGCGACTTTTAGAACATTGATTTCAAGTTTGGTTGTGTTTGAATCAATATTCATGAAGTTATGATTTTCTTGATTAGAGGTGTGAAATCTGTATTTGCTGCTTGTTCTGTTTCATTTGCTGTTTTTGTCCATGCTACAATCTGAATCTTGATTCCAAAATAAAAGATGAATTTTAGATAATTTTGTCTATTTTCAAACACCACTGGTTTTACTTGATTTGGATTTCGTATGACTGAGTTATGTGTGTTTTGGTACAGGCGTTTCGATCTATTCCAGATTCAGTTTTTGGTTGATTTTGTTAATAAACTATTTTCAAGAACTATTCTATACATAATATCTTGATCTAATATTTTGGTCAGTGTTTCTATATGATGTTAGGGACTACACAGATTTTTGATGAATTTTAAAGACAAGTTTTGTGTGGTGTTTTAAGCTCTTTTCTAAAATCTTCTCATGCTGTATTTTGCTTACTGTTTAGTAAAGAACTCTATTTTCACTATACTTCCTTATACTGTATGAAAATTCTTTGTGAAATATGAAAGTTAGTAAAATCTATCTATTTTCATGCCCCTTTGGTGAAATTGGATTTCGATTCACTGGTTGCGAGATATCTCAGTTTTTGTACAGCAGTGTTGAGATTTCCAGATTCGCTAAACTATGTTTTCATGTTGTTTTTCTATTTTTGATGACTTATCTATTCTTCCTGAAAAATTATGAAATTATATATTTTGAATCTGAACATATAGGGGATTACCCCAGATTTTTCGTGGAATTATTTGATGTGTTTTCATGCTGTTTTCATGCTTTTGAAGTTGTTCCCCTGTTTTCTGGCTGAACATAAATCCTGTATTCAAATCAGTTTTGAGCTGAGATGTTGTGAACTAGTATGTGACTTATTTATATGCGTTAGAATCGTGTGGATGTCTAGTTTTCAGATCCTTTGACGGATCTAGGTTTGCGTTTCTGTAGAGTCCAGAATCTCTATTTTAGTACTGATTGGTCTTGTTGTCCTGATTATGAACATACACTTTTGTGCTCGTTTATATGACTCCATATTACCTAACATGCTGATATGATTCCCTGAACCTAAACCTGATTATATCATTTTAGTTTGACACTATTTCTCATACATTCCTGTCTGTTTAATAACCATAATAAAAGTAATCAAGCGCGGGGTTATGGGAAGGATCTAGTAGTGGGAAAGCATAGAAATGTGTATTTAGAATGGGGCCTGTGTTTCCCGTCTGTTGAGATCATTTTATATGATCTTCTGTTTGAGATCACTTACGTGATCGTCTGTTTGAGATCATTTTACATGATCGTTTGTTTGAGATCATTTTACATGATCATCTGTTATCTGTCTGAATCCTGAGTACATAGCCCTATATGATCTCCGACGAAATCTACAAACGAAACTGTTGTGTTGTAGAAACCATGTAAGGTGGGCTGCATGTCGTGCTACCTAATTAGTAATTACACAAGACTTACATAAATCTGAAATCTGAATCTGAATCTGTTATATGGAAATCTGAATCTGAATATGAATATCTGACTATCTAAAATCTGTTATCTAATTACCTGACATATCTGTCATCTGACACTTGACACTTAACACTTGACATATGCTAGGATACCATGCTGGTTGATTTTTCCATACCATATTAGGTCTGTCTCTGCTAGTAATTAGAACTGTTTAGTTTCCCAATGTGCTTGTATCCTACATTATTTGTGACCCGCGACTTGCAATTGACTGGTACTTATTTTCTTCTTTTCTCCTTTTCCTGCAAATTTATTAATTGCAGATCAGGTTGCTCAGCTGCAAGATGGTAATGGCGAAAGGATGTACTAAGTTGGAATTTCTGCTTTATATTTATTATTAGTTGTTGCTTGAGCATTGAACAAGTTGTATTTGGTTTATTTGGATATTATTTGTATTTGGGCAATGTGACCAAGGATATTTGTTTTTCTCCAGACTCTGACTTATTTGAGAATATTGTATTTGGATTCAATTAAATTTCTGTTGGTAATTTATTTCAATTATTCATGAATGGTTGTGCATTTTGCTTCCGACTCTGATATATTCTGTGATGTGTTGCAAAGATTCTTAAAACAGCTTAAGGATGATTGAAAATCATTCGCTGGGCTTTTGTCACGTGCTCGTATTTCGTATTTTTGGAAAGCGGGGCGTGACAGTAATACAAATCTTATTATTGTTATTATTACTTTGATTTCTATTATTATTACTATTACTGTATTATTATTACTATTATTACTTTTAACATTTTTCTTATTATTATTATTGTTATTAGTATTATTAATTTTGACTAGTTATTAACAATTCACTTCTATGTACTAATTGTATTTGTAGTTATTTCAAATAAATTCTATATTGTAATGCAAATTAAATTTTATTATAAATCATATTTTTATTGGTTATTTTATAAATTCTATTGGAATTTTTAATATAAACTCAATTATTCCTAAAACCCTATTTTCCCCTATCAGATCTTTAATACCCAATAACCCTATAGTACCCAATACCCTAACCCGTTAGCCCCAAACCCGTTTACACCCGCCAGCCCATATTCACCCCATCTCTCATATATATATATATATATATTCTACCCTATATCATATCTAAACCCTAAGCCCTGTTTATTTAGCCGCCTCCTACCCTGTGTATTCCCGATAACCCTAGCCGCTGCCTGTGCCTTCTCCTCTACCTCATTCAACCCATATACCACGTCTCCCTTACCCTCTTCTTCCCCGTTCAGCCTTCCGCCCACCTTTCGATCACCCCTGCACCCCACGGCACCACACTCCTGCGTCGTGCCACCCACAGCAGTGACCCCCAGCCTTCTGCTGCGCGACCCCGATGCCCTGTCCCTTGCGTCGTGCCGCCAGCCACCCCGTGTTGTTCCCTCCCAGCATCGCAACCAGCAGCATCGACCGCAGCGACGCCAGCAAAGCCCTGCGACCACACCCTGATCGACTTCCCCTCCTGCTGCACCTAGCTGACAGAGGTAGCGCCAGCCAGCAGCCATGACGGTCAGTGGCAACACCCACTGCCATAGCGCCGCCGTCCAGCGCTGTCGTGCCCCTCCCTAGCCTGTTGTCCCGTCCGCAGTGCGTGCCTGACTGCCTTTCCTTGTGTGTGCACTGCGGTTGTTCAAGTTTGGCCGAGTGAGATCTCGACCGTTGGATCACTTCTGTAACATCTCGCAAAATTGGAAATTACAATTTTGCCCTCGTGTATTACGCACGTGTATTTTGTAATGTGTTTTCATTACGTATTGTGATTTCTAACTATTTGTGCATTTTCCGTATTGATTTCAGTCGACTAAAATATAATATTTCAATCTCTGGTTTTTACGTATTTTTGATGCACGTATCGATTATGTGTTTCCACCGCTACGTGTAATATTTTCTATGTGTTTAAAGTATTTATTTTAAGTATTCAAATCTATTTTTATAAACGGAAATTTATTTTTCCTTATTTTGATTAAAATATTATTATACGTACAATGCACGTGCTATTTTTTTCATCTTTATTTTTCTTACTCTCATTTATTATTTTAGCATGCATGAGTCTTTTATTTTTATTTTTATTAGCCTTTCCTTAAACCCATAGACCTAAAGTTAGATTCAAGCCCATTAGATTAATTAAAAGGAGAGCCCACTAGAATAATTAAGTTAGTTAATTAAAATAAAAGCCCATGGGATAAGTCCATTAATAAAATCTTTTTTTTAAGTTGTGCATGGACTACTACATGACATGTTACAACTTTTAATATACATTTTTAAACTATAGGAGTTGTATTTATTTTGTGTATGTGTGCACTAGTGCACAGCACGTGCACGTGTAAGATGAAGGGGTGGGAGTTGGCTTGTTTTGTCATGAAGAGATGGGGGTTAGGTTTTTGAAGAGGTGGAAACATGAAGAATTAGGAGTTTAGGAGTTAAGAAAATGAAGGGTTGAAGGAAATTAAGGAAGGAGTTATTAGATTGAGAATTTTGCACTTTAGACCCTAACAATATCCTATAAATAGCACCTCATTCCTACTTCTCTTTTGCACAAAAAACAAAATCAAAATAAGTGAAAGAAAAAGAAAGAGAGTAAGAGAGTTCTTGTGCTTGGAGGAGTCATTGCTAGGAGGAGAAGCTCTTGCTAGGAGTTGTGCTTCCACTTTGTTCAATCTTCAATTGAGGTGGGTGGTTTCATACTTTCTAGTTATAGAATATGCATGATAAACACTATAAATGAGTAGTATAAGTTAATGTTGATGTGAAAAATATAGATAAAATTCATGCTAGTGTAATATGCTATGAATGAGGATAGTTTTGTTGTGATTGAGTAAAAATAGATACCATGCTAAATGAGAATTCTTTTATGCTATGAATCATGTTAGTATGTTTGCAAATTTTTTGTACATGTTGGGTATATGGAAAATTGTTGAAGAATGTCTTATTCAAATCATGCCTTAGATTTATGATGACTAAGAAAGAAGAAAGAAAATAAAATGAATTTAGTTAGTACCATGAAAAGTGTTGACATATGTATATGCCTTTATTGCATTTGAAAATAATAATTTTTCATGAAAGAGATTTTTTTGTGTGTGAAATTCTCATGATTGAGAGACTTATGGTGTGCTATAAAATTTTAATTTGCATAAGTAGGAACATAAACTAGTTTTCATGAAGACTATTTTATTAAATTCAAGTTTTGAGTAATGCAAGCCTATGTGTAAAATGAGAAGAAGCATTGTCTAAGAAAATGGAAATAGGATTTTAATGAATTCAAAATTGTTGTTTACTGTTTTTAAAATTCAATCTCAGTCAAGAGAAAATTTATTCAAAATCCTAAAAAGATTGGATCTTTGGATAAACGAGTTTGTGTGAAAAAGAACCACTTTCTGAACAATTTAAACAAAAGCATACTAATATAATTTCTAAATAGAAAATACACCTGGACTTATTGGTTAGCCAGTGCAATACAAAGCACTCTTTGTAAGAGATCTTGAGTTCGAAACTTGTTAGTCACAATTATTTTTTAATTCTTTTAGAAAAATCTCGAAACTGAGTGTCAGCATATGACCATTTCGGCATGTGAATTTGACGCCAAAGTCCATTGGACTTACTAGCTAGTGTGATTGGATTAAGGCATTGGCTGTGTGGTTCGGCAAGTCCTGGGTTCAAAACCTATAGCCACCTTTTGTTTTTTTTGGAGTCCTTTTTCATATAATCAAGTTTTTGATGTGAAGGAAATTTGAGTAATAAACTTTATTATTGATATAAAATGAAATATTAAGAGATAGTATAAAGTTTTCTTGTATATTTTTAAGTATAAAAAGAAATGGAAATTTTAAGAATAGAATTTTGTAGTGAAGAAAAGCAAAGTATTAATTTGTGAAATGATTTGTCTTGAAAAAGATTACACTTTTAATTTTGTTTAAGAAGTGAATTGAGACATCATAAGGGCTTGAAATTGTGAACAAAATTTCATGTGATGGAATTGTGTACTTGATATGAATTATTATTTGCTATGAATAACTAGATCATGACTAGTGTCAAGACTAAGAAAAGATTGCTTTGTGGCTAAGATATTATTGTGAATAAGTTAAAGATAAGAATAATTTGAGTTTAAGACATATTTATTAAAGGGTATGTGTACCCATGAATTTTCTTGTACATGAGAAATTGTGATTTAGAGTTAGTAAGACCTCGGGTACCGGCACTATTGAAATAAAAGATTTTGAGATGTGGTTTTGAGATATGGCCATGGAGCTGTCTCGTATTTGTTGAGAAAGTCCGGTAGGAGGTAAAACTAATTCTAGGCTTGAAAATTTATTCATGTCTTGAACTAAATGATTAGGCACATAAGTGAAGATGTAGTAAACCTGGGTAAATGTAAGTGGGGTGCTCTATATAGTCGGCGGTGGATCTCCGTAGCTATAGACCCAGTTGGTGGACTGAGGTTGCTCCGTGGGAGACGAGCTTTTATATTTAAATCCGGGACTATGAGGACAGATCAGCGGTGGACTCCGAGATCTTGAGTAGTCAGGATGATAGTTTGTCATACTCCAATCTATATCCGTATACCGGGGCTAGAGGGTCACTTGCGGGATGATTCGCACGATGTGGGATCTGTTATAACAGTCAGCGGTGGACTCCGGGGTTAGGATTCAAATTCGTGGAATGATCTGAATTTTGTCTTATTACTGGGTAGTTGTCATGGCGAGGGATCGAACCCTTAAATGTGGAGTACGTAGGTGCTTGCCCTCGGACCTATGTAGTATGGAATGTATATAATCCGTACAAGTGTGCATTAGTGTCATCCTAGTATAAATTGTGTGCATTAGGCATTAAGGCATGACATACACTTACATCTTTAGCGTAGTCACAAAATTAACACTTTATTGTTCATTCAACTGTTGTGATTTTGTTAAAGTAATGAAATCGTTATATGTACGGCATAGAGAGGATAGCCGAGTATAACATTTCGTCAGTTGTCAGAAACTGACGTGCCCACAGCTTAATGTGCAGGTAATGGACTATTCATGAAGGAATAAAGATATTATGATGCAATCGATGACTTACTTTGATAGAGTTGTATAAGTTATATTTGTTTTCAATGTTATAATCTTTTATTCTTCCGCTATGTAAACAAAGTGTAATGAACTCTGATGTACTATTGAAAAAGTTTTAAAATTCCTTGTAAAATTCTACGAAGTGAAGTAAAGATCCTGTGAATTCTCAAATTCGGTCTTATTTGGAATTCGTGGCGTTACAGCTTCATCATCATCTTGATCATCCTCTTGATCATCTAGCCGTTCTTCGTGTTCGTGGTTTATTTGCATTTCATGTTCGTACTCGATCCGTTCGTTGGGTTGTGTTCGTGCCCGGGAATCCATTCCCGTTATTCTTGCTTTTTGCACCGTACCAGTCGTTGTCTATAGGGCAAGTAACTTGTATTCTTTTTTTTGTTGTATAATACAAGTACTAAATACCGCCTTTAGTGTAGTTGCTTCAAGATCTATTCTCATGAAAACCCTGCTAGATCTTGTCCATATGTGTTGATTTGCCCGTGGTTGTCTCATTACACACACGACATGAAATATAACTTAGACCTAATCAATTCTTGATGTATACATTCATGTTGTCGTATGATGTCGTATGCTTGCTTGTATTAGTCATAGTATAACTTGTTGTAGACTTGCTAAATACCCTCTACCATGTTGCTTGGACATCTAGTATACCCTATTTCACACTTTGTTATGATTTGGATGAGTTTCATATGATCTATGTGGATTTTATGCATAAAGAAGAATTATGCCTTTGTTGTACCCAGTTTTTTATCAGTATTGTAGACCCTATAAAGATCAATATATGAAAATTATTTGTGAATATGAATTATAAAGAATTCTGTCTACCTTCCAGAATTTCTGACAGATCTCAGTTTCGATTTGTGAGTTGGAAGTTATTACTGTTTTACTACATATGTGTAGAAAAATTCCAGATCCAGTTTCGTACGAATTCTGTATGGTAAATTATTTTTATACTGATGTTAAAGACAATATTTTGATCCAATATTTTGCTGAGTACAACTAAACTTGACTGGGATTAACCCTTAATTTTTGTAGATTTAATTGACGACTTTGATAAACTAACCTATATTTGCAAACAACTACTATACTTGCAGAATTTTCATGCTGTCACTACAACATATACTAGCTACATTGGCTTATATTCCCCGGCATTTTACCAATCGCGCCGGGGTAGGATAAGACTAGGACTGGGTCACAAAATTGTATAGTTATACACCGGTGGTCTCTACAAAACGCCGGTGAATTATAATATTCACCGGCGTTTTTATAAAAACACGCTGGTGAATAGACAGTGATAATATACCCTACAATTCCTCTCCCATTCACCGGCGTTTATTAATAAAAATGTCGGTGAATTTACTGAGATAAATCCCCAATCCTACTGCGAAACCCTTACATTTCGTTTTGTTGTTTTCCCCAACCTTAATTTCTTCGCGCGCGGTCGCCATGTGGGTCTCCTTTCCTTCCTCGACAACTCCTCCACCGTCGCCACTGGGCCTCATCGCAAGTACTCTCTCTCTCTCTCTCTCTCTCTCTCTCTCTCTCTCTCTCTCTCTCTCTACTTCTTGATTTTATTTTGAGGTGGTGGCGATTCAGAAGCTCGAGGTAATTCCATCCAGGTCCTCGTTTATTTCGATTAATATGAAATTTTGATGTTGAAATTGTGTAGGGTTTTCAGTTAAGGTATTTGGGGGTTAGGGTTTGTCGTTATTATTCGATGTTTGTCGTTATTATTCGATATTTGGGGGTTAGGGTTTTCAGTTGAAATTGTGTAGGGTTTTCAGTTGTTGAAATCGATGTCGTTATTATTCGATGTTAGTTAAGATCATGATCAAGTACTGTACTCGTTTGTATCATGTGTTGATGATGATTGCGGGGTAGTTAATTACTGATTGTTGGATTTTGATATGAGGGGTTTATTTTAGTAATTGGAGACCTTGATTTGAAAATGATTGCCATGGTTAGTTGGTTACAGTTTAAATGTGGGAGTGAGGATGACTTTGGAATGGACTGATGTGTGGGATAGGTTGGATGATTAGTGATTGTAGTGTACCGAATACCTTTGGATGTTTCTTCAATCAAGTAATAATGAGATTGATGCATCCTTGATTAGTGACAATATGCTAAAAGTTCTTTTGTTAGAAAGAGATTGTTAGAAAGAGATTGAGTGACAATATGCCACTTTATATTTCATTCTTCAAATGATGTTTCAAAGGGTATGGATGATCTCTTTACTTCATGTCTTTTGAATGCTTCATATAGTTTGCTCATGCATATGTTTGTACAACTATATTATTTTCATTGTTTATTTGAATTATAGAGATGCACATGACAGGGTGTGATTATATAACACATTTTATGGTGGATGGAACACTAACTTCACAATCAAGTTTGCAAACTTTGATTGAGCCAATTTGGAAGTTTTCTGATTTTGGATAAATGCTTAGTACGTAATTCAACTGATCAAGATTAGATTAGCTTACATGTTCAGTGTATGCAAAATTGTAAAAGAATGTAGTTATAAAGGAAACATGTTGGTGCTTGCCATTTTGGAGTTAAAAAAAGGTAGTTGGAAAGGTTGATTTGTCAACGGGATGGGCCGGCCATTAAAGAAATAAATGATTAGCCCTTCTGTAGTGATATGTAGTTCATTTTTAGCATATTTGTTAGAAACAGATGAGTTGTGTGCATCCTTATTGTTCTTGTAATTGTATATTTTTATAAGGATTTGGATCTGAGGAGTTAGTGGACTTCGGAGCCAGGTGTTTCTAGCTTGGATTTTGCTGGAATTTTTTCATTTGGAGATGGGTTAGTTGCTTTTGGAGATGGGTTATTATGCATTTGAGTTTTAGTTTGGTTTAGAGTAAACTGGAATTATTATGCATTCGGAGATGGGTTAGTTGCTTTTTTGTCTGAATTTGGAGATGAGATGGATCATGTATCTGAAGTTGCACACTATGATTTTTTGAGGAGCGACTAGTGATGGAAATTTTTTATCTAAACTTTATATACAATTATATCATGATGTGTACATGAGTATCAGTTTCTAACGTAATGTTCATTCTTGTTGCTTGGGTTTGAAAATGAGATTGTTCTTTGCCGTATGGTTTTAAGTGATGATGAGATGGATTATGTAACTGAAGTTGCATACTATGATTTACAGAGGAGTGACTAGTGATGAAATAATCCTGTTTGAACTTATGTTGTGATTTCAATTGACAGTTATTTCATGAATATTATAAAAGTATAAGTTTCATTTCAATTAATAGAATTTTTGCCTGAATTTGGCAGTGAAAGTATTCTTTTTCACTCTTTGTAATTCAATAATTTGAACTCCATATTCTGGTTTTGATTGTAAGAGTGCTGCATGTTTTTTTTTAAATTTTTTTTTAAAATTTATATACCTACACCGGCGTTTGTAAAAATGCCAGTGTAGAATGAATATCAGGGCAGAAGAGGGCAGTCTTGAATACGCCTTACACCGGCGTTTTTGCGATCTCCAGTATACCTTACGGATTTACCAGCGTTCGAAAAAAATGCCGGTGTAGACCCCCCTTTTCTGCGATGCCTTCTTCGCGGCATTAGCACCGGCGATTTTTAAAACGCCGGTGAATTATTCACCGGCGTTTTAAACCACCATTGAATATCAGAAAAAACGCCAGTGTATTCGTTGTGTGTTGTAGTGTGTTCAGTAAAGAACCTTAATTGCAACCTGATACTACTTACTTTTAGTAAAAACTTTGAGAATATGAATTGTAGCATATTGTATCAACTTTATTACCCTTTTGACGGATCTGGATTTCGATTTTTATTTTGTAAGATATTTCTGTTTTAGTACCGCTGTGTTTATGATTCCAGATTTACCAAACTGCTGTATCTTGCTGCTTTCTGATTTTAATTGAGTATACTATCTATGTTGGAAAATTATGAAACTTTATATCCGATACTAGACATACTAAGGAATACTCCAGATTTTTCTTGGATTTAATCAGTAAGTTTTTATGCTGTTTTCCTGTTTATGAACACAAGCTTCTGATTTTTGGCTGAACATGTTTTCTGGATACAATTCTGTTTTGAGTCATGTTTTTGTGAAGTACCATATGACTTATATATATTTGTTGAATTCGGATGATAGTCTATTTTTCAGATTTTCTGACGGATTCAGATTTGCACATTTTTAGCAACGGAATTCCAGATTTAGTGTAGTACTGTCTTGCTGTCCTGAACTAGAATTTTCGTTGTTCTACCCTGTTATGTGTTGTCTATCACCTATACATGTTTATCTTTCAACTTGAACCTGTTACTTATTTATGCCATATTATTCTTGCCATGTTTGTGACACATACATGCTTGTTTGATAATAATAACAAATAACAAAGTCGGGGTTAAGGAAAAGATCTAGTAGTGAAAAATATAGAAATGTGTACTTAGAAGGGGGCCCGTGTTTCCCACCTGTTACGTGTTCATGACTACATGATACACGACCCTGTTTACCTGATTACCCGACTGAACGCTTCCCTATAGGAAGGTGTACTTGGAAGAGGACCAGTAGGTTCTACCGGTACCTGTTTACCTGATTACCTGACTGCACACTTCCCTATAGGAAGGTGTACTCAGAAGAGGACCAGTAGGTTCTACCTGTACCTGTACCTATTCATGTTCCTGTTTTTTCCTATTCCCTGAGTACACGGCCCTATGGACTCCACTACGAAATCTAAACGCAACTTGTTTGAATGTAACAACCATGTGGTAAAAGTTTAGAACGCATGAAGTGCTACCTAGATAATAATAATATAAGACTTGACATAACATGATACCTGTTACATGCTTACCTGTACCTGCTACTTGTATACCTGTTTACCTGTTTACCTGCTTGCATGATACTTGACATCTGTTACATGTTACCCGTACCCTGTTAGCACATTATGTTACTTGATTTTGTTTCTTGATTTATGTTAGTCATACTATTTTGTTGTCATGCTTATTACATGCTATGTTTACTTCTACTGTTACTCTATACTTGTTTATCCTTTCCTGTACTTGTAACCTACACTACAAGCAGCCCGTAACTTGTATTAACGGGCGTTTTGTTTCTCTTTCCTTTTTTCTGCAATTTGTTAAATTGCAAATTTTGGTGATCAGCTACTCGATAGAGTAGGTGATCTGAGATTCTAGTTGGCTGGAGCTCTTGCTATATTTATTTATTTCTTGTTGTTTATCTTGAATAATTGTACTTGGTTACATAGATTATTTTGTATTGGGCAGTTTGTCCCAGAATTTATTGACTTGTTCAGATCTGGTTTATTTGAGATTATTAAATTTTGTTTCGAGTAAATTCTGTTGGTATTGATTTATATATGCATGCATGGTTGACTTCTCTTGCTTCCTACTCTGATTATTCCTGTGAAATATTGTAAAGATCCTGACAGCTTATGGATGATGAAAATCATTCGTTGAACTTAGTCACGTATCCGTATTCCGTATTCTCTTTTTGGGAAGCGGGGCATGACATTGCATCTACAAAACTTGTTGGACACAAACGGCAAGTTCAGACGTTCGAATCTGTCTCAGAGTAGTCTTTCCAAACTTTTCGGGATCAAACGGAAAGCTCTACAACCAACTCCGCCTTGAGTTGTCTATCCAAACTTGTTGGGCACAAACAGCAAGTTCAAACGTCCAACTGCGTCTCACAATTTTTCCAATAAACTTGATGGGATCAAACAGCAAGTTTGTAGACCGCCTTTCGAAGTCAGTCTCTACAATAGCTCTTTTACATTTGAGCCATACACAAGGTCCAATGATCAAAGCACTCATCTCCTAAACCAACAGAACGCCCATCCAACAACAAAATGCTCGATCGACAAAACAAGCAAACAACACCACGCTTGGTCGACGAAAAAGTTGTTCAACAAAACGAGCGACGGGATGCTTTCTCTACAAAACAGGTAGTCAACCAAGCACTTGATTGAACAAATCTCCAATCTCAAACAGAAGCTTCAAGGATTGGCTAATAGCCGAAGTCGACGAACATCTTCTTAGGCCAAAACCCAAGGCTCGACAGTAACCAAAACTTCAACTACAAAGCAATCGAACCTGACATTCTAGCTCTGAAGATGACCAACTCTTCAAAGCTCAATCCTGGCATTTTCATCGTCAACTCATATTAAGCTCCACACAACTCAAGACCCAAACTGAAGCCAGCAAAGGAAGGGACTTTGAAGTCGATCAATTCCAACTCCAAAGCTTCGAAATCCAAGAACATCATCAAGTTCATCCAGCCTAAAAAGCTCCAATCCCAACTTCAATCCAACAAAAATCTAGTAGAAGCATCAAGTCAGGAGATGTTTGAGCTCCTTGGTAGATAACACGCAAACTCCAAAACTCTACCAACAAAAGCTTCGAGAAGCTCCTCACAATTCCAACCGAAGGATCATGCCAGGAGATGATCAAGCCTCACAAACCCAAAGCCTTCAATCCAACATCAAAAATATGGCTCTTTACAAACACATCTAGTATCAACATACTCTAACTCCAAGCACCGCTTGATCAGCTTCTAACCCAAAGCTCCAAGGGGACCCGAACCCAAAATTCAATACCCAACTCCACAACTCTGAGCTCGCCAACACCCTAGATTGCCCAAAGAGAGCATGCCGAGCTTGTAGCTCGACCAAAGATTAGCT